>CM046659.1:16435750-16893250 GCA_025594165.1 Tamias sibiricus
CCCAGCCACCTCTGGGCCCTGGGGTCCTGCCTGCCTGCCATGGGGTGGTGAGCCCCACCCTCAGACCCCCTGGGAGCAGCCAGGGGGGCTCGTCCACACTCGGTGGTGTGCCACAGCAGCCTCGGCCGGGCCAGGCAGTGGCCCCTGCACCTACCTGTTCCCAGCCCCCACCTGGCCCCGCAGGAACGAGCCCCCATGTGAGCCAGGCCCTGCCGCAGCAGGCAGAGGCCACCACGTGTGCCAGATCCCCCGTGTCCTCCAGAGTCCCCCGAGGCCTGACCATGGCGCCCAGACCCTCTCCTGGGAATCCCTGGAAAGAGGTGTTCTTCTGTCCAGTTTCTCCCTATAAATGTCTTCTCTGGGGTCCAGTCCTAGGGGGTGGGAAGAAAAGGGAGGCTAAGGAGGGACCCTCCAGGCTCAGGGACCCCCGGCCCCACCGGCTGTTTCCGAGGTGGCCACTGCCCCAGGGGAACATCGCTAGATCCTGGGAGGCCTGGAGAGCGTGTGTCCCTTGGCAGTTAGGAGAACACTCGTGACCCCGTGGCTGCCCCGTCACCACCACACTTGATCAGAAGCTACTGGCCGTGTTCAATGGCGGCGCTCCCTGGCCTTGTGGGACTAACTGGTCGCACCTGCTTTGCCACCTGAGCTCTCACTGAGCCTCTCTGGCCCGTGTTGGGCTAAGGTGAGACTTCAGATCCAGGTAAGACTGGCAGCGTGAAAGCCAGCCCCCATGGTCCTGGAGCCCACCTGCCCCTGGAGCTGTGCCCACTGTCCTGCCCGGGCGTGCCTTCTCACGGGGGCTTTGTCTTCCCTGCCTCTTCTTCTGCTTGAGGACTTGGCTTGGGTTTGGGCCTGTATCTTGCCTCCCCGGCACCTTGGCATTGCCCGCGGCCTTCATCCTGACGGCTCCCTGCCCGGCTCTCTGGGGACGCAGTACTTGGTGACAAGCAGGTCAGAGGAATAGGGACAGGGAAGGTGAGAAACGCAGCAGACGCTCCAGGGCACAGCCCCATGGCCTGCACCTCCTGTGTGTGCTGGTGCGCAAGCCCCTGGTGCCCTGGGCAGATGCCTTGGCAGATGGGGCCCTAACCTCGTGCCACCTGGCCTCACGCTAGTCAGAAGCTCCCGAACCATGAGGTGCCTCAGCTGGAGGGAGGCCTCTGGCTGAGGTCCTGGAAGGCAGGGCCAGACCCAGGGAGGTTCGGCATGGCCCAGCTTTCCATGCCCACCAGGTGCCACTGTGCCCAACTTTGGCTCAGGCCTAGCCCAGATTTGACCTTTGGCCTGCAGGAACTGAGCTGCCTGTTGTGCTTTGGCCTCTGAGATGTCCAGGGCTCGGGGTCGCACGTGAATCCCCTCAACTAGGCTTGTGAAATCCCTTCCTGCCCAGGGAGAGAAAACCAAGGAGGAGCCCCCTTGTCATAAAGGGTTCACTGGAGAACAGCCCCCAAACCAGGGCCAGCCATTCAGAGGACACATGGTGCAGAGAGCGAGGCCACCAGAAAGTCCCTTCATAAGACTAAAGGGCGTGTACGCTTAGGACGTTTTTATTCAAAATGGATCTGTGGCACTCAATGCAGGCCCATCCTCAGACGAGGCCGGGCTCCGAGGCCGAGGAGGAAACGCATGCTCCTGAGCATTTTCTCAGACATCTTGAGCCATCTTGACGGGGAGCCCAGTGGCATTTAGGATCTGCTGGAGTCATCGGGTATTCCTAGAGGCTTCTAGAGGAAATTTGGGAAAAAAGACTAATAGGTGTAAAATCATAGACATATATATTATATATAGTTATATATATTTAAAGAGACATCTATACATATATATATACATATATATATATATATAATTATTATACTCTCTGCATCTGTACAAAGTATGATTTAAGCAGCCCAGGTAGCGTCAGACACGTAATGCATGAATGTAAATATCCTGAAATCTGCCTTCTTAGCAACGTGCCCTGTGTGCAGGGGAGAGGACTGTCCCTTGGGGTTCCGTCTCAATGGACAAATGTACAAATTGATGCCGTCTTGTCCGCCAACAAGCCATAATGTCAATTTCATGCTGAGATTCTGTTCAGGAAGTGGGACCAGCAGCCTTGGGGGTGCACTGTATGCTGCTTATGAGAAAGGGAGCACCGTGACTTTTTTTATTTTCAATAAAAACATACTTATAAAGATGGCTGTTGGTTGTCGTCTGTAGAGGGCGCCTGCCCCTGGGTGTGGGGCTGAGCGGAGAGGGCAGGCCAGGCAGAGGCCCTGCTCAAGCCCAGGGTTCCGTGGTACCACGTGTGTCTTACCTCTCTTACATCTTGACACCCTGAGATTGATGTTCTGGGATAGAACCAGAAAGGTCCTAGGCAAGCGGAAGAAGCTGGTCACCCCAACTTGGTGAGTGCTCATGAGAATCATAGGGAGCAGGAATTGACTGGCTGTGCTGGGGAGCCCGGGGTTCAGCCCGCAGCTAGTGTCCACCGCCTAGTGCGTCCATTCCTGTGGCCAGTCGTCAGTTTCCCTAGCCACCCTGTCACATGGCCTGTCCTGTCCCACCAAGCAGAGGGGCCCAGACTGCATGGTCCCCGGGCTCGAGTTTGCATGTGAATCCCCTCAACTAGGCTTGTGAAGTCCCTTCCTGCTCAGGGAGAGAAAACCAAGGAGGAGCCCCCTTGTCAAAAAGGGTTCACTGGAGAACAGCCCTGGAGGGAGCATGGGCCACTGTGGGGGGCCCATTCACCCCCAGCCTCACCACCAGCGAGGCCTCACCGAGGCAGCCACCCTTCCGGCACCGCTTGGGAAAGCGGCTCTGCTTGGATGGGCCACCAGCCGGGACGCGGGAAGGCAGAGGAAAGCTGAGTCGTGCCACGTTGTCATGCCTGTTGGCAGGTGAGGCGGCGGGAGAGGGAGGACTCGGATTCCAGCCAACGGGTGGGCTGGGGTTGAACCCAGACCTTCAGCCCCAACCCTCTGGTCACCCTTGGGGGGACCCCAACCCAGACTGTGTACCCACAGTTGGGGCTCCGCTGGGCTCTTCGGTCCCCACCTGGGTTCCCCACGGCATCAGAGTTAGTGACTTGGAAAGGGCCTTCCTGCCCAGAGTTGGGGAAAGATCTCTCCCCATCTTGGCCATAGGCCCAGGGGTGGTCAGGTCAGGGCAGGGACTCGGGAAGGGCCCACATACTGGGCACCAGGGACATGAGGGGAGTGGTGGAGGTCCCCACTAGAGCCCCGAGGCACCTTCTCTGTAGTGTCCCGGCACACCTGGGATCTGTGAGCTACCCCTTACTGAGAAGCACCCTTTACACGTGGAAGGCAGCCGTCATTACAGTCACTGTCCCTGCCACAGTCAGTACAAGTAGTTTGTGCCCTGCCTTGGTGCTGTGAGAGCCAGTGGGACACACACAGTCCTGTGCAGCCCAGAGCCCACCCAGAGGCCAGCAGGGTGGAGGCAGGGAGCACTGGGGGGAGGGCAAGGCTCCGCCAGCCTGGGGGGATCCTGGCCGGGGTGCCCCGGACCAGCTCCCCAGTGCCACTTCCATCTCCCCGGGTGCCAGCTCTGACGCCCAGTACAGCCAACTACGTGCCCCGTGCCCTGCTCTGGGGCCCTGCTGCCACCAGCAAAGCAGGAGCCACAGCGGGACCCACAGGCAGCCTGCCTGCCACCTGGAGCAAGGTGGAATCACTGTCTTGAACCCTGGGGACCGTGAGGGACGCTCCTCCTTCTTCCTTCCCACAGCAGCACAGAGCAGAGTCCCGGAGGCTGGGAGAGCCCAGAGGCTGGACGCCGGCTCACTGCTGTAGCCGCGCGGCCTCACCTTTGGGCGACAACCCCACCCAGCTAGTGACCCGTCCTGCTGGGCACCCCCACCTGGCTCCTCCGCCATTCCCCACGCTGCCCCCACCTGGCACTAGGTGCCTTCCTGCCTCTTCCACAGCAGCTCTCAGAAAGAATCTGACCAAGCCCTCGAGCCATGGTAGATGCCCTGCCGCCCTCCCGGGCATGCCTGGCCAGGGCTCCCTGCCATGCAAGTCTCCCATCCCCCGCGATGGAGCAGGCGCTCTCCATGCCCCCGCCCCGCCCCCAGGCCCTCCTGTTCCCCGGGTGGGGTCAGCTCTCCATCCTTCCTTCGTCATTCGCCCAGTTCCCAGCACAGAGGGTCTGCTCCCCGCCGGTGCCTCGTGGGACTCTGGGATCCAGCTCCTCCCAGCAGAGGCCTCAGTGGAAACTGCAGAGGGTCAGCTCCTCAGAGCAGCTGGTCCTGCCGCGGCCTCCAATCTGCCTCCACCACTTCCACTCACCCAGTCCCTCCAGCACCGCCCACCCAGCCTCCAGTCCCCTGTCCACCTGCCCCAGGTTTCTCCTCCCTCCATGGGACCACCGTCTGCCCCCCGAACTCCCTTGAGCGCCCCTATTGGCCGTGGTAGACCCATCCCTGCCACCGTCTTGGTCTGGCTGCCCTAGGTGGGCCTTGCTGCCCTCCCCAGTTCCATCCCTGTCCCTGAGCCCCACCGTCCGGTCAGCCTCCTCTGCATCCTACCCCTACTCCTTGGTTGGGTTTTGTGGTCCTTGCCCAGCGTGCCCCTCCAATCTGGGTGGCCGCATCACATCTGCCATGCAGGTCCCTGCAGAGGCTGCCTCCGCCCTGAGCGCCCGGCACACACCCACACGTGCACAGAGCTGGAGTCGCCCCCTCTCGGGTGGCACAGTCTTGCACACACAGCTGTCACGTCCGGCCCTCTCCTGTGGGTGTTTCCTGCTGCCTCAGCCCCTGCCATGTGAACCTGCCAGCCCCCTGAGACCCCCTGTCTGCTGATACCCTGGGGACCCATGCAGTGCCCTGGGGATACAGAGGGAAACAGGACAGGGCCCACCCTCCAGGCGCAGGGTGGGGGTGGTTATGGGTCTGGGGTGTGTACAAAGACGGTGACAGCAGACAGAGGTGAAGGGGACGCCCAGGCCAGCGCCCCAGCTCATCTGTGCCTAACCTCTCTGAGCCCTCCCTCATGCCTCAGAGGCACAAAGTTCACCCTTATCTCACAGAGAGCAAGCAGAGGCCTGGCGACCTGAGAGGCTGGCGAGGACCAGAGAAGCAGCTGTGGCAGCGCCCCGTTTCAGGCCAAGCCCTGGGGCCACAGGCTCCAGGTTCTTCACCCGGGCAGGCCCTCAGCGCTCAAAGGTTCCGTTCCCTGCAGATGGGCACCCAAGTAACTTCCCAGGCCCGGGAGCTGCAGTCAGGGATGCCTGGACCCAACAGATCACTGAGATGCGATTTCTGGCAAAGCTCCTCCCTGCTCAGAGCCTCGGCTTTCTCACCTGTAAAATGGGGCCGTGGACCTGGCTCACTCCTGCCCTGAGTTCTACCTTGAGTCTTTCTCTAGCCGCCGCTAGTCATTCCCTGTTCTGTCCCCGTCGTTTTTCTCAGTACAGCACTTCCTGCCACCAAAGAACCATGGCTGGCTGCCGCAGGCTTCTTGTCTCCTCCTCCTGTTAGACTATACGGTGGAGGGAGCGGGAGCCTGCCGCCGTGTTTGGTCTTACTCACCAAATCTCCAGCCTCCTGCGAACGTCTCTGTCCGTGGGCCCGGCACAAGAATATTTGTTAATTTAATTAATTAACAGTGAGTTACCAATTTAACACAGCATTCGCAGGCATAGAGGAAAGAATGTAGCGTTTTATTTCACACAGCTGGAGTCCCCGCCTCCTTGGGGTGGGGTGGGGGTAGAAAAACCTGGATTTTCAAGCTGATGGTATTTTGGCCTCTTCCTGTCTCCCCAGTGACTTCTGGGTGACTAGGTGCTCAGTCCGTCAGGTGCCTTGCTCTCCCCCAGGAAGCACCTGCACGTGCCTCGGAGCAGGTGTCTGTGCGTCTGGCTGGGGCAGCTGGCCTCAGGGCACGCGGTGTCTTCAGGGTCCTCGCAGGTCCCTGCTTCTGGGGGCTGGTCTGGCTTGCTTCCTGCCCAGGAGACGGTGGGCTGTGCCTCAGCCCCTCTGGCCTTTTAGAGTCACTGGCTGGCCCCACTGCTCTGGCTGAAAATGTCCAGTTCTGGGGGTTCACCCTCCTGACTGTGGTCTTTGCCCATCTTCCTGTTCTCTCAGCACCAAATCCTTGGGGACTTCCGGCCTCTGCCCACTCGCACAGGTCAGGGGAGGGCGGTGGACACTTCCAGAGGTTTATGTGCCACCGTCCTTGGGGCGTCCCGGGTTCACTTCCGACTGGGCAACGCCACAGCATCCTCACCCCTGGGAGGGGAGGTGAAGACACGCCCACCTGCCCCCCCCCCCCCCCGGGAACTTCTCTCCCTTCCCTTTCGCCAACAATCCACTAGGGTCCAGAAGAGGTGGGCTCTGCACCCTCAACCTGACTGGCCAGAACTTCCCCCACATCCTGGCCTCTTCCTGCCCCACACTGTCCAGGGAACAGAATGGGGCACACAGTATCCTGGAGAAGAATAAAAAACATAGCCATTTATTATTTTCAAAATATTATCCCCATTACAAACACAATGAGGTGCCCACACCGTGTGAAGTCCAAATGCCAACACAACGAGCCACACGGAGGAGGATTTCCCAGTTGCTCATTCAGACCCAGAAGCGTGGGGGGAGCCTTGAGTCACCGCACGAAGCGCAGCAGCGTGGGAACGCCACACGCGGAAGAACTGGAGCCAAGTGCCCATCGCAAGCTGTGATTCCATTTCAGCAAAACACCAGCTGTCGTATGGCATTGCAACGCGGAGAATAAATGGCTGCGTGAAGGCAAGGCTAGGATCACGGAGCCGGGTAAACAGAGCAGGAGTCCTCCAGGAAGCCTGGCCCTGGCTCTGACTGTCACCCCCTCTCGGTGCTTAGTCCCCTAGAGGCATCACTCCAAGTGCTCCTCCAGGGGAGGGGAAACCTCACCTCCACTCTGCAGCGGATGCAACAGGCTTAGCGAGATTCAGCGACTTGCCTGTGGACAGAGACCAGGTCGCAGGCAAGGCCAGAATCCCACCCAGTGCAGCTGGCCCCAGCGGCCGAGGCCGCCCAACCCCAGAGCCAGCTTCCGCCCACAGGCCGAGGCTCCGCACACCCTGCGGTCTGCCCAGCTCCCACACCCCTGCCCTTGCTGGCCATCAGGGCTGTCCTCACCTGGAGGGCGCTGCAGTCCTTCACCCTGGCTCAGTTGCTGGTTCCTGTCTTTTCCAAGTCACTACTTCAAGGGGCAGGAGACAAGCCAGCAGCCCAAGTGAGGGGGTCCCTCCTCCACTGGCCTGCAGGGGCCGGTCTGCACTGCATAATTAAAAAGCCAGCTCTTCCAAAAATTACCAAATCCTTGGCCTCTATAAATGCCCTGTGCACCCTGGAGGGCACAGCAGGGCAGGACTCACCTGGGCTCATCCACCTGACCTTCCCTGGCAGGACACAGAACAAGGGTGGGCCCATGGTGGCCGCATGGAGGGGCAAGGCCCCCAACCACCGTGGCGGTTGGGGTGGAAGAGCAATTCAGGGACAAGAGGGCTCATGTGGGGCTGAGAGCACTGCTCCAAGCCTGACTTGGCCCCTGAGTTTCTGGCTGAGCGACCCTGGGTAAATCCCTTCCCCTCTGGTGCTTGTGAGCGAGAGGTAAGTTTAAACCAGGGTAGCAGACTCACAGCCTGTGGGCCAGCAGATGAATGAGGAAAGCTCCCAGGCTTGCGAACCCGCCCAAAGGTCACAGGACCTCTGCGGGAAGGCAGAGGTGGGGTTGGTTCTACGTTCTTCGGAGGCCAGGTCAGCGCAGGAACTGAGCCAAGCTGGAGCCCGTGAGCTCCACCTTTCAAAATGAAAGGAGATACTACAAATTCCAGCCTATCAAACAAAATGTGCTGTGGGTTAGGCTCAACCAGCAGGCTGCCAGTGGTGACTTCTGGTCTATGAGGTCCTAAGTCACCCTGTCGGTCACATGAGTAGTGAGGACTTTACCCAGGACTTAACTACAGTTTATGGATAGCTTCAGAGGAAGACACACCAGATTCTAATGCTGCTCTATCTCTTACAGAATAATTCCTGCAAATATTCCATTTCTCTGTGCCTCCGTTTCCTCATCTTTATTTTTATTTTTTATTTTATTTTATTTATTTTTTGTACCAGGGGTTGAACTCAGGGGCACTCGACCACTGGGCCACATCCCCAGCCCTTTTTTTTTTTTTTTTGTATTTTATTAGAGACAGGGTCTCACTGAGTTGCTAAGTGCCTCACCATTGCTGAGGCTGGCTTTGAACTCGTGATCCTTCTGCTTCAACCTCCCAAGCGCTGGGATTACAGGTGTACGCCACCACGCCCAGCCCGTTTCCTCATCTTTAATATGGAGTTGATAATAGGAGTGCCACTCACGCCATCCTGGTGAAGATTAAGCTACCTACTATATTGGAAGTGTGGGATGTGTAGTAAGCCCTCATAAATGGTAGCTATGATTAGAGCTAATTAAGGGCAAATTCTTTAGGGCAGAGTGAACTCTCAATAGATCGCAAATCAAATAGAGTTCACCATCAGAATCTTCAATTCATACAAGTTTATTTTTTTTTTTTTGCATAAAAGTACTGTATTAATTGGGAGACTAAGTGTGATTTAAATTATGATCCATAATCTTTTTCATATAAATTAACTCTTAATGCAAGGAGAAAAATGTCTTTGTCAGATGAAGTGACTGTGGCTTGATTAAAATTTATGATAATCAATAAACAGAGATGCCAATACAATTGACCTGCCTCAAAAAAGCCCTCAGATTTCTCTACCCATGCTCCTGGCACACTGTAGCCAAAGACCATAGAACTGAAAAATGAAAGGGAGACGGATGTTTCTCTGGTGAAGTCCTGACTTGGAGCCTGAGGGCCTTCTGGTCTTAATGCTACTGTTGGCTGCATGACCTTGCATAAGGCACTTCACTTCTGGGCCTCTGTTGTCCCACCTGCAAAACTTGGAAAAGTAATAACACCTACCTCACACAGGGGAAGGGGGTTGGGGGTGAACACAATGTACGTAAAGTGCTGGGGACCAAGGAGACACTCCACAAATGGCGGCTATTGTGGTTTCTCTTGACTTCTTTTCATGAGAGGCTCACACTTGCTCCTAGCAGCAGAATGAACTGGTCAGCCTCTTACCAGTAATACCTCAACATCTCCCAAAGGGTTAACTTTCATAAAACCACGGTTTGGTACCATTCCATTGAGTTCCAACCACTCCATCCTTCTTAAGAACCTAGCATTACTGTCAAAACATCCAATTTTCCCAATAATCACATTTGCAAATTGTCAAAGAAGTATAATAAATTGTCTGCATTGTCCAGTTAATGAAAGAGACCCTTCCATCCCAGCTCATGGAAGAGTCTTGGTGGACGACCCATCTTCTCTGATCCAATCCAATCTTATTTGGCCTGTTGTAGCTTGGAAATGGCGATCAAGTTGCAGCAACCACTTGGCTTCAGGTGACTCTTAAGGAAGAGATTTGCTGGAAACTTTCCAATGTGTGGTAAAAAGACATGTTTGCAAAGACTTGCATACAATGGAGGCTGGACATTCTTGGCTAATGACCATGTTTTGGCTCCCATGAGTCTTGTAGGTCTTGATTCTGAGGCATTGGTTGGAAAAAAACCAAATGAGCCTGTAGTTGTGAGTTGTCCCCTTGTGTGGTCTTCATAAGGTAGCACCAGTCTTCCCAGAGGTCCATGGATTCTGGCACAGTCTCCCAAGTACCATCACAGTCCTTTGTCCACTTAAGCTTCTCATCACCCCAAGGCAATGGGTAAACGGCTTCATTTTACAGGTAAGGAAAAACAAAGGTGCAGAGAGGTTGAATAACTCACCCAAGGTTACTCAACTAGTAAGAGGCACGCCCACTGTGAAAAATCATGAAGAATGGAATCTATGCATTTGGAGATATTGGCTCATTCCACTTTTAGGAATCTCAGAATGTCCTGCTCACACTCTGGAAAACAGAAGATTCCACAAGGGAAGGTCTATTCCTCAGCCCTTCTGCAAGCCAAAGTTAGTGCTGGCCAAACCTGGATCAGGTAAAATTTTGCTGAGGTCTCTTTGCCCTCTGTCTCCCTTTCAAGGCTGTCACTGGGCTGATGTGAGGTTTAGTGGGAGTTAACATGGGAGGCGGCTCAGAACAGTCTTTAGGGGTTAGACAGCCTGGGGTCTAGTCTGGGTTCTGCCTCTTACAAGCTATGTGACCTTGGACAAGTACCTCTCCTTCTCTAGGCTTTAACAGGAGAATAAAAATAAATAATCGGTAACTTTTATTGAGTGCTTACCACATGCCAGGTATTACCTTAAGCTCTTTTTTTGTTGTTGTTCTTTCATCTTTCCTTTGCATTCTTTCAACAACCCTATGAGGTAGAATGTGTCATTGTTCCTATTCTTAGATGAGGAAACATGAATAATGAAATTTTAAAACCCCTGAGCTGGTGGGGAAAATATATCTATGCAGAGTTCCAGCTCAGTGTTCCTCAGAGGGCTTCACCCAGGCCCGGGGCCAGCACGCGTCCTACAAAGGGTGGAATGGGAATATTTTAGGCTTTCTGGGCCACAGTCTGTTGTGAATCATCACCTCTGACATTGGAGCATGCCAGGGGCCATAGACAATACACAAATGGCAGCTGTGCTCGCTTCTAACACAACTGTACAACCCAGGCAGTGGGCTGCATTTGGCCTGTGGCCAAGCTGGTCCTTGACCTAGGTGAATGGCTTCTCCTACCTATTAGGGCCAATCCTGTTAAAGTGCCTCCCTTCCCCTCTCTTCCTGTCTTCAGTCCCTGAGCCCAACCAGCTGGAGGGCTGACCTAAGGGAATGAGGGAAGATGAGGACACGGGGAGTTTGTGGGTGCCGTGCAGACTGGGGAAGCTCACTGGTACTATCAGCCAGTGAATGACAACATGCTGGCAGGGACAGTACTGGGGTCTGGTTCACACAGGGGTCAAAGTTCTCAAGGGCACACAAGGAAAGAGACTTGCCTGGCTGGGACCAAGCCCCCAGGTGGTGACTGGGATAAAGGAAGTAGGTCCAGACAGTAGAAAGCCTTAAATGGGACCCAAGAGGAGCCCTGGGTTAGGGGCTCATCTCTAGCTCAAGGAGAAAGCAAAGGCAAAGAAAAGTGGGGGCAGAAACCTGTCCAAAGAACTGGGCAAAAAAGACAAGGCTGGAGAAGAAGCTGGAGAAAGCCTCGGTCCGCATCTAATGGTAGAATGGGGCCACCGAAACCCAGGCCGCCTGGGGTGGGCCAGGCACAAGGCTAGCCAAGAGTCAGGCCTGAGGCTGAGCCCAGATGAGGAGTCAGCAAACCCTTCCCTACCAGGGAAAGTAGTCAGGGCCTTATCCTGTAGCCTGCTTCTGGAACCCTCTCCAGGAATCCTTGCACAAAAAAGAGAATGTCACAAGTTGGCCTTTGCTGAGCCCACTGGGCATGTCAAAAAAGACCTGGTGCTTCACTGAATCCTTTCCAATACAACAGACATTAATTATAATTAAACACAGGCTGCCAGAGCTCAGCTACACAGACATTGCACATACTCTCAAAGCTGTCACTTTACAAGTGAGAAAATCAGATGCACAACTTATTGTAACATGAGACAACTTTCACAGAAGCACAGCCAGGCTCGACTGGGCCTATGTGGGAGGTCCTCCTAGGAGGGGGGCCTTTCAGCAGACCATGTTAGTAAAATACTAAGGAAGGTCACTTCTATTTGTACTCCTAGGACAGGGTCCAAAAGTGTCCTGCAAGTTTTCATAGAATGAAGATCTGCTACTTTGTCTTTCTAGAACTCACATGAAACACTAGCACTGCTAAGGCCTCGTTTTCCTCAGAGAAGCATGAATGTAACAGACCTCCCAGAAGAAAAGGGAGGCTCTCCCTAACCAACGTGGGGGGGAAAAAGAATGGTCTCATGCCTTTCAAGTCCTCCGAGAGAAGGGACTTCAAATCAATTTTGTATCTATCTCACCAAATTACCTGAAAGAAAGCCTCTTCCTCTTACTAACTGCAGTTTTAAGAGTTAGAAGATGTAAAAGTTGAGAAGAAATGGCTGTCAGGAACTAAACTCTAGCTCTATAAACTGATTTTTAAAAAACCCCAGGCTCACAAAGATAATAAAAAATGCATTTAATAACATGTTAATATACAGTTTAAATGTGTAGTAAGTCTTCTTTTAGTCAGTGCATTACAGGGATAAAGAGGAGGAATTTCACTTGGAATGCACAGTCAGACGCTAGGTGTGCGTGGTAGGGATCTTGGTGTTCTCACACCACTAAAACTCCGTGTAGAGGTGTCACTCCAGTGCTGTGCTCTGTGCCAACCAACGCAGGACTCCTCTGGTCCAGTATGCGATCTACAGCTTTAAGTCGAATCGTATACAAGTATTAACCAAAGAGTAAAATTTATTATTCACAAAACTAAAGTGGTTATCATAAAGCTTACAAGAAAGTACAGCCTAGAACTAATGAGTTGAAAAACTAGTTTTAAAAATAATAAAACTTACTGGACATGTTTGGAAAATGATATTATAAAACAAAGAAAACAATTGGCACAGTTTAACCACCTAATTTCTAAGTGCACTTTGTAATGTTCCTTGCAAGCTGCCACTTTTCCCAGGATAATGACAAAAAAGCTTCAGTCAGGTGTCACTGGCTTATGGTGACAGGTTTTTTTGTTTGTTTGTTTCTTTTTTTTTTTTTTTTTCTTTATTGCATTGCCAAGAGTGGATTTTAAGAAAAAACACTACAAAGGTTTCAAAAACCCTATTTATTCTCTATCATCAAAAATAGCAACAGGGGGACTTATACAACTTTTCTGTGAGTACCCACCAGTCTATTTTTTTTTTCTTAAAAAAAATAGAAGTTAGTTAAAGAAAAATGATTTGGTTTTTAAAAAATAATGTAAGGAAACACTTAATCAGATAGCCCAAGGAGTCATCAGAAATATGTGTAGCAAGAAAGCGTCATTTGTGGCCCTCTCCGGCCTTTGCACGTCTTTTACTAAACTAGGAAGAGGATGTACAGTACCAATATGTCCCCAACCTGCTTGGATCGAATCGTTTTGTTTTGAAACCCATTATTGCTAAACCAGAGTGTTGTCACTGAGAGCCGAGGAGTCCGCTCATAGAGGATAAAATTGAGAGGCAGCTTCCGAGGACTGGATCTCCACCTGGGCCATTTTGAATTGGGTGCACTGCAGCCACTTGCGGAGGGCCACCAGGCCAGCACTGCTCTGGCCTGAGCCCGGCAGCGTCCTTAGGCTGTGGTGGTTCACGTGGTTCTGAATGGCCTGGAGGCGAAGCTGGAGGCCCGCGGACAAGTGCTGTTAAGAAAGGGCACAAAGGTTAGCTCCCTCCTGCTAGGGCTTGGGCAGCCCCCAAGGGTCCGCAAGGGCTGCTCTGCAGGCAGGGCCTAGCTCGGTTCAAGGGCTCTCTGGCCTGAAGAAGGGAAGCTCTCAAATCTGACAATACACAGGGTGGGGGACATAGGACAGTCCTGCTTCCAGAGTCACCGTGGCCCAACTCCATCCAAACAACGACATGCCCATCTTGACTGACTTGCTGTAACAGGAATGCAAAGCTGACAAACCAGTGGCCGGGCTGACACACACGCTTGTCCCCAGCAGCTATTCACCACACGGGCCTGGCATCATGGTTAGTGCCCGGCTCTGCTGCCGGACTCCCCGGGTTCACACCCTGACCCCTCCAGGGGCAACTCTGGAGCAAGGCCCATCAGTCTGGGCCAGGGGTTCCTCCCCCCCCCCCCCCCCCCCCCCCCCCCCCCCCCCCCCCCCCCCCCCCCCCCCCCCCCCCCCCCCCCCCCCCCCCCCCCCCCCCCCCCCCCCCCCCCCCCCCCCCCCCCCCCTCAGGGCAGGGGTGTGGGGTAAAGTATCGCTTCCTTCAGGGGCTTCTGTAAAGCCCAAGTGGGTTAACAGAGTGTGGAGGACATGCCACGGTGGGTGCCCGTTATATTTTAATATATTATAATTTCTGTCCTCGTGCCAGGGGACATGAAAAGGCTAGGCAGAAACTTTTTCTTCCCTCTCCTAGCTTCTCAGCAAGTCTGCAGGCCTCTTCCAGCACTTTCCATGATGTGAAGTTGCCACAGAGTGCTGTGAAACAGAGGAACAGTGACCCTGAATGCTTCCGGGGGAGTAGGGGCCACTCAACCTCCCACAGTGGAAACTCGTGCCTGGTATGAGATGAGGTCTCCAGCAGTGCAGAGGCCCTGCACAGCCAGTGGCCACAAATAGCCCTGATGCCACAATCAGGGCACAAAGGCTGCCAGCACTGTTGACAACTGCCTGCCCTCTTTCTGGGCCTGGCAATCGGTCGGGCTCCCTGTGACCCTCTTCCTTCCCCAGCTCGGAGGAGAAATCCAGCAAGAGAGCTGCTGTCCTCTCCCCCGTCCTCCGTACTCCTAGCACCGTGACGGGGCTGGTCTTGGGTGGAGTGGGCGGCTGGCTTTGCCAGCGTGATGTCAAGCCCCACAGTAACTACATTTGCTAGTCATGAAGTATGTTTACAGTGATAGGACACCACTCCAGGGGAGGCCTGGGATGGGGACAAGATTTGGTCGGGGTCTTCCCCCTCCAGGCTATGGGACCCTATCCAAGTCCCCCTTCCTTTTGCTCTTATATGTCTTCATATATAAAATGAGGGGGACAGGTTCCTTCTCGCTCAACTTGGTCATTCATTCAATGTTCTTGATGGAATTTTGCCCATCACAGACAATCAATCTTAGTGGCCAGGAAACATCACTGATGTGCCTGGGACCAGATCCCACAGGTACCCTTCAAGGACACGATAGCTTTGGGGCCTGCACTCTAATTAGGGGACTGAGCCTTGCCCAGACCCAGGGATGCGCCCTCCACCTGCACCCTCATCAACAATGAGCAGAGGGACCGAGCTCTGGCTAGTGCCCTCTACCTTACCTGGCCCACAGGGTCTCCTGCATTATCAGCCCTCTAAGACCAGGAGAGGGTGAATTCCTCTTTCCTCACAGAAAGTGGAACGTCAACAATTGCTATGAAGGTTCTGATGCTCCCTGGAGAGAACAGCTTCCACCGAGCCCAGAGGTAACTTACCTTGATGTTCGACTGAATCATTGGCAACCACATAGGTATCAGCTGCACAGAGAGAGACAGAAGCCTCGTTATTATTGCTCTCCACTTCCCCACACGAGCTTCCGTGACTGCCAGGGAGCATAGCCCATGCTGGAGCCTTTCACACCGCGCGCGGAAGCGGCCCCTGCTGCGCGGCTCTCAGTTCCCAGCAAAATGTCTTCCTCAGGCCAAACCCCACTGAGCCGGTGGCATTTGGAGGTTAATAAGCACCCCGCGAGTGCCCGAGACACACTCTTTAGAGCAAATGACTGATTGTCTCTTGAAAGCTACCAAGCACAGGAAATTAAATGTATATTTATTTAATTAAACTCTCACTTTCTTGAAATAGAATTTCTTCCATGGGCTCTTCAGAACTGAGTCTCTCGGAGGAATGGGGACTCTTCTAGCCTCTAGTCTTTAGGAGATACCACTGGACAGCAGACAGAATTCTCCAGTGATAGAGAAGGCACCCCTGGAGTTGCTGGCTGTGATTTGGAAGGGACAATTCAGCCAGATGGAGCCGGTCATCTGTAAAATGTGGGTGTGCACACAGGCAAGCAGCAAGGCCCTGCTAGGATGACTAGGCTCTGCTGTCCCTGTGATGTACCCTTCCCTGGAGTAACAGGGAGCCTTGGCCCCACTGTCTCCAGGAACAGCTTCCCTCTCTCTGCTTTGGTCTCCTGGTCACATTTCAGTCCTTTCAACTATAAGTAAATATTCATGCCCTTGTACAACCAGAAGTCCAGAACAGAAAGAACACTTTCCACAGTGAGTTCCTCAGAAACCGACCTGGGTGAGATTTAAATGACATAGGGGGCTATGAGCCAACAAGTTTGGAAGTGCTAGTTTATTGCAGAGCTCCTGAGACCTTTGACAAGCTGCACATCATATCATTCCACTCTCTGTTCCTTCCAACCCTCCACTCTAACAGAGCAGGGTTACTTTGGATTAAATCATGTGTCCACAAAATTCACACTGTGCCTTATATTGGACTGCATTTGGAAATGGGGTTGAAGACATTACTTAAGATGGGGTCATACTGAAGCAGGGTGGACCCCCAATCCATATGGCTGGCATCCTTATGAAGAGGGGAGGCTGGACACACGCACAGGCACACTCAGGGGGACACCACCTGAAGACCAGGGCAGAGAGGCCAAGGAATGTCAAAGCTCCTCGGGAGCTAGAAGGGAGGGAGGAGCTCAGGAGGGGCCAGCCCTTCCCACACCTTGCTCTAGTCACCTGACCTCCAGCAGGACAAGAGAGCAGGCTCTGCTGTCTTGGGTCACCCAGACTGAGCTACTTGTGACAGGCCCCAGCAGGCCTATTCAAGGCACTCCAGGAAGCAAAGAGAAGGTCTGAGCACAGCTCTGAGGGGGGGTGCACAAGGCACGAGGAGCAGGACAGACCAGCACGATGCCGGAAGGTGAGGTTCACAGGAGCACGTGGTGACAAGGGAGTTTACAGAAGCAGAGGCCAGGCCACTAGGCATCGGCGCTCAGATGACCCTGGAGGCCCCGTGAGGGGACTTGGAGTTTAATCCAGATCCATTCAACTTCTGAGGAGGGGCGCCCCCTTCACCACGAGCAGGGACAGCTTCTGGGCATGGAGCGAGATTCTGCCTGCAGAGGCACCTGTGATGGTCTGAGGATGGACGCGCTATTCTGAGGAAGGAAAGAATCAAAGAAACTGAGGTTCTTAGACTGGGAAAACTGGAGGAACTAAACCAAAGAATCAGGAGGAGAGCCTGTGGGATAGGTTGGAAGATTAGATGGGCTCAGAGTTCATTGTCATGGTCACAGGCCACAGGCCACTGGCCTCACTGGATGCACTGAAATACTCCCTGAAAAATAAACTTGCTTGAAGTGATAAACTGCATTTCTCCCTGTTTTTGTTTCCAAGGCTAAATCTGGCTGTTATTCAACTTTTAACATTCTGTTAAAATATACAATTTGCTAACTTGACTTGCATTGACATTTAGTCCTCAACATTCCTAAATACAGTGTTTACGCTGCGGTCAGCTACCACTCTATCGCTAACATAAATAAATACTGTGTTTAGATGTGGAGCATGGCGTGTACCAAAAGATGTGACTGGACTAAAACAAAATACCCCAAAGTCACACCCTCTCCATGCTTCACTTAGCCTGGAACTCTCATTAAAAAAAAAAAAAAAAAAAAAAACCCAAACCATGGGATTACAAAGGTTGGTGCTGGATAAGGCTATGCTCTCTCTGGCCCTTAACAGGACGGGACGGCTCAGCTAAACATTCTGAATGGCAAAAGGTAACTAGTCAAACCATCTCCCCACAGAGTGTCTGCATAGCAGAAAGCAAGCCCTGGGGGTCCTATAGACTTTGGCTGACTTTGACTATTTCTTATGGAAGTGGGCCCATATGACTCAACATTTGGGGAATATTTGAAATAACCTCCTACTAAAAATCCTGAGGGACTTGGGGAATGGAGGGGGCTGGCCCTGGGTGGACTTTGTCTTCAGTGCTGTCACGGGCACTAAGGGTACAGATAATGCAACCACGGAGAACAGTGATGTTGGTTCTAAAAGGGTCTTTGTTCTCTCCCTACTGATGTAACATGTGACCATATAATTCTAAAATATGCCTGCAAGGGACTCTCAGGTTTGTGACTTAGAAATCACATGACTGAAGGCATCCATTAAAGCTCATCACTACTGATAGCATTATATAATCCCATAGCCATCCTATTTCAGGAATGCTAATTTGACTTACTGAGTAATGTTCATTTTAGTTCCCTTTTTGCTAGTGGTTTCTACAAAGCTGTCAGTAAGAATTAGATGTAACTTATTTTGGGCTCTGTAACGTTATAATAAAGCTGGTTGAGTTTTTTTCTTCTCCAAAAACAATATCCTAAAAACTGAAGGACATTTTAAAAAATATGCTGTTTCTCACCAAAATAAAAGTTATGCCTTTTCTCCTAACTTGATTTATGCTACAGAAAAAAAATCAAAAACGTCCTATTTCGTTGGACTGTATTCATTTCACCAGTACCTGTTCTAGCCCTCAAAATTAAAGGTGGTGGTGAAACTATCTCTATCAACCAAGATGGAGTACAAAAGACCAGACTTATCCTGAAAGAACTAAAACGTCCAGACAAACTATATGAAACAATTATTTTTCAGATATTGAGCATCAGGTAATGTAGGACAGAGAAACAAACAAGGTGAGCCCCTATGTATGATTATCCTAGCTCACGGCCTGGAGAGAGTTTCCAGGCAGTAACACATCAGGAGGAGCCCAGGTGGAGCCCAGCAGTCTTCTTGGGTTAAGATGCAGCTGAGGTTCAGGAGGCCAAGGGTAGATTTGCAGGGTACAAGACTGGACAGGAGAGATTTGCAGAGAGGGGCAGGGGGCAAAGGGATCCCTTTGAGTGTTCAGATGAATATTAACCAATGTACATAGGTAAGAAAATGACCCAATACTGAAGATAAAATCCATGGTGGTCACAAAGGCCAAGAAATAGTTTGTGTTCTTACTAGTCACAGTGGAAAAATCTTGTAAACATATAACACTGTACTCATAAGAACAGTGGGAGTGCAATAGTAGTAGTGAATAGTTATTGGTCCAAAAAGTTCTGCTCTTATACACCTAACAAAACTTAGAGGTAAACCTCAAAAAGATAAAAATACTTGTAATTTAACTATGTCACTAAATTTGGCTCATGAATATTTTATTTTTTACATGAATTTTAAAAAATCCCAGCACCTAATAAAGTCCAATTCACAATGTCAAGAATCCAATAAAAAAAATTACCAGGCATACAAGGTAACTCTTAGAAAATACAAAACAAAATTGATATAATCCTTTCATTTTATCAGATCATAATGGGATGAAATTAGAAATCATCACCAAGACAAACGACATAACTATATAAACTATATGAAATGGAAATTAAACAATACGCTTTTGAACAATAAATAGGTTATAGACAAAATCAGGGAAGAAATTTTGAAATTCTTAGAATAGCAATACAATATAATCAGAACCTTTGGGACACTATGGAGGCAGCTCTAGGAAGAGAGTCTATGGCTATGAGTGCACGCATAAGAAAATCAGAACGATCCCAAATAACCTAATGACGCATCACCTCAAGGCCCTAGAAAAACAAGACAAACCAATTCTGGAAGCCAGCAGAAGGAAGTAAATAATTAAGATCAAAGTCAAAATGAAATAGAGAATTTCAAAAATACAACGAATCAGTGAAGCATTGGCTCTTTGAAAAGATGGACAAGACTGATAAATCCTTAGACAAACTAAGCAAAAGAAAGAGAGAAGACCCAAAATAATAAAGTCAGAGGTGAAAAAGGAGATATCAGCATAGATATCACAGGACCAATAATAAGCAATGAGATTGGAAGAATTACAAAAAACCTTCCAACAAAGAAAAGCCTGGGACTGAATTCCACCAGACCTTTAAAGAAGAATTAGTACCAATGCTCCTCAATTATTCCATGAAGTAGAAAGGGGTGGAACACTTCCAAATTCATTCTATGAAGCCAGTATCACCTTGATACCAAAGCAAGACAAGGACACATTAAAGAACAAAAACTACAGATCAATATCCCTGATGAACATAAATAAAATATAAGCAAATTATAGTCAACGACATAAGAAGATTGTACACCAGGACCAGGTTGGTTTCACTCTAGGGATGCAAGAATCGTTCAACATACACAAATCAATAAATGTAATTTACCACATAAACAGAATTAAGGACAAAAAATCACACAGTCATTTTAATAAATGCAACAAAATTCAGCACCTATTCATGAAAAAGACACTGAAGAAACTAAGAATAGCAGGAACTTACCTCAATATCATAAAGGTTACATATGACAAACTGAAAGCCAACATCATAGTGAATGGGGAAAAACTGCAAGTATTTCCTGTAAAATCTTGAACAAGAAAGGATGTCTACTCTCACCACTCCTATTCAATGTAGTACTTGAAATTTTAGCCAGAGCAATTAGACAAGGGAAGGAAATAAAAGGGATACAAATACGAAAGGAAGTCAAATCATCACTGTTTATAGTTATGATCCTTTCATTAGAAGATCCAAAAAGCTCCACGGGAAGACTGCTAGAGCTAATAAACAAGTTCGATAAAATGGCAGGATATAGCCAGGAGTAGTGGCGCATACCTATTATCTTAGCAATTTGGGAGGCTGAGGCAGAAGTTTTGCAAATTCAAGGCCAGCCTAGCAAATTAGTAAGACCCTGTCTCAAAACAAAAAATAAAAGACTGGAGATGTAGTCTAGTGGTAAAGTGCCCCTGGATTCAATTCCCAGTAGCAAAAAAAAAAAAAAAAAAAAGAGCAGGATACAAAATCAGGAAAACGATCCCATTCAATATAGCCTAAAAAGCCTAAAACACACACACACACACACACACACACACACACACACACACAAAAAAACCACACACACATACACACATACCCCAAGGAATAAATCCAACCAAGGAAGTGAAAAACCTCTCAATGAAAATTTTAGAATGTTGAGGAAGAAATGTAAGAAGACACTAGAATATGGCAAGACCTCCATGTTCATGGATAGACAAAATTAATATTGTTAAAATGTCCATATTACCAAAAGCAATATGCATATTCAATGTAATCCCCATCAAAATACCAATGGCATTCTTTACATAACTAGAAAGAACAGTCCTAAAATTCTTTTGGAAGAATAAAAGACCCAAATAGCCAAAGAAATTCTAAGCCAAAAAAAGAGCAATGCTAGAACAATCACAATACCCAACTTGAAACTATACTACAGAGCTACTGCATAGTACTGGCATAAAACCAAACCCATACAGCAATGGAACAAATAGAAGACAGAAACAAACCCACACAAATTCAGTCATCTGATGCTTGATAAAGGTGCCAAAAACATACATTGGAAAAAAGACAGCCTTTTTAAAGAAATGGTGCTGGGAAAACTGGTTATCCATACATAGAAGAATGAGACTAAATACCCATCTCCTATCCTAACACAAAAGCCAATTCAAAATGGATCAAAGACCTAGGAATTAGACCAGAAACTTTGCAACTGCTAGAAGAAAACATAGGATCAGCACTCCCAACATAGGGAATAACTTCCTCAATGGGACTCTTAAAGCTCAGGAAATAATAAATGAGATGGCATAAAATTAAAAAACTGACGCACCACAAAGGAAATTGAGTGTGAAGACAGAACTTACAGATTGAGAGAAAATACACTCAAAATATATAAAGAACTCAAAAAACTTACCACTAAAAAAAAAACCCAATCAATAAATGGGCAAATGCACTAACAGACATTTGTCAAAATAAATACAAATAGCAAACAAATGTACAAAAATGCTTAACATCTTTAGCACTTAGGAAAATGCAAATAAAAACTACACTCCAGTTAGAATGATAGCCATCAGGAACACAAACAAAGCTGAGAGCTCATGGCCGAAGCCTACAATCCCAGCAGCTCTTTGGGAGGCTGAGGCAGGAGGATTGCAAGTTCAAAGCCAGCCTCAGCAACTTAGCAAGGCACTAAGCAACTTAGCAAGACCTTGTCTCAAAATAAAAAATAAAACGGGCTGGGAATGTGGCTCAGTGGTTAAGTGTCCATGGGTTCAATCCCCAGTACCAAAACCAAAAAACAAACAAACAAAACAAAGAATAAGTGCTAGAGATGGAGATGGGGTGGGGGGGGGGGGGAGGAACACCATCACACTGCTGGTAGGATTATAAATTAGTACAGCCACTATGGAAATCAGTATGAAGGTTCCTCACCTTCATACTGGAAACACCAGAAGTTAGGAATGGAAACACCATATGAATCCAGCTTTACCACTCTTTGATATTTATCCTAAAGAATTAAAGTTAGCATACTATAATGATACATCCATATCCATATTATAGCAGCACAATTCACAATAGCCAACCTAGGTGTCTGTCCATGGATAAATGGATAAAGAAAATGTGGCATCAATACAAAATGGAGTAAAGAGGAATAAAATTATGTAATTTTTAGGAAAATGGATAGAACTTGAGAGCATTATGTTAAGCAAAATAAGGAAAACTCAAAAAATCAAGAGTTGTGTTTTTTCTCGTATGTGGAAATTATAGGGAAAAAAATGTAAAAAAAAAAAAAAAAAAGGGTGGGGGAAATCTCATGAAGATAGAAGGGAGAACAGTAGAGTAGTGGAAAGGAACCAGGGAAAGGGAAGAGGGGAGAGAAAAGAGAGATTTGGGGAAGCAATATTGGCCAAATGATATTGTTATTTTGTGTGCATGTATGAATGTGTAACAATGCATCCCACTATTATGGAGAATTATAATGCACAAATAAAAACATGGAAAAAATAAAAGGGGAAATTACCACATAAAAAGAAATAGGAAAATGTGACCCACAAATGAAGGAAAAAAATCTGTCAATATAATAAAAACTAAAAATGACACAAACAACATAATTAGTACACAAGAACATTAAAACAATTGTTATAACTATTTTCAGTAAAGTCAAGAAGAAAGAAGAAAGACTGAGCATATTGAATGGAGGTACCTAAGATAATATCTTAAGAACTTTTGTCTGACACTTTTCCAATCCAATGAAAACAATGAATTCACAGATGTAGGTAGCTCAGCAAACTCAAGAACAAAGACTCACGAAGAAAACAAGGCATAATATCATCAACAAACTGCTTAACAACAATGGCAAAGAAAATCTTCCAAGCAGTCAAAGAAAAACGACAGATTACATACAGATGAAAAGAAGAATGACATAGAAATCTTGTTGGAAGTAATGTAGGCAAGAAGACAGTAAAGAAACAATATCTGTAAAGCAGTGAAGAAATAGAAAAACCAAAACAGTAAATCTAGAATCTAATACCCTGTGAAATTATTTTTCAAAATAAAGACTTTCTGAGAGGTACAAAGGGTAAAGTAATTAATCACTAGCAGACTTGTACCAGAAATGTCAAAGAAAGTCTTTTGGGCAGAAAGATGATAAAAGAAGTTTGTACATATATAAAGGCATGCAGATCACTGAAAAGAGCAAATATAAACATGACAATAATAGCAAATATAAATAAATATAAACACTTAAAATCTCTTTTTAAGGATTTTAAAAAACGTTTTAGTTGCAGATGGACACAATACCTTTATTTTATTTATTTATTTTTATGCAGTGTTGAGGATCTAACCCAGTGCCTCACATGTGCTAGGCAAGCGCTCTACCACTGAGCTCCATTCCCAGCCCTAAAATCTCTTTAACAGATAATTGATTGCTTAAAGTAAAAGTAACAACGGATTGGTGTGGTTTATAACATATATAGAAGTAAATGAATAAGAACAATAACTCAAAACCAGGAGGTGGGAAATGAAATATATCATACAGTTCTCTTATAATACAGGAAGTGGAATAATATTACTTGACAGCAGAATGTGATAAGTTAAAAGTGTATATTCTAAACTAAATTAATGACTAAAACAAAGACAACAAAAGACATATAGCTAATAAGATAATTAAAACACACTTCTAAATAACCTATGGGTCAAAGATGAAGTCAAAATGGAAATTATCTGGAACTGAAAAGAAGTGAAATGTTTCAAAATTGGGGGGAAGTAGTTAAAGAAGTACTTAAAAGGAAATTTAGATGACTAAATATGCCTGTTTGAAAAGAAAATTCTCAAGTTAATGTATATCAAAAATTTGATTATAAAATTCTCAATTAGTCCAAAAGAAGATAAAAAGAGTAGGGGACAAAGAACAGATGGGAAATATAGAAAACAAGTAGTAATATGGTAAATTTAAACCCACCAATATGACAAAAACAGTAAAAGAAAATGGTCTAAATACCCCAATCAAAAGGTCAGATTGGATTTTTTTAAACTAGTGACATCCAACCGCATGTTATCCATAAGAAATACACTTTAAGCTGGGCATGGTGTACATACCTGAATTCCAGCTACTTAAGAGGCTGAGGTACAAGGATTGCACACGATGCCAGCTCGGCAACTTTGCCAAGACTGTCTCAAAATTTTTCTAAAAAATTTGATTAAAGGGCTGGGAATGAAGCTCAGTGGTAAGGTACCCCTGGATTCAATCGCTAGTACTGAAGAAAGAAGAAAGAAGAAAAAAGGAAGAAGGAAGAAGAAGACAATGACAACAATGACAGACACTTTAAATATTAAGTATAAAAACAGATAGGTTCACCCTTTAAATACTAAATATAAAGACAGGTTAAAAGTAAAAGGATGGGAAAAGATATATTACCCTAACACTAAATAAAAGAAAGCTGAACTGTTTTATTAATATCACATAAAATAACTTTGAGAGCAAAAAAGATTATCAAGGCTAAAGAGGAACATTTCATAATTTCCATTCATTAAAAAAAAACAGTTCTAAAAATTTATGCACCTAATAACAGAGTTTCAAATTATATGAAGCAAAAACTGGTAGGCCTGAAAAGAGAAATAAGCAAACTCACACTTATAAAGATATTTCAATACTCCTTTCTCAATAATTGATAGAACAGATAAACAGACATACAAGGAAGGACATACAGAACACTTGAGCAGCACTATCTAAAAGTGTGAGCTATTTATAGAAAATTCCACCCAACAATAGCAAAAGACATATCCATTTCTTGTACATGCAGAGCATTTACTAAGATAGACAAGATTCGGGATATAAAACAAGTCTCAAGAACTTAAAATGATTCAAACTATATAAAGTATATTCTCAGACTACATTGGGTATAATTAGAAATCCAAAACAAAAGTCTCAGGAAATGCAGAAACATTTGTAAACTAAATAATATACATCTACATAATCAATAGTCTCCCCAAAAGGAAGCAAAAGAGAAGTCAGAAACTGATTTCTGAACAGATTGAAAATGAGAATAAACAAACCAAATTGTGGTTGCAGCTAAGCCACTGCTGTCAGGGAAATTTACAGTACTAGTCATTTTTGTTAGAAAAGAAAAAAGTCTGAAATTAATGAGTTCCATTTTCCCTTAAGAAGCCAGAAAAATAGGGCAAATTTAAATTTATTGGAAAGAAGAAAATAATAAAGAATAGAAATCAATTAAACAGAAAACAACAGAGAAAAACCGATGAAAACCAACCAGAATAGCTGTTTTAAACTATCAGATACCTCTTTATTTTCCAATTTTGTTTGTGTGTTTGGCTGGTTTCTGTGGTGCTGGCGATGGAACCTATGGACTTGCACATGCTAAGCACACACTCCAGCACCAAGCCACACTCTCAGCCCTAGTTGGGCTTTTAAATTTTTTTTTTTACATCACTCAAATTGGTAATATCTAATCAGACAGATGAGAAGAAAAAATAAAATCACATGTTGCCAATATATGGAATTAAAGAAATGGACACAACAATTGACCCTACAAATTTTAAGATTATAATAGACATATTATGAACAATTTCATTCCAATTGACTACTTTGATGAAATCAACAAATTTCCTGAAAGACACACACTATCAAAAGCTCACTTAAGAATAGATTCTTGTATAGTCCTATATCTACTTTAAAAATTTAATCTGTAATTCAAAATTGTTTTGCAAAGAAAATTCTAAGTCCAAGTGGCTCCATGGACCAAATATATGGGAGAAATACTACCAATTCTACACAATTGCTTTCAGAAAACAGAATAATAATTTTCCCAATTCATTCTATGAGACCATCATTATTCTGAAACAAAAATGAAATAAATTACAGTCCAATGTTCCTCATGAATATCTGTGTAAAAATTCATTTTAAAAGAAACTAGCAAGTTGAATCCAGCAAGACATAAAAAGAATGTTATATCATGGTCAAGTATAGTTTGTTTAGGAATACAGGCTGGTTTAATATTTAAAAGTCAATCAATGAAACTCACCACTTTAACAGTTAATAGACAAAATTCCTATGATCATGTCAATGGGTATAGAAAAAGCATTTGACAAATCCAACACCCATTCCTAGAAAAATTCCTAGCAAAGTAGGAATAGAAGAGAACCCTACTCAATCTGATAAAGGTTATCTATGGCAAACTATCAGCTAACATCTATTTAATAATGAAAAACCAGATGTTCTCTTCATAGGATCAGGAACAAAGAAAGTTTTACTGTTCTCACTACTTCTATTCAACTTGTACTGGGGGATCTAGACCGGGTAATCAAATGAGAAAAATAAATGAAAGGTACAAATATTGAAAACGAAGAGGAAAAAAATGACCTTTTCTGCACATGACATGATTATCTACATAGAAAATTTCATGAAGTCTACATAAAATCAATGAGAACTAATAAATGAGTTCAGTAAGTTTCAGGGTAGAGGATCAATTAAAAAAATCAGCTGTATTCCTAAATACTAACAATGAACAGTTAGAAATTTAAGTGAACCCAGTGGCTTGGGAGGCTGAGGCAGAAGGATTGCAAGTTTAAAGTCAGCCTCAGCAACTCAGCATGGTCCTAAGCAACTTGGTGAGACCCTGTCTCAAAGTAAAAAATAAAAGGGCTGGGGACATGGCTCAGTGATTAAGCACCCCTGGGTTCAATCCCTGGTAACAAAAAAAAAAAAAAAAAGAAGAAGAAGAAGAAGAAAGAAATTTAAATGCAAAAAATATCATTTATAATAGCATAAAAATATGATATGGATAAAGTTCACAGAAGTATGCTAGGCCTGTATATGAAAAAAAAGAAAATGTTTCTGAGAAAAAAAGAAGACATGTATAAATGGAAATATGTAGTGATGGATCAGAAGACTCAATATTGTTAAAATCTCAATTTTCCCCAATCTGATCTAAAGACCCATGCCATCCCAACCAAATTCTCAGTAGTCAGTGGTCTTTTTATAAAAATTAACAAACTGATTTTTAAATTTATCTAGAAATGGAAAGAACCTACAAAAGCCAAAACAACTTTGAAAAAGATTAATAAATTCAAAAGACTAACACTATTTCATTTTAAAGCATATTATAATACTATAGTGATCTAGATTGTTTGGCACAAATATAGACAAATAAATTAATGGATCAATATTGGAAATTCAGAAATAGAACCATACAAATATGGGTAATTGCTTTCTAACAAAATTACAAAGACTAATTAAAGGAGAAAAATGTTATTTTTAACAATGATGCTGGAATAACTGCATACCATATGCATAAAAAGTACCTCATTCTTACCTCACACCATACATAAAATTTAATTCAAAATGGATCACAGATAATAAACACTAAGGAGAAAACAGAGACATCACACACAAAAACTAAAAAATAAAAAATAACTTTGGATCAGGCAAAGTTTTTCTTTAAATACAACATCAGAAACATAATTGACAAAGCAAAGTTTTATTAATGATACTTTATCAAAATCAAAAAGTCTACTCTTCGCCAAGATACTTTCAAGACAAACCACAGAGAAAATCTTTGCAGATCACATGTCTGACAAAAGATTTGTATCTCAATATTCAATAATAGGGAAAAAATTTAACCCCATAAAAACTGGGCAATAATTAACAGATACTTCACAAAGCAGCTATATGGACAGCTAATAAGCAAATGAAAAGATGCTTAACAAAATTTCAACAGGGAGATACAAGTACACAGCTCTAATACTAAAGACTGACTCTACCAAGTGCTGATTGACAAAGATGTGAAGGGAATGGAATGCTTACATACTGGGAGTGTGAACACAAAAGAGCACACTTTGGAAAACAGCTGGCCAATTTCTTAAAAAGTTAAACATATGCCAACATGCAGCCCAGAAATTTCATTTCTAGGTATTTACCCAACAAACATGAAAGCATATATGAACACAAGGACTTTATATGTAAATATTCATAGGAGTTTTATTGGAAACACATCAGATATCTGTTAACTGAATAATGGATAAACAAAAAGTAGCTTTATCCATACAATGGATAATACTCAGAAATAAAAAGTAATGGCCAGGGAGGGGTTTCAAGGTGATGGAATAGGGGCTAGGGTTGTGGCTCTGTGATATAGTGCCTGCCTAACACATGTGAGGTGCTGGGTTCAATCCTCAGCACCACATTAAATAAAAAATAAATTTGAAAAAAAGGTATTGTATCCAACTAAAACTAAAAAAATATATATTTTTTTTAAAAAAGATGGCAAAATAGAAGAGGTCACTTTCCAGCTATTCTGTGGTGTGAAACCAGAAAGCAGACAGGCAGCTTCTCATCAAATGAGGTACTAGAAACCTTCAGGGACACTGTAAGTCCACAAGGTAGAAATGCTACTGCCTCAGATCCATACTGTTAGATAGGTAGACACACAAACGACATGAAAAAGCAAGGGAACAAAATCACCCCAAACAAACCAATATACTCCAATGACAGAAGCTATCAACACCACAGTGGAAGAAATGTCAGAGAAGGAGTTTAGAATATACATCATTAAACTGATCTGCAAAGTAAAGGATGCTATAAGAAGTGAAATCAGAAAGAAAATACAAGAAGTAAAAGATCACTTCAATAAAGAGGGATTCCGAAAAAAAAAAAAAAAAAAAAAGCAGAAATCTTCAAAATGAAGGAATCAATAAACAAAATAAAAAATCTAATTGAAAGCATCACCAACAGACTAGATCACTTGGAGACAGAGTTTCAGATGATGAAGACAAAATATATAATTCTGAAAACAACGTTGACCATGGAGAAAAGATGTTAAGAGACCATGATCAGAACTTCCAAGAAATATGGGATAAATTGAAAAGATGAAATTTAAGATTTACTGGGATAGATGAAGGCTCAGAGATACAAACGAAAGGAATGATAATCTTTTCAATGAAATAACATCAAACCTAAAGAATGAGATACAGCTGGGGAGCGGTGGTGCACACCTGTAATCCCAGCAGCTTTGGAGGCTGAGGCAAGAGGATTGCAAGTTCAAAGCCAGCCTCAGCAACGGCAAGGCACTAAGCAACTCAGTGAAATACTGTCTAAATAAAACACAAAATGGGGCTTGGGATGTGACTCAGTGGTTGTGTGCCCCTGAGTTCAACCCCTGGTACCCCCCCAAAATGAAATGGAAAATCAAATGCAAGAATCTTACAGGACCTCAAATATACAAAATTACAACAGACCCACACCAAGGCACATTATGATGAAAATGCCTAACATACAGAATAAGAATAGAATTTTAAAGGCTGCCAGAGAAAAATGACAAGTAACATTTAGAGGGAAAGCAATCTGGATCTTAGCTGATCTCTCAAACCAGACCCCAAAGCTAGGAAGTCTTGGAATAACATATACCAAGCTCTGAAAGAAAATGGATGCTAGCTAAGAATATAATACCCAGCAAAATTAATGTTCAGAATTGATGATGAAATAAAATCTTCTGTGATAAACAAACATTAAAAGAATTTACAATTAGAAAGCCTGTACTACAAAAAATACACCCAATAAGATATTTCATGAAGAAGAAATGAAAAATAAAAGTGAAAACCAGGAAAGGTAGAAACTACACTAAAATAACAGTGAATCAATGTAGAAACTAATTCAAATTAAAAAACAGAAATAAATCAAAATGACATATCTCAATAATAATATTGAATGTAAATAGTCTAAACTCATCAATCAAAAGACATAGACTGGCAGATTAGATTAAAAGCAAGACCCAACAATGTCCTTTCTTCAAGAGACTCACTTCACAGGCAAAACCATGCAAAGACTGAAGATAAAAGGATCAGAAAACACATATCATTCACATGGATCTCGTAAACAAGGAGGGGTTTCTATCCTCATATCAGATAGAGTGGATTCCAAGCCAAAGTTAATCAGAACGTACAAAGAAGAATGTTTCATACTGCTTAAGGGAATTATGCATCAACAAGACATAACAATCATAAATAGTTATGCCCCAAACAATGGAGCATCTGCATACATCAAACAAGCCCTTCTCAATTTCAAGAAGCAAACAGAGCACAACACAATAATACTGGGAGACATTAACACACCTCTCTCACCACTGGATAGATCTTCCAAACAAAAACTAAATCAAGAAGCTATAGAACTAAAAAGTACAATTAATAATTAAGACTTAACAGACATATATAGAATATTTCATCCATTGATGACTGAATACATTTTCTTCTCAACAGCATATGGATCCTTCTCTAAAACAGACCTTATTGTAGGCCACAAAGCAACTCTTGGCAAATACAATAAAATAAAGATAATACCTTGCATCCCATCAGGTCATAATGGAATGAAATTACAAATCAACAATAAAATAGAAAAATAGAAGCTACTCTAACACCTGGAGACTAAATAACACACTACTGAACAATTAATAGATAGCAAAAGAAATCAGAGATGAAATGAAAAAAATACTTAGAGGTAAATGAGTATAGCGATACAACATAACAAAATCTCTGGGACACTATGAAAGCAGTGCTAAGAGGAAAGTTCATTGCATTGAGCTCATTCATTAAAAGAATAGAAAGTCAACAAATAAATAACCTAACTTTACATCCCAAAACCTTAGGAAAAGAAGAACAAATCAATATCAAAAGTAGTAAAGACAGAAAATAAGTAAAATCAAAGCTCAAGTCAATGAAATTGAAACAAAAGAAAAATAAAAAACAACAAAACAAAAAAGTTGATTCTTTGAAAAAAAAAATCAATAAAATTAATAAACGCTTAGCCAAGCTAACAAAGAAATAGAGAAAATTCAAATTACTAAAATTTGTGATGAAAAAGGAAATTTCACAATGGACACTACCGAAATACAGACGATAATCAGAACCTATTTTGAAAATTTATACTCCAATAAAATAGAAAATCTTGAAGACATCAGCAAATATCTAGAGACATATGACCTACCCAAACTGAATCATGAGGACATAGAAATTTAAACAGATCAATTTTAAGCAATGAAATTGAAGACACCATCAAAAGCCTACCAAGAAAGAAAAGCCCAGGACCAGATGGATTCTTAGCTGAGTTCTACCAGATCTTAAAAGAAGAATACCAATCCTTCTCAAATTATTCAATGAAATAGAAAAGAAGGGAACACTTCCAAACTCATTCTATGAAGCTAGTATCACCTGACACCAAAATTGGACAAAGACACATCAAGGAAAGAAAATTTCAGATCAATATCCCTGATGAACATAGATGCAAAAATTCTCAATAAAATTATGGCAAATGGCATAGAAAAACATATTAAAAAGATAGTGTACAATGATCAAGTGGGGTTCATCCCAGGGATGCAAGGTTGGTTCAACATACAGAAATCAATAAAAATAATTCATCACATCAATAGACTTAAAGACAAGAATCACATGATTATCTCAGTAGATGCAGAAAAAGCATTTGACAAAATACAGCATCCATTCATATTCAAAACACTAGAAAAATTTGGGATAGTAAGAATATACCTCAACATTGTAAAAGCCATCTTTGGTAAGCCTTAGGCCAACATCATTCTAAATGGAGAAAATTTAAAGCATTCCCCCTAAAAACTGGAAGAAGACAGGGATGCCCTCATTCACCACTGTTATTCAACATAGTTCTGGAAATTCTAGCCAGAGCAATTAGACAGAAGAAAGAAATTAAAGAGATATGAATAGGAAAAGAGGAACTCAAAACCATCCTTATTAGCTGATGCATAATTCTATATTTATAAAACCCAAAACACTCCACCAGAAAACTTCTAGAACTCATAAATGAATTCAGCAATATAGCATGATATAAAATTAACACCTATAAATCAATTGCATTCCTATATATTATTGACGAATCAACTTAAGAGAAATCAGGGGAAATATTCCATTCACAATAGCCTCAAAGAAAAGAAAATATTTGGGAATCAACCTAGCAAAAGAGGAGAAAGACCTCTACAATGAAAACTACAGAACACTAAAGAGAGAAACAGAAGATGGAAGGATCTCCCATGTTCTTGGATAGGTAAAATTAATATTGTCAAAATGGCCATACTACCAAAAGTGCTATACAAATTTAATGCAATTCCTATTAAGGTTTCAATGATGTTCTTCATAGAAATAGAAAAAGCAGTCATGAAATTCATTTGGAAAAATAAGAGACCCAGAATAGCCAAAGCAATCCTCACCAAGAAAAGAAAAGCAGGAGGCATCACAATACCAGACCTTAAATTATACAGTAACAAAAATGGCAAGGTATTGGCACCAAAACAGACTTGAAGACCAATGGTATAGAATATAAGACACAGAGACAAACCACATAAATACAGTTATTTCATGCTACACAAAGGCACCATAAACATACACTGGAGAAAAGAGAGCCTCTTTAACAAATGGTGCTGGGAGAACTGGAAATCCATATGTAATAAAGTGCAATTAGACCCCTATCTCTCACCCTGCCCAAAACTCAACTGTAAATGAATCAAGGACCTAGGCATTACACCAGAGACCTGCGCCTACTAGAAGAAAACTAGGCCCAACTCTCCATCCTGTCAGCTTAGGAGACAACTTCCTCAACAAGACTCTGAAAGCACAAGAAGTAAAATCAAGAATCAATAAATGGGATGGAATCAAACTCAAAAGCTTCTTCACAGCAAAGGAAACAATCAAGAACATGAAATCAGATAGCCTAGAGAATGGAGAGGGAGAAAATCTTGGCCACCTGTACCTCAGGGAGCATTAGTCTCCAGGATATATGAAGAACTCAAAAAAACACCAAAAAAGAAAAAAGAAAGAAAGAAAGAACCCAATCAATAAATGGGCAAAGGAACTGAAGAGACACTTCACAAAAGAAATATCAGTGATCAACAAATATATGAAAAAATGTTCACTATCACTAGCAATTAGTGAAATGCAAATTAAAACTACACTGAGATTTTACTTCACTCCAGTCAGAATGGCAGTCATCAAGAATACAAGTAACAATAAATGTTGGCAAGGATGTAGAGGAAAAGGTACACTCATACATCACTGGTGAAACTGCAAATTGGTGCAGCCACTCTGGAAAGCAGTATGGAGATTCCTCAGAAAACTTTAAGTGGAACCACATTTGACCTGGTTATCCCACTCCTCAGCATATACCCAAAGGACTTAAAATCAACATACTACAGTGACACAGCCACACCAATGTTTATAGCAGTTCAATTCACAATAGCTTAGCTATGGAACCAACCTACATCACTTTCAAAAGATGAATGGATAAAGCAAATGTGGTACATATACACAATGGAAAATTACTCAGCCGTAAAGAATAATGAAATTATGGCATTTGCTAGTAAATGGATGGAACTGGAAACTATCGTGGTAAATGAAATAAGCCAATCCCTAAAAAACAAAGGCCAAATATTCTCTTTGATATGCAGATGCTGACTCACAATAGACCAGGGAAGGGAGGAGGAAGGAGTGGAGGGAGGTTCACCGGACTGGACAGTGGGGTGTAAAGGGGAAGGGATGGGGGATGTGAATGCGAAAGACAATACAATGAATCAGACATCACTTTCCTTTGTTTGTATGTAAGTACACAATCAGTGTAACTCCACATCCTGTATAGCCACAAGAATGGGAAGTTATACTGCACATAAGTATGATATTTCAAAATACATTCTACCGTCATGTATAATGAAAAACAACAAATGAAAAAAAGATCTAAAAAAGCAATGGCCTATTCATACATGCAAAAACATGGATTGATTGCAATGTGATCGTTGCAAGAAAAAGAAAGCAAAAAATACAAGTATGGTATGAAACTATTTATAGAATATTCTACAAAGTATAAACTAACCTATGTGACAGAAAGCAGAATAGTAGTCACCTGGGGACAGGAAATGGCAAATAGAGGGACTATAAATTGGTAAAAGAAAACTTTGTGGGATTAAAAAAAAATGTTCATTATCTTGATTGTGGTGATGGGTACATGGGAGTAATATATGTCAAGACTTAATAAAATGCAGTATTTAAATAAATGCAGTTTTCCGTATATAAATTTTTACACTTCACTAAAACAGTAAAAAATAACACCAGGTAGAAGCATCCAATTGTCAGTCACACGGTTTCTGTCACAGTAGTGACTTGTGCTATATTGAGCTGGATAAAACATATCTCTGTACCGTCTGAACCAGTGACCTTGCACAGTCTGGTAACAGTCAAGTGTTCCCTGAAAACAGGCTGCTTTTCTTCAGCACAGTGTGAGTTAACATGAAAAGTGTCTTGAACCAAGAGTGGAATTAATCACGAAGTGAAATAGCAAGTTCTAAGTTTCGGAGATGATGCCCTCTAGCAAGTGGTGGCCAAGGTAAGAGGACGCAGAAGAGGACAGGTAAGAGAGGACAGGAGAATGGCTGGTGAGACAAAGAAGCAAGATGATAGAAATGACAGGATAAAGGGGGTCTAGCAAGACAAAGGGAGTGAGAACCAAGTTCTACTTTACTTTTTAATTGTGTACCACACTAGTCTGTTCCTAATGTCCCTGGGTAGAATGACACATGCTTGAATTATTACATGCTGCACACTGACTTAATATCGTAATATTTAAAATAAAAATTCATTTATCTTAGAGAAAAAACACCAGATATCTGCTCAAACAATTACAGACTATTTTCCTTGGTTTTCCAGATACTTGTCACAAAATGTAGTACCACCAACCGATTTATACTACGATAGGGTCATTTTCAGATCAACGTTCCCCAGTAATATTTTCATTCCTGTGCCAATGCAGTCATGGTCTGTCATGGTAGAGTTGGTCATGGTGGTCGAACAAGAGCAAAAATAACAAGAACCATTTGATAAAAGGTTGTTACAGAAGAATAAATCCTCCAGCCCCAACTCTACATATTAAAACTAAAGGAAAAAAAAAAAGATGGTAAAATGAGATGGATATCATTATCCTAAGCGCATGTATGAAGACACAAATGGTATGAATATACTTTGTATACAACCAGATATGTAAAAAAATGTGCTCTACATGTGTATTACGAATTGTAATGCATTCTACTGTCATATACAACTTCAAATAAAAAAAATTAAAAAACAAACAAAAATAAATCCATTTTATTTTCTTCTTTGGAACATACATTTGAAATAAATCCACATTTGTTTTTAGTGATACGAAATGGTGTATAAAAATCATAAGATTGTCCTACCTTGACAAAAATGGTTGAATTGCATTCTTGCAATGCCTCCATTAAACTAATCACATGGAGACACACCATCTCTACCATCTGAAACAACAAACATGAAAGTCAGTTCCACTCCCAGGGAAATACCGACTTAATATAATGAACTAGTCTACAGTCACAGGCGCCTAATGCCCCTGTGCCTAGGAAGGCTTTCTGCATAATGGCCTCAGGGAACCATAGGGAGTGGTGTTCATTCACCTCTAAAATTCAAACAGGAAATGAAATTTAAAAACCCTCCAGAGGTCTTGGAATTGTCATTCCTTTCTCACCTAACTCAAGGCTGCAGAGGGCACTCAGGCATTGACCTCACCAACCTACACAGCCTAGGACTCACACCAGAGGACAAAGGGCTTTTGCCTTCTTCACTCCCGAATACAGAACTCTGGGCTTGGGTCATTTCCTCCACCTTGATCCTGTCTTCCCCATTTCCCACTGGGAATGGCTGCTTAACTTACTGCAGATCTGCCTCTGAGGCTTTGTTCTGCTGAACAAGGGAGCCATGAAATATGACAGTCCCAAAGTACAATGGAGATGAGATTCCTCATCAGAAAAGCCTGAGGCTGGATTTTTGATACCCCTGAGGATCTTACCAGATAGGCTTATATTGTCCAACAAGATTCTCAGAATAAAATTCATTCAAATTCACTTGAAACATCATTTGTAAAAAATTCACTGGCAACACATTCATTTATAACATTGGTATTAAAAAAGTAATAACAACAGAAGGAAAGCTTTAATACCTAGATTAAAGTGTAAGATCCCAACTTCACTGTTTTTTTTTTTTTTTTTTTTTTTTTTTTTTTTTTGGCTGGGGAGGTGGGAGCAGGTACTGGGGATTGAACTCAAGGGCACTCAACCATTGAGCTATATCCCCGGTCCTATTTTGTATTTTATTTAGAGACAGGATCTCACTGAGTTGCTTAGTGCCTTGCTTTTGCTGAGGCTGGCTTTGAACTAGCCATATTCCTGCCTTAGCCTCCAATTTCACTGTTTTATTTAAAATAAAAGTAGAATGCTTGATGTCCAGGCTCTCCTCTAATTCTAGAATCTGTGATCCAATGAATTGGAGCTGTCAGAACTGTTTGTAAACCCTAAAATTTTCATATAATGTCCTTTACATTCAACTAAAACCTCTCCCTCTCTACAAAATTGCAATATGTGCTTCTCTAAAACAAAGAAAGGGCTTAACTGAAGGAAATATATCATTCCCTTTTTAACTACAGCTAAAAGAAAATATTTCCTAGACTAACATTCAATCAATTTAAAAAATCATGTCCCAAATGCCTTTGGTGCACAGGGCAGTGTGGTTTTGGGCACACTGGCTTCATGAGATGGTCGCTCCAGTTCCTCACTCCTCATCTGCTGGTGCTGCCGCGTTCCCGGGCTGAGCACCCTCCTCTGGCACAGCAACTGGAACCCAAAGACTCTTTGTAAATTCCTCCTATACGCCTTCCAACTGACTCAGTGAGGACCAACCGCATTCAACGAGGTGTGCTCAGGCTAACCAGATATTTCCCATGCAGTCGGGGGCAGCCCCTCTCCAAGGGGAGCCATAAACAGTAAAATGGATTTGAAAACTGGGGAGAAGTTTGAGGCAACACAAAAAGTAGTTTTTGGGCTGATTAGCATGAACTCCTGGGGTCAGTCTGCTCTTAGAGCACCATAAAAAGATGACCTAATTGGCTAAGGTTTTCCCAAATTGCTTTGGAATCCAGAAATTATATAAATCTCCCTTCTAACTCTCCAACTTCATAGCACCAAAAAACCTTAAAAGTAAAAATTTCATATAAAGTTCATTTGGCATTAAGCAGGAAAAATAAAAATTGTTTGCTTTTTACTTGTTTTGGGTTTCTAAATACTTATGGTCTATAACATGATGTTTTGATACATATATAATGTAGAATAGCTAAGTGAAGATATTTAACATATGCATTACTTGTAAGCTTATTATTATTATTATTTTTTTTTTTTTTGGTGAGAACACTTAAAATATACCTCTTAGTAATTTTTAAGTGTCACCATGAAGTACAACCGATCTATTGACTACTGTTTGTGTTGTTTTCAACCAAAATTCTTACACAAGTAGAACGTCCATCTTATTAACAAAATAAATCCCTGATGCACTTACATAATCTGACAACAGAGATCTGTAAAAGAACAGGTGTCAGAAGGGACTGGGTGTGGTCTAGACATTGTGAAACGGTACCCCGGTACCCTGAGGGGAGTCTTCTCTGAGAACTCACCACTTTGTTATGGGCCATTAGCTGGAGGATGCTGGGTGTCACCCTACTCCAAAACTCCAGTGCTGTCAGTATCGCTGTGAAGCTGAATTCGTTCTGATTTTGGACGTTCGTAGCTACAGCACTTTGTTCGCAGTACACTGTCCAGAGCTGAGCAAAGATGAACGCGTGGAAGAGGGAGCACATGTGGAGCACGGAGGTCTGGAGAGGAGAAGACAGGGCGCTGCTGCGTGCCCCTGGTGGCCTTGCCAGGGAGCGCAGCCCATGCACACAGGAGTTATCTCAGTTACAAACTCGTGACTCATCACCTTAGAACAGTCTGCTCTTCCTTGTAGGTGGGAATGTGCTCAGAGAACAAAGCCTCTTTTCCAAGAGAGGGCATCTTCATTAGCAGAACAAATCTACCCACCCCCTTGCTCTTTAGTGAAACTGACATTCCTGTCCCTAAACCATATCAGGAAGAATAACGGTTCCACCGTTTTAGGATGTTTCCTCATCTGTAAAATGGGGATAACTGTAGCCTGTTCCAAGAAGTGGAGTTAGGAGTAAACAAGGTGATAGAGAACACACTGCCCAGGTCTTAATCATTATACTTGTCAAAGCAGCAGCAAGGGTTTTCCTACCAGTAGTAAGGATTCATTGAGTAAGTACCTACAGTGTTCCAGGGACAGTGCAAAAGACTTTTCATAGATCACCTCTATCACTCTCAAACTATCCCCTCCGTCTACTCTACAGATGAAAAACTGGAGCTTGGCAAGGCTAAGTAACATATTTTTTAAAATATTTATTTTTTAGTTTTAGGTGGACACAATATCTTTATTTTACATTTATGTGGTACTGAGGACGGAACCCAGTGCCTCATGCATGCTACCACTGAGCTATCATCCCAGGCTCTAAATAACATATTCAAGCTCACAAAATTAGGAATCAACGTGGATCTAGATTGAAATAGAAGGAACTGATTGACTGCCTGGTTTCTTTTGGCAAACACAGATGGCTGGGTGCTCCATTTTATCACATTTTGTCAGCTTGCCCTGGCCCAAAGCCCAACTGCCCCAAACCTAATGGGACCTTTCAGGACTCGTCTGAGCTCTGGAAAAGGTCCTTGGCCATTGTAGCTTGTTAGGAGTGTCTGGTTTGCTCAAGCGAACTCATGATTGGTGGCTTACTTTATCCCCTTAAGTGTGGAACCTGTCTCTATAATTTACAAAGTTCCTCTGTGCAGGTGAATCCAGGGTGTGCTTTAGGGAGCTCCCCACTAGCTTTCTTATTTTCATGTTGTATTTTCAGGTAACCCTAGAGATTTTAATTGAAAAGAGTGCATGAAGAATTAGAGTATATGTTTTTCTCTCCTCTTCAGCCTTGGTTCTGTAAACTGATCACAGAATTTTTATTATATTTCTAGCCTTTTATTTCTTTTCATTATTTTGAGACAGAAACGCCTGGGAAGCCAACTCTTGCCTGCCTCCATAATTTATCTTCATAAAAGTAAGCCAGAAAACAATTTAGGGGGGGATAAAAGACAGTCTGGGAATTTAAACAACTTTAAATAAGGCATTAGCACAAAGTTGCTTTTCTAACATCCACAGGAGGGCAAGTGACAAGATGCATTTACTTCTGAGAAGAAACATAATTGGCTGATAAGGGTTTCCATTAGCAATTTCGATGCATATGGTCCTAATCTTGCAGAAATCACTTACCTTTGATTGCTCTGGAAATCCAATCAGGATAACAATAAGATGGTCTGCAATATGGGAACCTGCATCCAGAGGTATGGGGAGGCAGGGAGAGGAGGCGTTCGGACACACTGCATTATGAGTGAGGGAACCCAGAAGCAGCCATGACAGCAGACGGATGTGGGAGACACACTCAATGAATTCTTTAGGTCTATTAGAGAAGAAGGATGTGTTAAAGATGAGTTTATGTTTTCTGTTTTGTTGGATGCACAATGAATGTTTATTGAAGGAAGAGATTAAGAATGTGGTCTTGCCAGCAATTACATAAAATAAGATACCAAGGCACTACAGTGTCAATCAAATGATGCATCTGTTTTTCTTGTTTTTCACTCTAACCCTGCAGCTTAGCTTCTTGAGTGGTGGCATAAGATTAAGTATCATTCCTCTGCGGGCTGGCTGCCTCTGACCTGCTTCTTTTTGAACCCTTTCCTTTCTTCTCATCAGAAAGTTCTTCTCTGACATCCTCACTAGAGGGAGGGAACAGAGGAGCAGACATACACCTGGCTGCACAGTTTTCTGCACAAAATCATCTCCTCCTGCTCTCCTCACCAACCCCATCCTTTCCTCTATAGGAAGGCGGACCATGCAAAACAGCAGGCTCAAGTCTGCTCTGAGTTCCCAAGGAAACCAGCCCATGTGTGCCTCTTCTCCAGCTCCCCCTAGAGGCAGGGGCAGGGGCTTGCACCTCCTTGCACTATTGCATCCCTGCTGTCACTTGGTTCTAGCTATAAGCTAAGCTACATGAGAGCAGAGACCATGCGAGTATGGACATGTACCCGTGCAATTATTTCGCTAGTTGAAACTGAGCTAAAGTGATAGTTCTGTTTTAAGTTTTCATCCTCCAAAAGGATGATGGGGGTTTTTGTATGTACAAGGGCAAGTTTCTTTTACTGGCAGCATATCAGAAAGTGTTCAAGGTCAGCAAGTAAGTATGGGGTGGGACCCTGATTTCCATCTTCCTAACCAATCGTATTTTTACTCTCATAATTCTTCAGTGCATCACAAGCTCTAAATGAGCCCCAGGAGCCTCAGGGGCATCTCCGGGCTTGTCTTCCCTCATCCCCAGAATAACAAGGGTCTCACCCTTGCTGCATGGCAGAAGGAGGGTGGTAGTAGAGCCAAGGCAGGTAGCGGATGACAGCTTTGTTATCTCTGTGGTTGCCCCGGGAGATTTCCATAGCAGCAATCTGAGCCAGGCCAACTTTGAGGTGTCCGCCAAACGTATCTTCATGCAGAGGCTGGGAGCATGTCTTCATGTGGCTCTGCAAAACCAAATGATAGTTTGTGACTTTGGCAGACAGCTGGAGACGTTCCAGGCACTCTTCAAACATCAGGCTGTCCTTTCCCTCTCCCATCACCACCTCAAACCCACAACCTGCCTAAACTTGAGTGGTTTCACATTGATTTTAGGATGAAGCAGGGGGAATCATTCCTCAGCAGGGCCTGTAGAGCCAGAGTGACAGATTCCTGCAGCCTCTGCCTCTCACCCTCCATCCATTCTGGCTCCAGGTGCACTGGCTCTGCTGTTCCCCCACTGCTGTTCCTCTGCCTGAGATACTGTTCCTGCCCTTTTCACCCATTTGTTCAGATTTTAGCTTGAGAGTTACTTCTCCTAGGAAGGCTTCCCTGAATTCCGTGGCTGGTGCATGCCACTGTCTATTCCTTCTTTAGAGCAATTGTGAGTCATAATTTTGCTCTGGTTTGTGTGAAATGTTCATTAAACTTGGCCTTCTAGCAAACTATAAATTAAGTGGGGGCAGCTACTACGTCTGCTTTGGCTCACCACTGCAACCCCAACACCTAGATCAGAGCTAGACATGTTATAGGTGCTCAATACATATTTCTTGATTAACTTTGAAAGCTTTATGCTTAGCGTGACTTAATGGGAAAAACACACTGAACTGGGACTTGAGACCTACTTCTGTCCTAACTAGCTACATGGCCTGAGAGAAGCCACTTGCCACTTGACCTTTCTGATCAGTTTCCTAATATGCAAAGTCAGATGTTTGGATTATGTCTATAGTTCCCAACCTTTCTTGAGATTTTTTTGAAAATGTCTACAAAACAAGTTCAACATACTTGAGTGATAATTGTTTCCTCTTCTTTATGCATCAATATCATTTAAGTGTGGGCACCTATATTCAGTAATCAGCAACCAGCATGTGACCAAATAGTAGGGGCGCTTTCTTAAAAATGACCGGGTTTAAGCTGGGTGCAGTGGCACATACCTATAATCCCAGCATCTCAGGAGGCTGAGGCAGGAGGATCAAAGTTCAAAGCCAGCCTCAGCAAAAGTGAGGTGCTAAGCAACTCAGGGAGACCCTGTCTCTAAATAAAATACAAAATAGGGCTGGGGCTGTGGCTCAGTGGCCAAGTGCCCAAGTTCAATCCCCAGTACCCCAACCCCACCCTGCAAAAATGACAGGGTTTACACATGGTGAGAAATTTTCAGCTTATTTTTTTTAAATTATAATTATTAGTCTGTGTTAATTGTACAAAATAGTGGGTTTCACTGTGATAATTTCACATATGCATGTAACATAGCTCTGATCATAACTACCTTCCCTGCTTCCCTAGCTTTCCTCCCTTCTCACCTCCCCTTCATCCTCTCCCACTTCTCTAATGGTCCCCCTCCTACTTTCATGTCATTCTTTATTTTTCTTCTCTAGATTACACATAATGAGCTTAACTTTCGATTCTCCTTTGCACTTAACATTTGCAAATTTATCCTTGTACCAACCAAGAAACACTGATCATCTAAGCAGCATCTAAAAACCGAGCTCAGTGAAAAAGGAACCACATTTTTAGCCGTTGAACTTCTTGGATCACTAAGTTCCTGTTTATCAAAAAGAAATCATTGAGTGCTAAGTTGCAGTTTGGCTGCTCTTTGGATTCTCATCTGCCCTCCATCCAGGGCCTTCCTCAAGACTCTCAGATTATTAATCTTTTGGCTCCCTGGTTGAATCATGGCAGAGAAGTGGCCCCGCATCAGTGATTCATTCCACCCTGTAAAACAATCAATAAACTCAACAACTTCACTAGATTTTTTTGTCCATATGCAAATTAAATTTTGTTCTCTCCTCCTTCTTTAATTATTTTTTTGAAGAATATAACTTCAATTGTAGATAAAAATAATAAATGGCTTATGTTTGCATAATGTGCTACTGTGTAGGAAATTCTCTTTGCATACATTATTTTATATAAACCTTATAACAATCAGGCAAGGGAGGTCATAGACTCACTTTGCAAATGAGGAAACTGAAGCTCCAGGGAGTTAAATGACTCCACGAGGAGAATGGATTGGGAGTCACAATAGCCTTAGGTTCAACTACTTATTAGTAGTGTTACCTTGACCAAAGTGCTACATCTGACCAAGCCTCAGTTCCTGCATTTGTAAAATGGGGATGATAATAATATAATAGGGACATTGTGAAACTGAATAAATGGCAAAAATAAAGGTGTATACCAAGCTGATGTCATTTGAATCTCTTTTCTTTTTTCCTTCTTTTTTTCTTGTAGAACTGGACCCCAGTTCTTCAGACCCCAAGATATGGGCTCATATCTGCCTCCCCAGGTACCAATAAATTCCCACATAGTCTGTTTAATCCTTTAGAAACATCTTTGCATTTAGTGAATCGAAGAGACGGTCCTGCGGGTGGGGTCCTGCAGGTGGGGTCCTACCTTCAGTCTGGTCAGCGTGTGCATGTCCGCCATGAAGTCCAGCACTTCGCCGATGGACTGCCGCACGCACTCCATGGCCGCGGTCCCACACTGAAACACAAGCACACGGCTGGCCACAGCTGCGTTTCTGCCTGTCCCACTCTAGCTGCACCCTCTTTGCTAAGGTGTTGTTCATTTTCTGGATGTCTGACTCACTCCACCACTCGGCTTAGTCTGTGATTCTCTGCCCACGGTTTGGACAGAAATTATTCGAAGGTTCATGGCGGAGAGTAAAGACATGGGGGAGCCTATCAGGGCCAGGGTTAAATGCTGTTTCCCCTGGGTAATGAGACTGATTTTTGCTTATTTTTAAGCTGGTCTATACACATGAATCAACCTACATAATGCCACTATCACCTCAAAACTACTGTTAACACTTTACCACTCTGGGGAAATCTAAAATGTAAGTAAAATGTGTTACCAAATTTTACCGCCAGAATTTTGAATCTCTTTAAATGTGTGTACACATATATATTGCTATATATATATATACACACACATATATACACATATATATATATAAATACATATATATACATACATTGTTTTGCTCATTCAAAAAAAAATTCTTATATTCAAGTCAAATTGCTTACAATTTAACTTCATGTATATAGTTGGGGCACTACTAAATAGATACAGGTATACATGTCAAGTTCTTGCTAGGGACAGATAAGAGAAAGAAATATGGTCACCCTCTCTATATACCTGAAGTATGTTAGGGAACTTTTAAAGGAAAGAAAGCATGTTTGTGTTTGAGGTTATTAAGCGGCAGAGACCGGCCTTCTCGGGGGAATGCAGCAAATGTAGGATTATAAGCAAAGCAAAGGAAAATGAACAGACAGGCTGCTACATCAAAGCGGTACGAGAGAACCCACACATCAGGCCGGGTATAATGTGGATCAAAAGCAAGCAGTCTTTGAAGCAGTATGAATACCATGCTAAAGGCCTCTCTTGGCTTTCTTTAGGAAAATCTGGAACATTATAGACTTAACTAGCTCGCCCAGTGGCTCTCATTTTCCCATATTCATGTAAATCTGCACAGCACTGAACTATATCACCTCCTCTCTCTTCTAGAATGTTACGCTTGTCAGTTCTTCTGACAGGATAACAAACAGTAAAATAAGGCTAGTGGCAGTCTGTCAGAGTGTTTTCCAAGCATTTCATATGTTCTAAGGTTTTCTTCTTTTAATTTGAATCAAGTGAAGGAATTGTAAAAGCTTATTGTGTTCCTGCTTTTGCAATATGAATCCTTCAGTGCAAGAAGGATTTCCCCCTGGTTTATTCCATTTTCTTTGACCTTTCACATGTCATGCAAATAGGAGCATAGACTCTGTTCTTGAATTTCTTGAAAGGGATTTGTTTCTTTCATAAGCAGTATTTTATACCAGTTCAACTAGGCAAATGTCACGGAATGTAATTACTAGGAGCATTATTCAATATTCGCCTTTTAAGTCTGAATCTCAAGAAATGAGAGCAAAGACTTTACTATTACATAGGGACTTTGTTCTAGAAACAGCAACTATGCCCAGCAAAAGCCTTAAAATCCACCTTTGTAGTCAGGATGTAGGGAGCAAGCTACACACACAAAACAAAATAGATAATTTACAAACCCTCTTTTTCTACTTTGTAAAGCAGAAGTATAACTTAGATGTGTTATCTTTAAAAACAAAATAGAACATAAGGAGTCAGGCTCCATTTGTTTCGGAAGGCCCATATTTATTTCAACAGGAAAATGATAAAAAAAAAAAAAAAAGGAGTGGAAAATGTACACTAACCTCAAACACAGGAATTGAAGCAAAGCATATACAATTCTTCTTCAAAACATATTTGATTTTTAAAGTTACATTTCCTAATTATAGAACAATGTATGCTCATTGTAAAAATTTGGAAAATGCAAGTTACTAAAAAGAACAATTAAAATCACTGTAATCTTAATTCTTGTTCTCCACCTCTTTGAAAACTAGGTTAATATTTCCTTTCAAGTTTTTTGAATGCATATAATAAGCACACACATGCATAATTTTCATAAGATTGAAATAACCTTTTGCTAACTTGCTTTTTAATTAAATCCATCACAAGCATTTTCCGATTACTTAAATATTCTTTGAAACCTTGATTCAGTAGCCACATTGTAATAGTCAGATGCACCTTACTTTATTAAACAACACTCTAATATTGGACATTTATTTTTGTTTCCATATTTTTGCTATTTTAACAGATGCTTTTCTACATTGTACCTGCATATAAATCTTTTAGTGCATATTTACTTTCTCAAACATATTCCTAGAAGTAGATTGTTAAATTGTACTCTAGTAAGGTTGGTTTCACTACCACCAATGGCCAAAATGCTTGTTTCTCTTCACCATCAATAAATTTAATCATCAAGAAAACTCTGGGGTGGGGTACAAATCAGGAGGACTGGTCACAAGGCACAAAACTTCAGTTATGCAAGATAAATAAGCCTGGGAGCTCTACTGGCAGCACAGTGCCTGCTGTCAGCAATACTACCACGTACTTAAAATTTGTCACAAGGGTTGATCTTACACTAAGTGTTCTTATCACTAATAATAAATAAGTAAATAAATGGGGAGATGACAGATAAGCACAGACTGTGCTGTGATGGTTCCACAGGTGTATTCCATCTCCAATCATCAAGTTGCATACATTAAAGATGCAACACTTTTTATATCTGCTCTCCCCCACAGCAGATTAAGGTCAATCAAACCCTAATAAAGGATTTTTCCTTCCCCTTAAAGTGACTTTAAAAAAAAAATGCTGGAGTTGTGGATGGACACAATACCTTTATTTTATTTGTTTATTTTTATGTGGTGCCAGAGATGGAACCCAGTGCTTCATGCATGCTAGGCAAGCACTCTATCACTGGGCCACAACCCTGATCCAAAGTGACGTTTTTTAAAAAAAGAAAAATAAATTTACTGATTTACTAGCCAGTTTAAATTCTTATATTTTCAAATATTTTAATATTTTATTTTGCTTTACTTTTATTTATGTTAAAATTATTAATTTATAATTCATTGATTACATGTAAGGGTAAAAGGTTTCTTTCAAATGGCTTATTAACTGGTCCTTGGAAAGGTTCTATATGTGAATCTTCAAGTGCTGCTTTGTTGTTGTTACTGGACATTTGCCTTCTACTTACTGATTTCAATAAACCTTTTACATATTAGGGCTTTTTTTAAAAAAAAAAAACTATCATATAGGTAGCAAATATTGAGTTCTAAAGATAATCAATAAGGAACACTGAGGGTGCCACAGAGGGGCTGGCCACTTCCCAGAGCCACTTTTCTTCTTCCCTAGCACACAACTAGACCACATTCCCCATCCTCTCTGGCAGTTAGGTGTGGTCATGTGACTGGGTTCCAGCCAATAGAATGTGAGTAGAAGAAATATGCACTTCTAGACCTGACCCATGAAAATCTCCCACGTACCACATTCTCTTCTCTTTCCCCAACCACCAGTGGATGGCAGAGGGCTGCAGATGACGGAAAAAACCTGATTCCTGAGCATATGTGGGGTAGTTCCTTTCCCTTGTCATCAGCATATTCACTTAAACTTCACAGAAGCAAACAAAAAGTTTCTTTTGTATTAAGTTGCTGGGAATTGGGATTTTTATCTCATAGCATCTTTCATTACCCTAATCACTATCAAGAACACTTGAAAACACTTAGATTATTAAAAGTATAATAATTCTACTCCAGAAATCTATTATAAAGAAATAATCCAAAGTACAAGGATTTATGCACAAAGGTGTTCATTGCGTATTAATTACAATTATAGAAAATATCGAAAAGTATCCAACATCAGGCAATGTTTGTTAATATTAATATTAACATAGATATTGTATGCAACTAAATCTACTCATCACTTACTACATGGCTGACACCATACTAATATGCTTTACATGCATCGTCTCAGTCAGCCCTCAGCCTGTACATTAGGCCTAGTCATAGCTCATTCTATAGATGATGCAAATCAAAGAATCATAGGTTAAATAATTTCACAAAATCACACAGCTAGTAAAGCAGGCCCCAAGCCCTGGTGTGACTCTAAAGCCTACATTCATAGCCACTATTTTATGAAATACAAAAATGCAGACAATTAATTTGGTCAGGACTTACTCCAGGGACAGAGGCTATCATCTGCTTGCTCAGGATTGTTGACTCAGCTAGTTTGGTTCCAGCATCTGCACAAATAAACTAATAAAAAACAAAAGGATAATTATTTTTAAGAGTATTTGGACAGTAATAAGTAATTTGTAATTTTATTAAAATGGCTTAAACTCATTAGTGTTTACTTTCTTGACAGTCTGCCCTGGATACCTCAGTTAATCATGTTAATCATGACAGTTCAACTCTATCAGCATAGAAATGGCATGAGCATGCAGATTTTACTTTGCCCAGAAAGCCAGGTGGTACTGAAATGGTACATTCAATCATGGAAGAAACAGAAGATGTCAGCATTATCAGAGTTACTCTGGAGTCAATCTATTTATTATCCCTCACCCCCAGAGGCACTTGAATCCAGGGGTGCTCTACCACTAAGCTACATTCCCGCCCTTTTTATTTTAAGACAGGGTTCTTACTAAGTTGCCCAGACTCACCTCAAACTTGGAATCCTCCTGCCTCAGACCCACCCCACCCCACCCCACCAAGTCACTCATCCTGTTTATTCTGTCGCACTTTTTGGCAGTTACTATTAGCACAGTTTCATAGATTTTCATGATGTCTGTCATTGCAGTATGTATGCAGAATGAAAATGGAAAGTCAGCTTCAGAGCGAGTGCTCTGCCTATGTCATCTCCTCCAAGGACCCTTGTGTCTTGTCTTCCCCTGCCCCCATTTCATTCCTGTGTCTTCTTTTGGCTGAGAACGACCCCAGTCCTGCTCCACACACGCACAGGACTTCACATGTTCACAGAAACAGCCATCGCATTCGACTGCAGCAACCTAAGAGTCTATTTCTCAGCTGGCCACAAGCTTGTCAAGAGCCCAGACTTCAAGTACCTCTCCTCAGCACTAGCCAGTGCCTGGCATCCCAGAGGGGCTCAGCAAGAGTTTAAGAAAGAAGCCAATTAATCAACTCTGACTTGAGATGGTACTGAAGGTAGATTTGCCAGATTACAATTTAATTTGCTTCCTTACAGATTTTGGCAAGTGTTTCCCGCTCAATGTTACATCCAACTATTTACTTAGCGTTTTTGGAAAGAAGTTAAACAAGGTCTGCAAAGTTGGCTATGAGTTATTTACTCCTGTTTAATTTCTCTTTCTTGGCCTTTGGCCAGTGACCCTAGCAACTCTGGGATCTGAAAGTGCTGCTATGCAGAGTCCAGAGGCTCTGAAGAAGTGTTGACACCAAGAGCCCTTCCTTCTCATCCATGCAGAAGACACAGGGAAGCTGGATGGGTCAAGACCACAAGTGCAGCCAGGCAGGCTCCATCCCTGTCAAACTGGGAGGAGTAACACAGACTGGGGTCACACAGAAAATCTCAGGGAGGCCTGATGAGGAGATCTAGAACAAAGGAACAGAAACTAGGATATTGTCTGGAAAGCAGGGGGTCCAAGTCTAAGCACTATCCATAAGCAGCAGGTTTGGGCTAACAAGGCATAGCCCTAAGCCAAAGGCCTTCTGAGGCCAGGAGGCCTGAGAATTCTCGCATAATGGCTAAGAACTGGTCTTCAAGTTTGGGATATGTGGTCTCTCATGAAAGGTGTTTATGTAGAGGTAACCAAGCTTGGGGCAGAGGGCAGCAGGCAGAGCTGTCCTGGGAGTTGCATGACAGAAGTGGGTACCAGATCTCCTCCTTAACAGTCTGTCACTTCCATTTGTCTCAAATGCTATTACAGAACATGGGGAATCTATTAGGCCAGCTACTCTGAATCTGGAAAAGAAAGTAGCAGCTGGGGTTATCCTGGGAATGCCTAAAAATTTCCATTATCTAATTCAGGTATGCTTACGGCTCTTCACCTAACTTAGATTTATTCCAATGCTGTATAAGGAGAAGTGACTAAATCACATTTAAAAACTATGAAGCTTTTAACTTTGGCCAAAATCTGTAAGTGAAAAAATGAAACTGTAACTCTTGATAGAAGGACGGAGTGAAAAGCAGGCGCACTCCAACTTGACCTCCTGACAGATGCTGCATGTTTTCACATACACAGTATTTTCCAAAGCTCTCTGAGTCTGCAATCAGAGACAAATGACTTACACCCAAGTCCCAGAATCTCGGTCAGGACACCAGCATTCATTTTAACTAATTTATTCACAACAGAAATGCAACTAGCTGGGCACGGTGGCGCACGCCTGTAATCCCAGCACTTGGGAGGCTGAGGCAGGAGGATCGCGAGTTCAAAGCCAGCCTCAGCAATGGCGAGGCACTTAGCAACTCAGTGAGACCCTGTCTCTAGTAAAATACAAAAAAGGGCTGGGGATGTGGCCCAGTGGTCGAGTGCCCCTGAGTTCAATCCCCGGCACAAAAAAAAAAAAAAAAAAAAAAAAAAAGAAATGCAACTGCACAGCTAAGAGAGGCCTAGGGAAGATAGAGCACACCTAATGCATGAGGTATGGGGTGCTTAGAGTTGTTCCTTTATGTATGGTTCAAAGTCTGGACCCCCCAAAAGGTGCTTGCATGCCTAGTGGCCCTTGATAGCAAGACAGGATCTGCAAAGAAATAAAATGTTCAAGCACCAGTGTCCCCCTTCAGCAGATACCTTCACCACCGGCCACCCTCAGCAAAGCAAACCAAGGACAGCATGAGCACCTCAACAGCATGTGAGCAGCCACCACCTGTCAGATCTGTGAAGACTTGCACAAGTCCAAATCAATAAAAAATTACCCTAAAGTAATGGAGGTGCCTCAGAGAGCCTGGCATATGAAAGGGTAGAAGTACACTGACCTCCCAAATAGTCCATTCTTTTTTTTCATCAGTGCATTTTAATTTAATATATTCTTACATCATATGCAACTAAACTGTTGATAACTTTATTATGGCTGCCAACCACAGACTGAAAAGAACTCCACTATAACTGCACAGAGCTGCTCAAAGTATAAAGATATGACTAAAATCAGAGTGGGGAATGATAATTGCTGTAGAAGGAAGAATCCCATACTTTCAGAGAGGAATATGCCACTGAAATATGCACTCCTCCAGGAGTACAAAAGAACACAAAAGAAACGTGATATCCATTATGTGTCATTACTAAATTCATTATCAAAATGATACCTAAAATAGTATCTCCACCTCTCATCCCAGAGAGTGATCAGATTATGACAGACTTAACTGAGATGAACAACTCCACTCAGCAGTGACTGTGAATTAGAGACAACAGCCGTGCCACTGCTGTTTCTTTGTCATCCAGCCCACAACCAACCTATTTTTAAAAGAAAACCTTTTACTGACATGACTTCTCATAACTTGAATATGCAGGTGTATCCCACAGAGTGGGAGTGGTACATGCAAATTAGCAGAATATCTACTCCTGAAACATAAAAGAGCTGGGGAAATTCATTTTGACTTGAACTTAGTTTTTAAGATGACTTTCAGTAGGTTATTGCTCTATTATGAATGCTCTCCTTTAATCCATTTCAAGAACAATTAGAATAACCTCTCACACATCAAATATCTATAGCAAACCAGCAGAAGACAAAGTTGTAAGCCAAGGCAAAAATGTCACTATATTTGATTTTTAAAAAATGACAGTCCATCTGTCCCAAGTACAGATGGAGAAATGTGTCCTAGTGGTTGACAATTTTAGATTCTGAAAAGGGTCATTTTTTTTTCTTTTTGGCAAATTATTTCCTGTCTCTGTGCCTCTTTCTCTTTGAAAAAAAAAAAAATCCACTTGAGCATTTAAGATCACCTGACTTCACTGAAAGTAAAAACAACAGCAACAGCCAACAAATAATAGCAAACAACCACAAAGAGAGGCTGGGCAATCTCCCCTGATGTCAGGCCTCCAAGCAGAATTTGTGGGAATTAAAAAGCAGACTGGTGGGCTGGGGATATAGCTCATTGGTAGAGTGCCTGCCTTGAATGCACAAGGCCCTGCACCACAAAAAAAAAAAAAAAAACAGACTGGTGGTACCTTGGAATGTTTAAATTTGGATGACCCCACATTCCTTGGACAAGTGTTCCACTGTCCTCTGAGGGGTTTTTCATATTGCTAGAGAATCTGGTAGACAACAGAGGTATGGCCTGTCTGAGAAGACCATATAGTTCCGCCTCAGTAAATGGACCTGTCTACTAAGGTACGAATTAGAGAAGTTGTGGATCAAACACCCTAGTGGTTCCTCACAGGGGGAAAGAATAACTGGTGAGGCCAAGGCTGCAGCAACTGATAGAAGCAGTATTCACGGGGTTCACTGGGGTAGTTTTCCTCCCAATTATTCTTGTCTTTTCTGTTTTCCAGGGGCATTTTCAGCTGAACAGGTACGCCTCTGCTGCCTTCAGACTAGCCACTGAGATCCGTGAAGAAAGTCACTGGCTGCTCCAGAACCATTCTCTGTTCTATAAGCCTGGTTGTTCAGGTGCCAGAAACTGACACTGCCCATCAGTAAAGAGAAAGCTTCCCTTGAGTCCAGCCTAGAGCCTCCGGCCTAAGAGGAGCTATGCGAGAGCAGGCTGCCACCTCTGTCATCCTCCTGAGAACAGCATGAGGGTCCAGGCAATCAAGGACAAGAAAAAAAGAACCAGGAAACTCACAGAAAGATGCTCTGGTCACAAAGAGGGACAAAGGTGCTCCTCCCTCACCCCATGGAAGACTTCCCTCCATAATTAGGGCAGAAGCCCAGGGTGGAAAAGGGAACTATCTGTTCTTAAGGTATGCCTCCCTTTCATTCCTCTCATTAATAACTGAAATGATTTACTCTAAGAGGATGTAGAAGAAGGATATGTTTTTGGTAGTATGGACATTTTGACAATATTAATTCTACCTATCTAAGAACAAGGTAGGTCTTTCCATCTTCTGAGTTCTTCTATAATTTCTTTCTTTAGTGTTCTATAGTTTTCGTTGTAGAGGTCTTTCACCTCTTTCATTAAATTGATTCCCAGGTGTTTTTTTTTTTTTTTATGCTATTGTAAATGGGGTAGTTTTCATCATTTCCCACAATTCCAATCAAAATTCCAATGACATTCTTCAAAGAAATAGAAAAATCAGTCATGAAATTCATCTGGAAAAATAAGAGACCCAGAATAACCAAAGCAATCCTGAGCAAGAAAAGTGAAGCAGGTGGCATCACCATACCAGACTTTAAATTATACTACAGAGCAATGGTAACAAGAACAGCATGTATTGGCACCAAAACAGACTCGTGGACCAATGGTACAGAATTGAGGACACAGAGACTAGTACATATAATTTCAGCTATCTTATATTAGACAAAGGTGCCAAAAATGTACAGTGGAGAAAGGATAGCCTCTTCAACAAATGGTGCTGGGAAAACTGGAAATCCATATGCAACAAAATGAAATTAAACCCTTATCTCTCACCATGCACAAAACTCAATTCAAAGTGGATCGAGGACCTAGGAATTAGACCAGAGACAATATGCCTAATAGAAGAAAAAGTAAGCTCCAATTTCCAACATGTCAGATTAGGCCCCAAGTTCCTTAATAAGAATCCTGTAGCGTAAGAATTAATACCAAGAATTAATGAATGGGATAGATTTAAACTAAAAAGCTTCTTCTCAGCAAAAGAAACAATCAGTGAGGTGAATAGAGAGCCAACTAATTGGAACAAATATTTAATACATGCACATTGGATAGAGCACTAATTTCTAGAATATATAAAGAACTCAAAAAACTTAACACCAAAAAAACAAATAACCCAATCAATAAATGGGCTAAGGCATTGAAAAGACACTTCTCAGAAGACGATACACAATTAATCAACAAATACATGAAAAAATGCTCAACATCTCTGGCAATTAGAGAAATGCAAATCAAAACTACTCTAAGATTTCATTTCACTCTGGTCAGAATGGCAGCTATCAAGAACACAAACAACAATAAATGTTGGAGAGGATGTGGGGAAAAAGGCACACTCATACATTGCTGGTGGGACTGCAAAATGGTACAACCGTTATGGAAAGCAGTATGGAGATTTCTTGGAAAACTGGAAATGGAACCACCCTATGACCCAGCCATCCCACTCCTGGGTCTATTCCCAAAGGACTTAAAAACAGCATATTACAGTGACACAGCCACTTCAATGTTTATAGCAGCACAATTCACAATAGCTAGGTTGTGGAACCAACCTAGATGTCCCTCAGTAGATGAGTGGATAAAAAAAATGTGGTATATATACAAAATGGAATTTTACTCAGCAATAAAAGAGAATAAAATAATGGCATTTGCAGGTAAATGGATGAAGTTGGAGAATATAATGCTAAATGAAATTAGTCAATCTCAAAAATCCAAATACAGAATGTTTTCTCTGATATAAGGAGGCTAGTTCACAGTGTTGTTGGATGGGGGTACATAGGAGGATTAGAGGAACACTAGAATGGTCAAAGGGAAGGGAGGGGAAGGGAGGGAGCAAGGGGGGAGGTAGGAGATAAAAAAAAAGAAAAGGTGGTTGAATGAGATGGATATCATTATCCTAAATGCATGATTGAAGACCTGAATGGTACAAATATACTTTGTATACAAACAGTTGTATATAAAAAGATGCTATATATGTGCATTATGAATTGTAATACATACTAATATTATAAATAAAAAATAAATAAAATCTAAAAAAAGAAAACATCATAAGAATAACAAGCAAACAAAAAAAAAGAAGGATATGTTACTTCAAAATGGTATGATGTTTAACTTTTTTTTTTTTTTTTTTTGCCACAAAAGGATGAAACATTATTCAAAAAGTTGTGCCTCATGGGCAGGAACTCAAAATGTCTCCAAAATACCTCTCCAATCTGAATAATTTTACAACTTGACTTTTTAAACTTCATAATTCAATGATGTGTACACACACACACACACACACACACACATATTTAAGAAGATGAAAATGTTACATTTGAAATGGAAGATGAAAATTCATAAAATACGCTTAGAAGTATCTACTTTTTGCTTCTTTCTTCCTAAAGCTAATTTGTTTTTGTTATTTATTCACCTAATTGTGATGCAATAATCACTATTTTCAGTTTCCTTAAGCACTAAGTAATTTAAACCGCCTGTGTTCTTTTGCTGTTTAGTGACAAGTGCTTATTATGGTTGACTAATATACTTCATAGAAATCCAGCCCCCAGCAGTTACAGTGTGGGATGCCAGACCCCAAGGAGCTCAGCCACACAGAACTGCTCTGCTCAAGACTGAGGTGTACAGGTGGATGGAAAGCTGTCCAATGCCCACAGGAAAGCACCCTCAGGGCCCGGAAACCTAGTTTTGTTTTGGGGTGCACATCCACCACTGAAATGCCATCAGCACCCGCAGACACTGCCAATGCTACCCTTAAATCATTCCTGGGCTATTTCCATTTCACTAAGCCCTGTGCACATGCCCTTCCCCAGAGGAGACCCTGTTCATCTTAGGGTCAGCTTTGTCAAAGTTGCTGGTACTCAAAGGTAGTGCTGCTGGGGTTATGTGAGTAGGAGTGGCTGCTGGTAACAACCCACTGGGAGAAATCCAAAGTTTGTCTCTCCTTAGGAGCACAGATACTTTCTGATTGTGATCTTGCTTCTGACTTCCTCCTGGGCTGTATAGCAAAAGTGGTGTGCTTTGGAAGAACACCAACTTTTTACTAAATCTCAGGCCTATGAGAAAAACCCAATTCTGGTCCTAATGATTAGTGTCTAGTGGGAAAGGCAGGGAACCATGCAGTGGATATCCCATCTCCTCTTCTCTACCAGGTAAACTTGAACTTCTGTGTGTCTTTCAAAATCCACATGGTCCATTTTTGACACCAATTTCTTACTCAGCACACGTCTCTTATTACTCTACCTGTACACTGTGTTTAAATTTTTTCATTACATATCAACTTCACCTACTAGATTCTAAACTCCTGGAGGGAAGGGACCTTGTATGGCATACCTGTCTCTTCCCCATCATGCTGTATAGCACCTGCATGTTTCAGGGTTCATAATGGGTTAACATAAATAGATGTTCAATTAATAAATTAAGTGTTCTCTTCACTTTTATCTCTCCACATCTTAGCTCTCTGTCGAGTTCCTTGATACGAAGCTCCCAATGTCCTTTAGGCATTTAACCTCTAACTGGTAGGCCCAGACTTGGGAACTGGCCTTACTGCTAATCCAGGGAGAATGGAAACACCTGGGATTTGGCTACTGGGTGCTTTGTGCAATGGCCATCTAAACGATACCCTGGTCCCCATGGCCAAGTCTTTAAGTCCAAGCCTCAGCTCCTGGACTAGAAGGCAGGGTCCCCGTTTACTAGATGCCTGTGGATTCCTCTGGTGCTACCAGCCTGCTTGTGCTCAGTTCCATCCTCATGTCACTGTCCCTAAATTTACTCCACCTTCCTGCTTCAGCCTCCACTGTTGTTTGAAGCCAGTCAAGCTCTGGGCCAAACCCCAACTCTAAGCCCCCCCCCCCAAAAAAAAAAAAAAAAAACCTGCACCCACCAATCCTTTGTGACCCAACTCAAATGCCAATTCTTCTGAAGTCCTCCCTGATTTCATACCACATGGGGTGGGATCACTGCTGCTCTCAAATTCCCCACAAACTATATACCTCTCTCTCTTACGGCACTGGTCACAGCCTGTCTCAGGTGACCAAAACCTGCCTGCTTGCCTAAGATGCTGAATTAAGGTCACTGAGGAGGCAGGTGTCCTCATAAGCAGCCCTGCATCTCCAGTGTGGCCTCAGCGGTCTCGTGATGGCCGATTCACACCCACCTATACCTTGACTGGAATCAGCACATCCGGTTATTTACAGTATCTGGCCTGGCCCACCTCACCTTCCAGAATATTCGCTGACTCGCCCATACTGAGCGGACTCTGGGATCACATTTGAGCCTGCTGCCCCATTTTTTTTGCTTCATTGGGCCTGTCTCAGCTCTGGTGAGGGAGCTCCCCCTCAACCTACTGGATTAAAAATTTCTTGAGGATCGAAGTTATTGCCTCATTCTTCTTTTGTCCCTCACAGAACTAGTTCCACACTAGGGTCAAAACTAATGCTTCTTTTTTTTTTTTTTTTTTCTTTTAAGCTAGTGGAAGTGCTGAGTGCATCATATTTGTTAAAGCTTGGGCTCATACGTGACCTATTATTTCTCATCTCTGAACAAAGGCATTTGGCATTTATTCATATGCCCCTCTTCTCTTACTCTTTCCAAATACATATGGATCCCACAAAGCATTTTACAAATACAGCATAAGCCTACCTGGACAAGCAGAAGGAGGTTTGTATCTGGTAAAGGAGATTTGAGCTTTAGGGCCTGTAGAAGTTCTAGAACAACACTACGAGATAAGTAGAATTTATCCCGTTCCTGGGGGGGGAAAAAAAAACAGCAAAAGTAAGTGATTTAAAAATGTAATTAGAGTAGATATATGTCAAAGAGCTTCCCAAAATTTCAAGATCAGAAATAAAAGAAGAGTACTTTAAAAAGCACAGCTGTCCTGAAGAAATAAAATTGAAGCAAGAAAGAAAAAAGGCATTTTTGCATGCATAATGAGTTTACTGAAGCAATAAGGACACATAATTTAGTGGGTATGAAGTGATAGGCTGTCTCTTAAATATAAAACCACAGGATTTAGTACTCGGTCTTAGGGAATAGATTCCAAAAACTGCACCAATTAAACAAATCTAAAGTATTTTTCAATACAAAATGAGTTAGAGAGAAACTCATATAACTGTTTAAAAAGTTCTATATTCTCTCCAAGGAACTCGTTTTTTAAATGGACTATTTCAAGCATACAGAAAAAAGAGAGAGAATGGAATCTGTTGTGTACCTACCCCCTATCTTGTCAAACAGTATCATTTGCTTTATTTAATTCAGCCTTTTCAAGATGATAAATGAAATATTACAGAAGCAGTTGAATATACCTATATAGTACCCTTTTTTTCTTCCTCCCTTCTTCAAAGTAGGCACCATCCTGAAGCTGTTGCTTATTCTTCCATGTCACACTTTGACTACATGCACACCTCCATTAGAACATAGAATATTGTTCCATTTTTTAAAAAACTTTCTGCAATGGTATCATACTGTGCATGACTTTCTGTGATTTATAATTATTCATTATGTAAGTTTTTAAAATAATACCTACTAATAGATGTAGCTCTCAACTCAGCAGCTTAATAGTATTTTATTGTATGAATATACCAATATTCATCAATCGGTCCTGTTGATATAGTACATGGATGGATTTCAATTTTATAAGTCTTTTTATTGTCAAATATAACACACATTCAGAAAAATACATACAAGCTGGGCACAGTGGCGCACGCCTGTAATCCCAGCACTTGGGAGGCTGAGGCAGGAGGATCGCGAGTTCAAAGCCAGCCTCAGCAATGGTGAGGCACTTAGCAGCTCAGTGAGACCCTGTCTCTAATAAAATACAAAAAAAAAAAAAAAAAAAAAAAAAGCTGGGGATGTGGCCCAGTGGTCGAGTGCCCCTGAGTTCAATCCCCAGAAACAAAAAAAAAAGAAAAAAGAAAAAAGAAAAGTACATACAATATAAGCATACAGTTAAGTGGATCAAGAAGGATTGAACTCTCAAGTAATTGCCACCCAGAGATGAAAATAGCACATTGCAATTCCCTTTGAAGGGCCTGGGAGTCCTTTCTTGATCCTTCCATAAGCAAGTAACTAGAGTTCCTGTGGGTCTGTTTTCATGATCTTTTGCTGCTACTCACTTTCACTCACATCTTGCCTCCTTGTATGTCTGGTTATTGTTGACTGTATGCTGGATGCTCCATTTAAAAATTATTTGTACAAATAATTTGCAGCTAAAATGTTATCTTCCTTCAAAGAGCTTTCAGTTTGCTTTTGCCTGGTGCATGGAAGCACTGGCAAACCAAGGATACCTTAATCTACATACAGGCTTGTAATATCTTACCTTGGGTTTGGCATTAAGCCTATGTCCACTGAAGACACGTATACTTGTAAATTATCTGTACTTTGTGGCCCCAGGCAAAAATGTGTGGGTTGAGGGATATGGTATCAGGGTTCCCACTCTTGGTATGTCCTACCTTCTGACTTTTGTCTCCCTAGCCTCATGCAGCTCCCAAAATTGCAACTGAGTGTCTCAGTCTTTTAGATCAACAAACACCCCCGGGGCAAAAGTGACCTTCAGTGTGAGGCTTACAACTCTGTATTATAGTGTTCTCCCAGATCCTGGCCTCAAAATTCTTTTGTATGTGATTAGCATTTTGATGCTTTTAAGAAGTTTAAAAGAAAATATGCACTTTTTAAAAACTTTTTTTAACATTAAGTAGGAAGCTAACTGCAGATTAACTATCATTATCAGAAGAGAAAGTCCAGGATTTTTATTAGAATTATTCTAAAATTGCAGATTATTTTGAGAGAACTACTTATCTTTATTGATTATTTCTTGGCCTTGAAAATAGGATCTCTCCATTTATTTAATATTCTTCAATAAATTTTTCTGGTTGTCTCATTCTTGTTAGATTTATTTTTTGTTGCCACAACAAATGAAATTTAAAGAACATTTTTATAATTACTGTGGCTTAACATTTAAAATGGGTCATTTCTGAGTATTCATTTGTATCTACCATCCTTTATGAACTCTGTTGTAAATTCTAAAAAAGATGTCTACAGATTCTTTTTGGTCCATTTGCAATAACATAATCTAGGAAAAATATTTTTCCTAAGTCTTACACTTGAGTTCTTCTTCCTGTCTTGCTTAACAAAGTAGCACCATGATGAATAGAAGCAATGATATTAGCATCCTTGACTTATGATTTTAAGAGGATTGGTGGCACTTCACCATTAATATAATGCTTGCTGGTAGACCTCCTTTTATTAAGTTAAGGAAGTTCCCTTCTATTACTCCTTTGATAAGACTTATGATAAATGAGTGTTGAATTATAAAGAGTGCTTTTCTTGCATCTGCTAAAAAAATGCCAAAAGTTTTCTCCTTTAATCTGGCAATATGTGACATTAATAGATATTCTAATATTTAAACCATTTTTGTACTTCAGGAAAATCCCAACTGGGTCATGATGTTCTATTTTTAACACACTGATTGCTATTATTCATTCTGATTGTTTTCATGTATGGAAGGATATTGGCCTATCATTTTCCTTTCCCCTATTGCCCTTGTCTGACTGGTGTCAAGATTCCACTGTCCTCATAAAAAGAGTTGGGAAGCATTCTCTCCTTTCCACTTCATCAGTTTGTATGAAGCAGGGATGAGCCTGTTCTCACATTTTGACAGAAGGTGTCTCTGAAGCTATAACAGTATTTTTGGACGGGTTTTTACCTATTGATTGCATTTTTAAATTATTTAAACCTAGTTAGTTGTTTCTTTTTCCAGATTATCATACATTACATTTTTCTAGAAAACTATCCCTCATGTCAAGGATTTTAAGTGTAATGTCATTTAAATTGTCATTTTTGAATCTCTAATAAGGCTACAGTTATTTTCCCCTTTTCATTGCTACTTGTATCTCTGATCTATTTTTCTAATCAATCTTGCCAAAGGTTTGCTTACTTTATTAGTCTAATCAAAGAGTCATTTTTTAGTTGTATTGGCCCTCTATTATATCCATGTTTTTAATGTTAATTTTTGCTCTTATCTTCATCATTTGTTTCCTTAAATTTTCTGTGACTACACTGTTATTCTAACTTAAGCTGACTTGTTTAGTTCATTTAGTTTTTCTTTTTCTTTTTTTTTTCCAGCAAAAGTGTTTAAAACAAATTTTCTCCTAAATATCTCTGTGGCTATATCTCTCAAATTTTGAAAAGGGAATATTTTCATACTTGGTTAGCATTAAATATTTTTATAAATTTTCTTATAATATTTCCTGTGTTCTTTGCATTATTTACAAATATATTTTTTTATTTCCAAATATAGCAAACCCCAGACACCAATAACCCCTATAGCATCTTTGTATGAATTAGAATAAGAAAACACACACACACACACACACACACACACACACACACACACACATTAATACATGATTACAAAGCCTGAACAACCATCTGAGTTTTCAGAACTTTGGCAGTCAACAGCCCTGACTACATAAGTACACATCTACTCTCACCCAATCACACACACCCTCAAGGCCATACATGCACACACTCCACACACTCCCCAACCCCTGCAGTTAAAGGGATTGCACCAGAATCTGATGGCGGCACAGAATATAGACATCTGAGAACAGGGAACAGTCAACTGAAGACTCTCAAAGGCCCCCGGAGTATAGCTGGGACAGAGCACAGCCATATACCAGTGATGTATGCCTGTATACACTCTTCCATGTTTGAAGGCCCATGAGCTGATGTGGGTTTTGTGTTGGGGTGGGGGGTGCTCTCCCAGCTGCTTTAGGATTTAACCAGGGAGTCCCAAATCTCTACACCTCCCTCCATACTCAATAAAATTTATATATGTAAGTTGTGCATGGTGCCTCTTTAGATGTGGAGCCTTTATTCAAACCACTTCTGAACATTTACATGAAGAGATGATTTCATTATAGATTTATAATTTAATTGCACTATGATGGAGAACTTGGTCTCCTTGAAACTGACTCTCCAGTATGTGTTATGAAGCTGAGTTGGATCACCAATACCACAAAACAACACCCCAGCCCAAAGAAAAATAATCTGTTAACTATTCTGTGTTTTAAAATTTTCTAAATTTAAAAAATACTTTTTTCAAATTCATGAATTCAAAACTCTTTACATGTCCATTGATTCCAATTTTCTCACTGTATCATTCAAATCTACTCTAGACATTTGTTTCTTATCTTCTTGATCTATCAGTTCTGAAATCTAAAATCTCAAACTTACGTGAATTTGTCAATTCCTCTTTATAATCCTAATTTTTGTTTTTAGCATATTTTGAGGCTATGTTATTAGCTTTACAGAGTTTTTCACATTTTCACATCTTATCATATTTTCCTGAACAATTATTCCTTTAATCTATATATAGTGATATACTTATAATGCTTTTAACTTAAAGTTAGGTTACTGACTTTAGTTTTCTTTTCATTAGTATTTACCTAGCATATTTTTTTTTACTCTGTATCTTTCAAGCATTCTGAGTGTCATTAGATGTTTTAGATGTGTCTTTCATAAATAACATATAGGTCTATTTTTAAAATGCAATCTGACAATCCCTAGTGATTCTAGCAAAAATATTTATTGTTACATAACCTGGTTCCTTTCACTAACCTTCAGTCTTAATTTCTTCACCTGGTGAATTTTTCCTCATTCTTCAAATCTCAAATAGTAACAATTTCTATATGTGAAAATCAGTTCCTATTTGAATAGTTACTAAATGCCAGGTATTAGGCTAAGCATTTTCCAAACACCCTGTCATTTATTACTTAAAATAAATTTCAGGTATTTTCCAAATACGAAAATTCAGTGAAGTGGCTAATTGGCAGCGAAAAACCATTTTGTTTTTATTTCCAAAACTTTCTAAATATGTAATAAGAATAAATTACTAAAACCATGAAATAATAAAAATTGAAAAATACATATTTGTTGTGATTACTGGATATTTGGAATTTACTTCTATCTTCTTAATTTATTATTATAACTTGTTCTGTGATTCTCTTTTTGTCTTGAGTGAGTAAGTTGTTTTTATATCTAATTTATCCTTTGTTTGGTAGTAACTAATATATTATGTTTCAGAGTCTATACTCACAACATTTACATGTATTCCTTTTTGTTTTTAGTACTGGGAATTGAACCCAGGGGCACTTTACCACTGAACTACATCCCCAGTCCAGTCTTTTTAATCTTTTGAGACAGGTTTTTGATAAATTGCCAAGACTGGCCTGGAACTTCTGATCCTCCTGCTTCAGTCTCCAGAGTTGCTGGGATTATGGATGTGCACCACACCATTGAACCTGGCTATAGGTATTCTTAAGAGTTTAAAATTATTTATAATCTCTGCCCTTCTTGTGAACAATACACAGAATACTTTAGCTCCTATTCCCAACTACTAACATGCATATGCACGCATGCACACACGTGCACGCACACGCGCACACACATACTTCTTATAAGCTATCATATCCAGAATTTTCTTGTTGTTTGTTTTTATAGTTATCTGATTATTATTATTATTATTATTATTATTATTATTTACTGCTTTATATTTTCAATGATCACTTGTATTTCTACACTTCATCAACTTCTTTGGTAAACTGCCTTCATAATTTTACTTCTTCCATCTTAGTTCAATTTTTTTCTTACTGAAATATATCTCATAGGTATTGTTTCCATAAATGCTACTAGAAAACTCCTTATCTTCCTAATGACATATTTATGTATTCTTTACTCCGGAAGGATATGGTAGCTGGTAGAGAACTTAAGGTGAACAGTTCTTTTTTTATTTATCATTTGAAACACATTTTTCCATTGTCTTTGGGTTTCCTTTATGCTATTATAAAGTTTGTTGTCAGTCTATCTTTAGTGTCTTTGTTTTCTTGGTTGCTATTAAAGTATTTTCTTTGTCTTGGCTTTTCTGTCAAATTATACCTATTCATATAAACTATGTCATAAGCAGGTAACACTTTAGTTTATTTGTAATCCTTTCAGGGCTCATTGTGCTTTCTAAATCAGAGCATTAATGATTTCTATTAGTTTTGCAATTGATAAAATGCCTATTTTGCTTTTCTGAAACATTTGTCAGATATATGTTAGAGCTTCTCTTTATTTCCTTCATCTCTTTATTGCTCTTTGCTGAATTCTAGGTGGTTTCTTTAGATCTAGTTTCCATTTCACTAATTCTCTCTTTAGCTGTGTTTAATTCACTCTTTATACTGTCAATGATCACTTAGATTTTCACACTTGGAATGTGAGTTTTTCTCATGTGAGTGACTGATTTTCATTTCTAGACTTTCTATTTAGTTCTAATCACTCTGGTTTTTTTAATGACTAGATTTCTTCCTGCATTTTTTACTTATCTTTTATATGCATAGCATAATGCATGCTTTTATAGCGTTTGTCTCATTTTCATATTGAATATTCTTGGAGGAGACAATCTTGCTGTTCATTGACTTTGTTAATCATAGATTATTTCTTCAATTTGGAGAGGGTTAATTTTAGGTTGTGAGCTCATGTTTTTGTCCTTTTCCTTCTTATAAAATTAACTAAACATTTTAAGTCATGTTTATTACATTTTTATCAGAATTTTAGTATTCTAAGTGGGATAGTTTCCAGGTTATCTGGATTGCCATGTTGCCAAAAAAGGAAGTCTCCTAAGCTCTTGTTTTTCCATGCCTTTTCTTTTAATTATATAAGGAGATACTGCTATTTTTAAGCTGTTTTGTAGAGTTTCTCATTATCTTTGAAGAAGGTGGGACACTCTTGATTAATACTATCTATAAATAATAATCATTTTGTGTTGGAAAAATGAGGAAGAGTAGATGACAACAGGTTGTAAGAGGTCACTAAAATTATGATGGATTATGAAGGTATATAATGTATAATAGTATTCAAAATCACAAATACCTCAAATTTGTAATGCTGGAAAGTCAATACTTATAATAATCAGTACTTATAGTGCCCATCACATGAAATACAAACTCATTGTGAGTCTTCCTCCCCAAAACAGGTAAAATTTAAACAAATTAAACATAAAGACAATTAAGAATTAGAATGAATTCTAAAAATAAAATGTCTTTTTGTTGTAGTTGTATTATTTCATACAGATCTACTTTTTTAAGTGAAATAAAAGGGGAGAAGTTATTTTTTTAAGAAAGATTTAAAAGAATTAAAAAATGCTGATTCTCTTAATAGACAATATATTGCTCCAAGCAGGGTAATAAATAGCTTTTAATCAGGCCAAAGAGAAGATTATCATGGAATATTTAATGTGGTAGAATGGACACAAGTTGATAAGAAAGAAGACAAGGGTGTTTCAAATAGAATGCAAGCCTTGTTATAAAATTAGATTTTTATGAAGAAAATAAAAGGTTCATAGTCTTGGATGACATGAATAAAGGAGCATTCTGAGTGTTTAAACAGGAACAACAGAAACAGAGACCCCATTGAAAAGACATTTGGAAAATTTGGAGATTGGGAGAGTAATGTTCACACACTGTTCTTAAGAACAAAAATGCTCCAAATTTTCCTGGCCTGCTGCTTTTCCATCAGGACGGCATGTGCCGGTTCCAATAAGGCTGCTGTACCGACTGGGCAAGCGGTATTTTTCCACTTTCTAAGTTGTGGGAAGGGGGGTGCTAAAGATAATTCAATAGAGGAACCATGATTAGGACAAGATGACAAAAGATGAGATTCGGATCTCAGAGGCCAAGAACCCAGAACTGGGGGAAAGACAAATGATGAGCTTTAAGGTAGCCTCACAGGCTTCTACAAATGACAAGCTGATGTTGTTCCACTCTGGTATAAAAATGATATGTAGTGATGACTCACCCACTAACCTTGGGATAGTAAACTTGAAAAGGACCTTAGAAGGTCATTAAGACAATTAACCTCCCTCACTGAAAGGACCTCTTCTAAACCACATGACACTCAATTCTCCAAATCTGTATATTTTAGAAATAGTTTGTGTATATCATTTATGTAAAGTGTTTTCTTCCAATGCTATTTATCAGACCTTAGTAGAACTATTAATTTTTAAGTCATATTAAAGCAATTAACTAACAGGGATTTGACACTGATTAGAAAGACTATACTTCTGCCCACTTCCAGTTTCATGGGAACACACATAGATCCTTACCTTAGTGAAAGCTCGGTAACATAAGCCACACAGCTCCACCAGGTAGGCCAGAGTGAAGACAGCATTCTGAATCACAAAGCTGAGCAGTTTTGAAAATGGTTCCAACAAACTCTGCAATGAGATTGGGGCCAAATAAAATAAGTTTCTGTTTCCTTCATAAAGAAAAGCATTAAAGTATTATCCTATTTTAACAGAATTATTCTTTTCAAAATTTAAAATCATTGCCAGGTGGCCACTGTAGCAACCCTGTTGGTCCTAATAAAAGTATAACTACACTTTTAACCAGTGACTCAAAGAGCAGGATTCAATGATTTTATTGTTCAAAAAATTCATTTATTCCATATGGCATCATTTACAAACCATCCAACCACCACTGTGCCATCCTGCTCACCCTAAGCAATCCAGCCCCAGCTAGGTCTGCTTGAGGAGTTTCCACCCCATTCCTCAGAACCTCTAGGTATCTGGTTGATCAGATTCGGATCCTCCAGAAGCCAGTCTCTGCAGTTCAGTAGTGCAAACCACTCTGTCATGTAAGTACCCAAGTATAATTAGCTTGGATAGAAACCCTGCCCCAGGTCTACCAGGAAGACATTGTTCATTTTGTTTCTTCATCTGAATCCCATCCACAAAGGGCCAGTTTTAGTTTCTTAGTATACTTTATTAAGTATACTTTCTTAGTACACTTAATTAAGTTCTTTAGGAACATTTTCTGAGCACCTACTAAGTGTTAGGCAGAGCTCATTGCTTTCATACAGTTTATCACATTCAAATTTCTTAACTATCCAGGGAAACAGTCTGCTAGTTAATGACACAGCTCCAGAATCTGATTTAAGGGTGTTCAAACTCGAGTTCTCTTGACCTTAAATAAGCAATCTAACTTCTCTGAGACTTAGTTTTCTCCTCTAAAAGTGGAAAAATAATGGTTTGCACTACATTAGGGTTGTTGTGAGGATTATGGAAGACAATGTATGCAAAGAACTGGGCAACAGCAAGCTCTCCATCAATGCTAGCTACAATCTTCATTATGAACCCTCTGAAGCTTTAGTTAGTATCACTCCTTGTTCACAGCTGAATCAGTTAAATACACAACTAACTTCACTAAGGCCATACAGCTATGGAATGGGGTTCAACCCCAAATTCCAGGGCAATTTTCCAGAGTATAACTGCTCTGCAGAAAAGTCAGGGTTTTAACTGGACTCCCAAAGACTTCAGGCCATGATTTACAGTACTTCTCGGCCACTATAGTCCTGAGTGTCTGGATTATAAAAGTAATACATGCTTAATGTAAAACACAGGATATATAGGAAAGTACTCATGAAGAAATAAAAGTCATGCATACTACCACTTCATGTTTTGGATGTATTTCCCTTCTTCATTGCATGCCAGTTTAGTTAGCTGAAATTTCATATACAATCCAATGTTTATAATATAATATTTTATTAGCTTAATAACATTAGAAATTTCCAATGCTACTTACTTCTTCTAACCATTCATTTTAATGGCTATAAAGTCAAATTTTCTATAAATAACATCCTAATAAATATATTTTTGCATAAAATTTTCATTTTCATTTTCTTCCTTAGAATAGATTCCTAGAAAATGAAAAACTAAATCAAAGAATATAAGCATTTTTGAGGTTTTCTTCCTTCCTTATTGATACAAAAATGAATTCCCTACATGTTAGCTGTCCCTGAGAACAGGGATTGTCTTTCTCTTATTTGTACCTGTTGCCACCTGAAGCGATGGCCGCTTGGAGCAACGAAGCCGCGGGAAGAAGTTCAGAGGCGAACTGGAAACAAACAGCTTTTTATTCTGATAACTTTTCTCTCTGGCTCTAACAACAACTAACACACACCACACACCACCAAAAAATGGCGCTGACCCCGATCAGCAATCTCGGCTCAAATCACTCGAGATCCCGGGCCAAGTCCCGCGAGACTATGGAAGGCGACAATGCCCAAATCTCCATGGCCCATAGTCAACCGCAATTTAAGCCATCTCCCCAAACAGGGCTCCTGCATTTACTCCCCAGAGAAACTACAGTGTTTTCCAAGTAGGAAGTCGTACACTTTTTGAAAGAGTGCTGTTGATTCTGCATTCTTTGCTCCGTTCAAATGCTACTGCCTTGTAACACTGACAGTGGAGGGTGGGGACAGGAATACCTCTCAAGTTGATACAAGAGCATTCTCATTGGTGGAAAAGAGAAGCTCCAATTCAAGGTCATAAAGAAACTGGCTCTTATATCTAGCAAACCAGTATGGTGATGGAATAACAGAAAAATAGGACGCAAAGAATCTATGTTCAAGTTTCAAATATTCTACAAACTAGCTGTGTGACCTTAGCCAAGACACTTCAACTCTCTGAGCCAGTTTCCTTATCTATGACTGAGCAGATTGAACCAAATGATCTCTTTGCAACTTTCCAGCATAAACTTTCTAGCTTTGTCTATGAAAGCACAGTCTAGGTAAATAGTTGCAGAAAACATGCACTATTGGTATATTAACTAGTAATTACAAGCTATTGCAAATCAAACTATATCACCACTGAATATAATGCAACTCACAACAGTATCCTGGAATACAGAATGAGATACAGTACTGGAGTCCATGAAGCTCCTAGTCTCCCTGGGGAGGCTTTGAGACTATCAAGTGCTAACACAGAGAGCTCAGTCACGTGCTGTGGGAGCTGATACAGGACACAGCTGCTACTGATAACATGAGCATTTTAAAAAATTTAAGTGGGACCTTGAAGAATGAGTTCACCGCACTGAAGAGTACAAAGAATTTCAGGAAAGAAAATGGCCTAAGCAAAGGCAAAGAGGGTATGAAATTAAATAAGACTACATGTAAGGCACTAAGCCCATGGCCTGACACTTGGTAAGAGTTCATCAAATGGCATTGTTGCCTTGAGGAGGAAAATGATGCTAACTCACAAGTGCACAGGAGGCAGCCAACCAGAGATTAAACTGGAAAGGTAGGCTGGTGAGCAATGAAGTTAAGTTTTTGTGTGCCACATTAAGGATTTCAGACACTATCCTGAAAGAGAATCAAGCACTATCAAAGATTTTTAAGCAGGGAACCAACATGATGCACTTTTAGAGGGATCACCTCATTAGTAGTATGGAGGATGGGCTGGTAGATGTGGCCTAGGACTCGGGAATCAACTATACACGGTGACCTCATGATCTATTAGCCAATGACCTGACATGAGAAGAGGAAAGGATGCTGAAAGGGACGTATTCAGCATGTCAGGACTGTGTCTTCAGTATTGCTATACGCCTGTATTTTTAGGTTAAAAAAATAACCAAATAACCAACTGGTTATATTTTTCTGAAACATACATACCCTTGTGGCATTGGTAGAGGGTATCTTCAAGAGGCAAATCATAATTCTCAAACTGGAATCTAAAGAACACTGTGAACAAGCATGAAGAGAGAAGTCAGCTCCCTTAACATATCTTTTGCACAAAATATTTCTTGTATTTATTTTAGTAAAAAGAAAAATCTGAAATATAACTACCCCTATTCAGTTTCCCATGCCATATATTCATGTTGAAAATAATTATGTTAGGTTAAAAATGTTTTAATGAAATAATTAAAATAAGTAAATAATTAAACACAGCTCCTAAACTATTTTTCAAAGACACAGCTTTAGAATTTAATCATATGGAAAGTTGGATAGAGAATCGGATAGCTTCCTGGATGAACGGACACACAGGTAGATAAGAGGACATTACGTATATCCAACTCTAAAGAGATACACTAATTTGTAAAAGGCCATGTTGGAAATAGAACAAAACAAAACTTTTTTAAGAATGATTAGTCCAAATAAGAAATAGTTTCACCTTCCCTTTCTCTGCGATGAATATACATGACAAAAATCTGAGGGAAAGTATTAAAATTTTTATTAGAGAAAAAGCACACCTTCAAATTTATTAGAGTTCCCTTTTGGCAAAATTTCACATCAAAAGGTACTTTTCAAATTGAGTTTACTGGGACTTGGGGGAAATGTGACAGCAAGAATAAATAAGGAGCTGGGCATAGGGACCCACGCCTGTAATCCCAGCAGCTGGGGAGGCTGAGACAGGAGGATCACAAGTTCAAAGCCAGCCTCAGCAACTTATTGAGACCCTGTCTTAAAATAAAAAATAAAAGGGCTGGGGACATGGCTCAGTGGTTAAGCAACCCTGGGTTCAATCCCTGGTACCAAAAAAAAAAAAAAAAAAAAAAAGAACAAACAACAATATTGTTGAACATTGGGAACACATCATAATAGCAGGCTACAGTTCAATTTCTGCAGCTGTGTATTTTAATCTCTTTAAGATACTACAAATTAAGCCAGTGGTTCTCCAGGTGGAATCTGGGGACCAGCAGCATGTCCATTACATGAACACTTGTTAGGCTGTCAATCCCCTGGCCCCACCCCTACTGAATCAGAATTCTCGACTCAGTCCCAGTGATCTGTATTTTAGGGACACTGATGCACACTGGAGTTTGAGATCCACTTTTCTAAACTGGTGAAAACAAACCATGCATTTTTCAGTGGCTTAATAATTTCCTCAGAGATGAAAAAACAAAACAGAAGCAGTGCCCAGATCTGACCCAGCAGGGGAATTCTTACATAAATACTGAAAGCATCTCACAAGTACTTTCTAAAAGAACTGCTGGCCTGTTTAATGTGCTCAATACCCATCACGGTTGACGTGAAATTTACTTAATTTAAACCAGGGACTGCAAACTGGCTGCTCATGAGGCCCTCCCAGTGATTTAAAAATCAGGAAATGTCATCTTAGAAAAGATGGGAGAATCCACAACACGACACCTCATTTCTCACATAACTATCAGGAGTGGGGAGGCAGCTGACCCCAGTAGAAGGACTGGTGCATTACAATTTTTAAGAATCTGGTCCCAATTCTCCTTGTTATCTTATTCTCATTCCACTTTACTCATTAATCTTGTAGGCAGGGTCCCTATGGGAGAGCTGATTATCACAAATAGGCATTCCACTAATTTACAGCTGGCAATACTTCCAACTGATCAGAGTTCAAGTTAAATACTTTGACTATCACATCTGCACCTGGTCATTCAAAATTTCCATACCTGCCCCACTCTTCTCAGAGTACGTGGCTCATTAACAATGAATGGCCCTGAATAACTCTGGTCTAAAGGAGGTTCCATGTGGCTGAGTTAAAAAACGTGTACACTTGATTTGTTTATGTGTGTATGTACAGTAGTTATATACATAACATACTTTGAAAGTACTAATCCTCCTTGCTTGGATTTATTCAGCTACTCCAGATTTGTGGGCAAACAAGGATCACATAAAGCAGTAAAGATCCCTCCTCCATATCCCTGTTTTGCAAAGAAACGCCAAACTCAAAGCACACAGAACAAGTTAAGGGTCCCTGACTCATCATCCTTACAGACCCTATTAGTAGTATCTACCAATTTAGCAACCAATGAAGGTGGCTGATCTCTATAAAATTTTACATTCCTATCATACTCATTTCAGAAGTGGAGTCATTAACATGTTACTTCACTGGTCAGATCAAGAAGCGATTCATTAGATTTCAAGTTACTTAAACCATACACAAAAAACAACCCAAATAATAATCTTCACTCTGCAACTGACAGAGATTCCTTCTAGTCCTTTGGGATTTATCAAATCATCCAAGACTCTGCTTCTTGTGTTGCTCTCTATAAGCAAATGGTCAAAAGGTAATTCACGATAAAATCCGGGATCAGCTTACCTTCAGAGGTAAAACACAAGGCAGCTTGGCAAAAAATGTCTGAAACTGGTTGCTGATTGTGGTCCAGAGGCTACTAGGAGAATCCATGGGCAAAGCTTCCATGAAAGTAGCAATGTTTTCCAAACAGCGTATCATAGCACCCCCTGCTGGTAAATTCTTTTTGTTATTTAGACCCTAAAAACAAAAGCATAGGCAATCAACTGCTGAAACAGCATGGGAATTCAGATAGTTATTTGTTGAAGATCAGTTTTAAAATCACATATTCATGCTATAAACATGCCTTGAGTGCCTACCACATGAGCCAATCATTGCAATAAGCAGGAGGAAGTTAGAGAAAAATTGACAAGTTCAGACAAACCCCAAGGAGAATTGGGATCTTTTGATGGAGAGGTGAAATATGAGCAACAAATAAGAAACACCTTCTTAGGAGCTATTATTGGTGTAGTTAGGTGTTAAAAGGACAAAATGAATGTTGCTGGCTGGAAAGAATTCTCCAGAACAAAGATTAAAACTTAAAATTAAGGAGCAGGAGCTTCCCCTCCAGCAATGGCTGAGGGACCAGGCCTCAAAGCGAGGCTTCAACCTGAGTCTTGGGATACAACACTGCTCTGTGAATAAGCGCTGAGCGGATCTTGGAATCCAAGTCTTGCGATACAGTGATGCTCTACCTACCACCATGCATTATGAAAGTTCAGAGCAGGATGGTTTTGTGGAGGTGAGTTTTCAATCCTGGGGTTCACCACTTAGTTGGGAGTGTCTAGAAGTTTCAAATGACTAGAAATCCACACAAAATCTAAATTTAATTTTCAAGTTAAATGACTTTGGATTTCTCCCACTGGAGTACTCTATGGAGTGACTCAAATAGGGCACGCGATTTCTGCTGGGGCCCAGGGTGTCATTAAAGCAAACCTACCTCCAAGAGCTGGCTGAGAGCAGCAATAGAGCTCAGCTCATTGAAGTCCATGAGAGACGTGGCTAAGGTCCGTAAAAAAGTCCCATCTGCAAAGTGAACCATCAGCTTTAGTCGAGATCGGGTTTCAGAGACTCAGCAAGTCTGTTGTGTCCAGACCTCAGCGGGGGAATTACCTTTGATGGTGCTCTGGAACAGCTGCGGGAAGATGCCATTTGGGGCCAGCTGATGGAAGATGCAGCGCAGGAACTGCTTGGCCACCCCTGCTGCATTGCCAGGAACCATCATGCTGTGCTCCAGCAGGGAGAGAAGATACAAGAGACCATGGGCCAAGAATCTATTTATTTAGAGTTCAGGCATTTACACAACAATCTTATGTAAAACCTGTCCTTTCCATCAGTGAAATAAAATAGTCTAGTCAAACCTAATCCCTGTTAACAATTTTTTTTTTTTTTTTTTTTTAAGAAAGAGAAAACCATGAAATGCTAGGTTGATCCCTGGCTTGCTGTAGGCCTCCCAAAGTAGAGATGAGGGTTCCAAGGACCAGGGAGAAAAGGTGACCTGCAAAGGCCACATGTCTAGAGAATAGCAGAGGCAGGACAAGAACCCTGGATGAGGACTATCAGCAAGATCCTCCCAAGAAAGTGTAATTGGCTAAGCAAGAGCTGTTCTGAGGGAAAATGCAGTAAGGGAGAGGTTTGTTCCCACTGGTAGACCTGGGGAGTCTTCCTGGGGCATCCAGACTGGCCCCTGTGGAAAGGATAGGACTTTGACAGGTGCATTTTCCTCCACCCACTGTTCACTTCTGCATATAAAAAATGGCAGCCAAGAGATCTTCATGTGGTCCTGCCCCTTAGACCAAGGGACCAGAAGGGAGACTTCCTGGGGTGGTTAGAAGGCAAGTTACCAGAAGGAAGAAAGAAGAAATCAAACCACTCAGGTAGATGAAGGGTGAAAAGTCCCACTTACCTAATTATAATAATTATTGCCTCATTATATGCAAGCCCACCCTGAAATGCTGGTTCAAACTTTTAGGCCAGAAATGTTCTTCAGGAAAAAAATAACCCCAAATGTATAATAATTTTAAGAAAATAGAAAAGAAGGGAGACTTTTCCACTTTGTTTTATAGGACCAGCATGACCCTAAAACTAAAATCAGATAAAGTCATTATCAAAAGAAAGAAAAAAATGAAAACTAAAAAGGAAACCAAAAAGAAATGGAAAGACATAAAACAGACCTATACTCCTCATGGACACTGAATTCAACTATAGATTCAAAGAATGACACATCATGACCAAATAGGGTTTATCTCAGGAATATAGGAATGGCTTAATACTAAAAAATCAGTCAGTGTAATTAAATTAAAAAAGGGCAAAGACCTTTTGACTATTTCAATAGATACAAAAAATGCAATTTACCAAAGTGAACACACATTCATGATTTTAAAATCTCAATAAACTGGAAACGGACAAAGATCCTCAATTTGCTAAAGGGCATCTGTGAAAATTATAGCTAACATAACTAACAGTGTCTAGCCATTGTAGTAAGGTAATAAAAAGAAATAAAAGTGGCCGGGCGTGGTGACGCACGCCTGTAATCCCAGCACTCAGGAGGCTGAGGCAAGAGGATCACGAGTTCAAAGCCAGCCTCAGCAATGGCGAGGCACTTAGCAACTCAGTGAGACCCTGTCTCTAATAAAATACACAAAAGAGCTGGGGATATGGCCCAGTGGTCGAGTGCCCCTGAATTCAATCCCCGGTACCAAAAAAAAAAAAAAAAAAAAAAAAAGAAAAAAAAAAAGAAAAGAAAGAAATAAAAGCAAGATCAGAAAGGAAGTAGTAAAACTATCCCTGCTTGCAAATGATATGCTGTTTTTTCCATGCAAAATCAAATCCTTAGGAATCTACAAAGCAACATCTGGAACTAATAAATGAATTTAGCTGAGATACACTTAATATATAAAAATCAATATATATATATCAACAACAAAGAGTTGAAAATAAAATTATTCATAATTCTATTTACATTAGCATAAAAATTTTTGAGAATAAATTTAACAAAAGATATATACAATATCTACACTGAAAACTAAAAAACACTGCTTAGAGAAATTTAAAGATCTAATGAAATGGAGATACATATCATGTTCATGAATTTGAAGATTTCAATATTTTTATGTCATTTATATAAAATTAATTTATACTTTTAATACAATTCCAGAAGGCTTTTTTGGTAAAAAAGAAAAAATGAGAAGCTTTTTAAAAATCTATATGAAAATGTAAAGACTCTAGATATCCAAACCAATCTTGAAAAAGATGACCAAAGTTGTAGGCCTCACACTGCCTGATTCAAGACTTACTATACAGCTACTACAATCAAGTGTGGTGTTAGCTTAAGGGTCAAGACATAGAACATATATACAAAACACATGTAATAGACCTGCCCTTATATGGTATTTTGAGTTTAACAGACTCTATAGTGAGCCATTGAGTTTTTTTCATTTTTAATGGTGCTGAAATAACTATATCTACCTGGATCAAAAAGAATGCCCTAGACCTAACTCACACCATACATAAAAATTAATTTGAGATGGATCATATAAATGCTAACATAAATACCAAAACTTTTAGAAGGAAACATTGGAGAATATCTTTTAGAAGGAAACATTGGAGAATATCTGCATGACTTGGAAGTAGACAAAATGCTCTTAGATAAATAACAGGAAGCAACAATTATAATTTTTTAAAAAAGTTTTAATGAATTAGAATTCATCTGGATTAAAAATTCCCCAGCAAATAATACCATTAAGAAAAGGAATAGATAAGCCCAAGACTGGGTGAAGATGTTCTTCAAACATATTTAACATATTCAGGATATGTAAAGAATTCCTACAACTCTGCAATAAAGACAATTCAATTAAAAAGATGCAAAAGATTTGAGCAGATGTTTCACAAAAGAATATACCAAGGGTTAATGAGCACTGGAAAAATAAGTGTTATCAGAGAGATGCAATTTAAAACTACAATGAGATACCCACTACACACCCACCTGAATGGTTAAATTTTTAAGTCAACAACAAAAATTTGGCAAGGATGTTGAACAATCCCAAGTCTCACACATTGATGATGGGAATATAAAATGGTATAAAAGTATTTCTACATAAGAGAAATGTTACAAAAATATTTATATAAGCATCTTTCCATAAGAGAAGTGCTGGTGATTTCTTATGAAATTAAACATACACCCATCCTGTGAGACAATGAATCCATCCCCAAGAGAAATGCAAACATTTTTTACAAAAAGACTTGTATAAGAATATTCATAGCAGCTATATTTATAACTGCCCCAAACCAGAAATAACCCAAAGTCCTTCAACAGAAAGTGAATAAACAAACCATGGGACACCATTCAGCTCTGGAAAAGAAACAAACTACAGATACAAGGAACACCATGGATAAATCTCAAGACATTGTTGAGTGAGGAAGTCAGACACAAAAGAGCACATGCTGTTTAATTCAATTATATGAAGCCCTATGATAGGCAAAACTAATCCATGGTAGAAGAACATCACAACAGTGTTGGCCTCTCTGGAGGGGGACATTGGCTTTAAGCATTTTCACTTCCCATTACTGGTGGGATAATTGTGTGGTAGCTGCTGCACACACAGAATGCAGGCTGATCAGGGTTAAGAAAGGCAGTTATGCAGGTTTGTGACTTGTTGTTTGGGAAGGATACCCACGAGAAAAATAATACCCAGTCTTTCCTATCTTGTGACTAACATGACTTCAAGTGGCTAGCATTTAGTGGGTGATAGCCACTAATGGCGCTGGCTCTTACCCAGGCTGTCCAACTCAGTAAGTGGCACATCCCTCCTCCACCGGTTGTTCATACTAAAGCCTAGGAGTCATTCTTCCCTCCTCTCTACCTCTGCACCAAACATCCAATCTATCAACAAACTCTGGTGGCTCTATGGTGTTTCCTTTATCTACACTGTTTCTAAAGTATTTCCTGAATTATCCTTAATGTGACAACTTCTCACCATCTGAGAGCAAGTCACCATCCTCCTCCTACTTGCTCCACTGAAACGGTTTCCAAACTGACTTCTCTGCTTCCACTCTCACCCCTATGCCTTGTTTTAAACACATAAGCCAGAGTGATCTTTTTACATCTCTTCTCTTTAATTTTTCCTTCTTAAAATTTTTAATTTTCGCTGAGGCATAGTGGTACACACCTGTATTCCCAGAGGCTTGGGAGGTTGATGCAGGAGAATCTTGATTTCAAAGCTAGCCTCAGCCACTTAGTAAGGCTCCAAGCAACTTAGGGAGTCCTTGTCTCAAAACAAAAAATAAAAAGGGCCAGGCGTGGTGGTGCATGCCTGTAATCCCAGCACTTGGGAGGCTGAGGCAGGAGGATTGCGAGTTCAAAGCCAGCCTCAGCAATGGCAAGGCACTTAGCAACTCAGTGAGACCCTGTCTCTAATAAAATACAAAAAAAGGGCTGGGGATGTGGCCCAGTGACTAAGTGCCTGGTAGTTCAATCCCTGGTACAAAATAATAATAATAATAATTTTCTTTCTGATAAGAACACAATGTAAGACCTATCCTATTAAATTTTTAAGTGTGTAATATATTATTGTTGAGTAAAGACACAGTGTTGTAGAGCTCCTTAACTGATATTTTATGCCTGCTGATTAATACCCTACTTCCCCTCCCCCCAACCAGCAACATCATTCCACTCTGAGTCTAGGAATTTGATTAGAGAGTGATCCTTTCAAAGCACAAGGTCAAGCACGTGGCCCTCACTCCTTCAGTGGCTCCCTGTTTTATTCAGAGACAGCTCAACTTCTCTTCAACAGTAACTTCTTCTCAACAGTAACCCCACTACCTGGTCCATCCCATCTGCCACCCTTTCCACGCTCGCCAGGCATTGTCTTACCGTAACACATTTGCCCTGGCTGCTCATTCCATAAGGCCCTGCATGGACTGCTCTCGCTTGGCTCAGGCTTTGTTTAATTATCTCCTCCTCAGAGAGGTTGTCCTTGACCACTGTACCCAAAATACCACCTCCAGTCCCTCTCTAGCACCTGGACTTTGATTGATTTTCACAGCACTTTGCACTAAATGATATTAAACCACATTGTCAGTTTAATTGTTGATTAATTTCCTTATTTTCTTACTCTTCAACCTGAATATAGGTTCCATGAGAGCCAGGATTGGGTATGCTTTTCACCACTGTATCCTCAATATCACTTGATAACTCCATAAATACTTGCTGGAAGAATTGATATAAGTCTCTCTATACTTTTTATTCATAGCACTTAGTATGTATTAAAATGACAAATTTGTGTGAATATTTCATTCATGTTTGCCTCCTCAACAGACCACAAAAAGCCCACTGAGGGCGGGAATCCTGTTAGTTTTGCCCCTAATTAAAGCCTAATTATCAAGCTCAGGGTGGGCTTAAAAGTATTTTTTTTTTTTTACTAAAATGAGTAGATTAATGAATGAATAAACAAAGGCATGAACACAATCAAACAACTAGTGCTTTTTGGAATTGTGACTGGAACCACTAATAACCCTTCCATGGAATAAAATGGTGTCTTAGAAACAGGATGAACATGCACAGGGAACAAAGAGAAAGTGGGATCCCAGCCCACGCTAGGACCTTACCTTTCTGCTTGGTTAGAAAAGGTAGTGCTGGATGCCAATCTAGGAAACAAAATAAACAGAGTCACACAAATATCTTAGCCTTTCATGATGAAATGCTCTACTATTGAGGCGGACCTGTTGTGGTTCAGAAACAGGGGAACTTGTGGAACACCCTTTGACTGGGGACAGAGGGTCCACTCAGAGGTCAGTGTCCCAGCCCCAAAACCTGCCTTCTGCATCAAGTGAGACATTTCCACAGAGTGGCACATAGTCAGAATCAGTTTGCTGTTACTGGCCAACCCGTCTATCTGCCAGGTCAGATTAGACACCAGGACAATACTTGCCCAATCCATTCCCATGTTAACTCAAATTCATCTCTGTCTATAACCTCTGAAACCTGTCTATAAACAAATCACAAATTGTAAAAACCACTATAAGCTAGTCAGAGATAACAGGTATTTGTCAGCTAACTGTTGAATAGAAATGATGAGAAAACTGTTGTACGGAGAAGAGAAATAGATTAAGTAATTGATATATAACATAATTTTGAGAGGTATGATTATATGGTTCTGTATAAATGAAAATATCCCGTATGTCATCATATACAAAGAGAATGTACTACGTTGGTAGATTTAGAGAAATATATTTTAATCAGTAAAGCATTAAAGAAACAAAAAGGGAGAGGGCCACAAATCAATTCACTTAAGACTACAAAAATGACCTGAGCCAAGAACCCATTTGGAGAGGAACAATGGCTCCAGCTACCACTAACACAGACAGGATTGTAGGCTGCTTTGGTTGTGGGTCCTCTCATGTTAACAACTTTACAGTGAGTTGAAACACATTTACAAATGAACTGAATAGTAATTAAGGGTACAGGAAATGTGATCTCAAAAGATATACCTGGAAAAGGGGACAGGTCAAGTTCAAGAGGCATCCAGGTAGAGAGGAAAATACAAAATCTCATAGAAAAGTTCAACTAATAAATGAAAGGATTAGCTGAGTTTACAGTCTTACAACACCCTGGGAATGGTGCCTGTGCTCATGACTGGAAGGGAGTGAACTAAATGTTTGTAAATCCACATGGCCTTCTCCATTCTTTGCAGTGGAATTGAGGCACGTAATAAGGAAGCCCCCCAATTAGGTAGTGAATGAATCTGTTCTCTTGGAAGCTTTGGCCATGAGGCTTAGGTTTCTAGAATCCCAACAGTTTGCATCAAATATTCTCCCTATTCCTCGCCAGTCTCCTAAAGAACATAGAGATTTAAATATACGTATATGAAAACACTCAAAAATGTGTCTGCTGCTGTTTTTCCTTGCTTTTCTTCAAAGCTTATGTGCTTCCATCCTACTAGTTGGCAATGCTTGAACATGGGTTATTCTCATTTACGTTAAAACAACAAAAACAATGCCCTCAATAACTTACATCAAAACAATAATTCCATCTCCTCTGAAACTAAAAAGTATTGATAACAGGAATTGTGACCATGCATTAATAACAACCCTCAACTCCACAAGTATGGCTGAAAGCTGATGTAATGTTTGTTCCACAGTTATTAGTCAGCCAAAACGAAGGGTTAGATGACATAGTTCATGGTTTCTCTTCTCCACATCCCCACGCTCATCACTTCTCTGCACACTGGCCACTCTGAAGGGGAAGGCGGAATGGTCACACTTCACTTTATACTGTCTCTGCATATATGAGTGTAAAGATGCTACAAAAATATCTGCAGAGAGGGAGATAACAGGGTCTTACACTTTGGGGGTCAAGCTTTTAATTTTTTTCTTGTTTACATGGAAATCAGTATTTCTTCATAAAAAAAGGTTTAATTTTACCTCCATTAGATTCATGCTCTTTCCTTACCTTAAATGCCAGCATTTTCAGAATTCAGTTCTTGTCCTACCCCAGTGAGATCTTTTCCTTCTACAGCATTTATACTCATACTACCCATCGTAACACTTAATCTATGCTCCACCTGTGCCCTTGTGGCCATTCAACATAGCACTTAATCGATGCCCTGTCTATATGGCTACTCACTGATTCTGCACAGAACTGTCCCTTCTAACAACTTAGCCGTGAATCACTAGAGGACAGGAGCTAGGCCTTAGTGCCTATAATCCAAAGCACCTACCTCTGTGCTGGCACAGCTTAGAAACTTAATTTTACTCAGTCCTCTGCTATAATTTATGTTTGTTACTGAATTAGAACTTTATGCATATCCATGAAATATCTCATCTGTCTCCTAATGTAGAAAAGTTTTCTACTAAAACTTTTCTACTAAAGGGAATTTTCTTAATATGAACATTCAAAATAGCTAAGCTTATTTTTCCCTCAGACTAAAGGTCCTGTTCCCAAAACTGTGTTTATCTTTCCTTTGTCTGAGTCAGAAATGTGAAGCTGCTACATTTATTTACTTGTATTTATCCCTCACATAATAATGCCAAGTTGCATAGTTAAGTGAGGGTCCCTTGAGATTACAAAATACCTAGAGAATTCATCTCAAAATAAAAAAGAGAGATATAATAGTAATAATAATATTAGCTAATAAGGTGCTTGTTATGAACTACCGATAGTTTCTGAGCACTGTTCCATATGTTAGCTCATGTCGTAAATATGAAAAACAAACAGTACAAGTGCAGCTTCTGCTAGCTTCACTCTGACACTGCAACTCATGAATCTACACAGCTGGGGAATTCGATCAAAAGATAGATCAGTTCATTCAGTTTTTAAAACTAGTCTGAACTGATTCCACAGATATCAAACATCTACAAGGTAAAATGCATGCTTGACTTTTGAACCAGTAGATTTTATTTCAAGATTTGTCTTGAATAGGCTCCCTCCTACCTTCCCACAGACTGCATGATGTCCAGCAACAGCGGGGCCGCCAGGTCGGGGCTTAAGTGAATGAATGTGGAGAGGACCACGATGGCGAGCCCGAGGGTTTCTTCATCATATTCTTCAAGAATGGCCCCACAGTCGTGGCATCTGCAAGGAAAAGGGAGGAATGTCTTCCTGAAAGCCAACCACAGTTTCAAGATACAACATGCTACACACAGCCATTTCTCATGAGTCTTGGAAAAGGCCCAAAAGGAGGCCAGTGGCCCCACCGTAACAGTAAGCGGGAGACCCCGGGCCACCACCACCACAGATGCAGAAAGAACACACTTGGCCGAGGTGGTGAAAGTCCCTTTGATTACTGAAGACACTCTTCAAATTCACAAGCGTCTGGCACAGGGGAGTTATTGCTCCCTGTTGGAATGAGCATCAGCCGGACCATCAGTGTAAAGCTTCTGTGAAAATATGGCTAGAGACTGTGACTAGATATTTTTCTCATTTGTCAAAATAAAAAATGAAAAATGCCTAGGCATAAATAGAAGCTTTCCAAAAATGTCCTATTTGTGGGTAAGAGACCGAGAACTTGAGTGAATATAGCAATTTAGAAAGCCTGGGAGTCTCGATTGAGTCCCTTCTCTACCACTCACTTAAATCAATTTTATGAATTTACGGAGTCTAATGTATAAAAACACAAACAATGGTACCTGTTGTTAAGTAACTTACTGTTCTTCTTATGCTCTAATGTGAGTTCCATTTAATTCAAATCAACCAAGGCAGCTTTATACGGTGGGAGGATATGTAGGAATAGCAAGGGACCCAAGCAATTATTGCTATTGTGACCTTCTATTTGAAACCCTCCTAAATATAAGCAAAAAATAAATAAAAAAGGATAAAACTTTTCTTACAAAATGGCTTTTATATAGCCTTCACATTTGTAACTAAAAAAGAAGAAAAAATGAAGTACATATGAAAGCAACTAGGAAAAATTGGGCCTTGGGAGTGGGAGGATGTGAAAGGAAAAAATTACACTAGAGGAAGAGCCAAGAAGAGCACTCACAGGTAATGCAAAGCTCCCCAAGTGGACATTCCAAGGCCACTTCAGTAGGGACTGTCAGATGGTTACTGAATGAGGGCTGAGGGAATAAGACCTGTAGGATTTCAAGTTTAGAGAGACCCCTTTGGACCAGGTCCAGGTATGAGTATCCATGTAGCTGGCACACCTGGTCCCGGCCCAAAGGCATCTCTCCAAACTTGAAATCCTACAAGTCTTATTCTTTATCATATTCACTGAGCAAGCAGTTACGTGCCAGTCAATATATAGGGAACTTAGGGTATAAAATACAGAAGAAATGGCCCGGCTCCCTAAGGAATTCCCAATCTATTACAGAACATACGTGTGTGTGTGATTGAAGCAAACACGTAAATAACATGCAGCATGGTAAGTGCTAGGTTAGAGACGCACCAGGTGCTAGAGGAAGCTGGAGAAAGGCATGACTGATGCTGCCTGGTCGAATCAGGGAACTTCACCTGGATCTTCAAGCATGAGCAGTTCACCAAAAAGAGAAAGTACCAAAAGGGCACGCAGGGAGGGCACACCAGGGGTGCTCTGGAGAAGAGGAGGGGCTGGGAAGGGGTCCTGGTGAGGAGTGGTAGGGCCAGACCTTCCCAAGCTGAAGGGCCCTATCTAAGAAACCAAGGCAACTGGGCTTTGTCCACGAGGCTCTAGGGCTATTGGAGGCTGACAAGCTGAGAGCTAACATAGTCAGTTTAAGAAGAGATTCTGCCATCAGGATGGACTACCGTCCTTATTCCCAACTGAACAATTTGAAGTTTATTGTTGAGGGATTTTATAGGTGTGAAATTATTACTAGGGATAACAAGTAAGTGATATTATTTAAATTTATTCAAATATAAAAAGAACAATGCCTAAGCACAAAGAAAGCATGTTCATAAGACAGCATTCCTAGATCACAAACGCATACCAACACTTGCTTTTACAGCCTTTGGAAGAACAAATTATGACTTAAAAGCAGAGTGTGCTACATCTGATACTTTATCACAACCCTGGTGACCAAACGCTAATTCTATAAACATGGCGAAGAAAAGAACTATGAGCGCTCACTTGTCCGTCATCACCGTGGGCTGCTCGTCAGTGAACTCTTCAGGGGCAGGTACAAACATGCTGACTATGCTGGGCGCTGACAGCAGGCTGGACTTCGTGGCACCTGGATAAGCAGCAAAGAGACAACCCGTGAAGAAAGTTCAGCTCCCAGGACCAGGAAAGTCCCCACTCTGCTCCTACAGCCCTCCACAGATCACATTCACAGGGTTGCAGCTTGGACATCCCAGCTGCATTGTGGAAAAGCTTCAACGGTTATGATGAAGTCAAGGAATATTCTGATTTGCCTCTGCTTCTACGATTTTAAGAGCTGGATGTCTATGTCTCCCTTGCTTCTTGACTTTGAAAATATCAGAAAGCATTCAGATGTGCCAACTAGGTACTAAAACAAAAATGACAAGTCAAGAGGGAAATCTATTCCAGGATACCCTTAAGTCAGTCACCCCCTCATTTGCCAGGCCTAAGTGGAAGCGGTCCATGTTATACTGTATTTCTAAAGGCACCATACATATAAGTATAAAGTGTTGCTAATGGGGGAAGAAAATAAGATCCCAGGGTATATGTGAGGTAGCAATATCACTGCAAATTTTACTTTAAAAATTAATATCATAAGCTCCAAACCAAAAGACTATTTTTCAAATTGAAGCATTTATGAGTGGAAAAGCAAGTGTTTTGAAGATACCATTCAGTGACTCACTTGACTTTGGCCAATGGTACCACCACATTTAAAACTTTGGGTTTCACCTTCTTCAAAGAAATCTGAGGCAGCAACATGCTCCAGTGACGAGTGAAGTTGGAGAATCAAGAGGGTATTCTCCATTAAGGAAGCCACAAGTATTGGAGACGTTTTCCAAGAACCGTGCAAATGAAGCATCCAAAAAGATCCCAGAGCAATAATTCAGAATAATACCATGTCCTACAAAGTAATCCCTGAGACTGTGTTCTTCAAACAGGCAAGAAGGCAGAAGAAACCAATGGCCCTTAAGCAATCCACTTCTCAAGGAACTGATAACTTGGTGTTGGAAAAATATTCCATCTCTCCTTACACAGAAGAAAACCAATTCAGAGAATTGGTTTCTAAAGGAATTAAAATAAAATGTTTAGAAACCTAACCAAGTGTAAGTGTCTCAATCTGAGAGGAAAAAACGGGATAAAAGTATTCAAAACAATTGAGTTGCTTCCATACTAGAGGCTACAAAAGGTATTTATGAGAAGCCGAAGACCTGTAATCCCACAAGGCAACGAAAAGTATCCAGAAATGCATACCTCATGTCACCTCCTAAACTCCCAAATAGGAATACAAATTTTACTACAATATTTATCAGCTATCTCTGAGATAACATTCTTTCCAAATATACCTAAGAGTATCATTAGCAAAATATCATTAACAAAGATCTCTGCTTCATAAAGATGTTTCTTTGAGTGGAAGCAACAGTATTACAAGCATAACTATAAACTGATTAGTAGTAGAAGAGGCAAGAACTAGGGCAAGGTACAAAAAAAAAACCATACTTGATTATTAAACAGTATGGTAAACAGCATGAAATTGCTTCAAGAAACCAAAACACAGAAACTTTAAATATAATTCTTCATATTTCTTGAACACTGACATACCATGCGAACCAGATGCCAAAATGCCTGTGCTAAAAGCAGAAAAACTAAGCCTGTAATGGTGACACATGACACAGACCTACTAGAAACATAAACAAGTAATTCAACAAACAACTCTGTGTTAAGGCTTTCAGAGGATTATTGCCAATTTCTGTTATACAGTAATCACAAATAAAGTCAAGAAAAAAGAGGGAACCAGTCGTTTTGGTGGTTTTTAAAACAATTATTACCACCAGGCGCAGTGTCGCTCGCCTGTAATCCCAGCACTTGGGAGGCTGAGGCAGGAGGATCGTGAGTTCAAAGCCAGCCTCAGCAATGGCGAGGCACTTGGCAACTCAGTGAGACCCTGTCTCTAATAAAATACAAAAAAGGGCCGGGGATGTGGCTCAGTGGTGGAGTACCCCTGAGTTCAACCCCCGGTACCAAAAAAAAAAACCTAACGAAGAGATATTTTTGACAACAGCATTGTGAAGTTGTCGTTCCATATGACAATACAGAATGTCTGATGCAATATTTATAGCAGTCATCTAGGAAAGCAGGTAGGTTCAGTTACTGGGTACTGGTCTTACAGGACAACATGAGCCAAATCCATGGATTCCTGAATCCTACTGCTGATGTGGGAACAAAGAATGACGTACCAGGAGAAGGTGGGAAATGCAAGAATGGAAGCTGGAGACCTTAACTACCTTTTGCTACAGCTGAGTCACAGCTAAGACTGCAGTGTTGTCCCCAGTTGCTGTCAACACTTACTTCTGCCAACACTGCTGGCTCCCCTCCTGACTATCCAGAGTGCCCTCTGTTCAGAACTAGAAGCAGAAACAGAATGTTCTCAGAAACTTGAGGAAGGAGGGACTTCCACAGCCCAACATCAAAGTTAGAGATGTTGATAAAAGTCTCTCTGAGAATCTTGGAGAAAGGAGAAACCATAAAGATGAGTATGTGTCCCAAAGCTCGCATGAGGCTCCAGTCAACTCTTCCATTCACCATGAAAGAAAACGACTTTCCATCTTTGTTCCCTTTTTCTCATTGCAATTTTGCTTCTACTGAATCATAAACAAGCACCAGAGATTTGTATGGCCAACCTGGCTTCCACTCATAAAGATGAGGAGAGTCTCACCTGATCTGACACAGGAACTGAACTGCTACTCACTGCCAACAAGTGTTGAGGGAAGCCAGAGCTAAACTTCTCCGTCCTCCTTAGGAAAACCAGAGGAGTGGCATGAGCTAGGAAAACAGACCTGCTTGATGTAAGGGACTAGCTGTGAGATTGGGATCACCACTCTTTTTTTTTTTTTTTTTTTTTGCTTTTTTTAAAATCAATGATAGGTTAACTTCCTTCTGAATTTTAAAAAGAACAAAGTAAGGATTAACTGCCTTTGTAATTAAAATTCACAGGATAAATTTTGAAAATAAGATTCCGATGCTGTTAGCATAGATTTATGCTCAGCTTGCTATCATCAACAACATAAAATCAAGTGTATGTTTTCAATACATATCTCCAGTAGCTGAAAAGAAGCTGTTTCGCCTATGATTCCAACATACTAGGTACAAGGTGGTACAGAAAACTGACACACATATCAGGAGGAATACCAGGGCACCCAGGGCCTAAAAACAACAGAGAATAAGCAATGGGTGGATATTTTCAAGTGTCAAAAAAAAACTAGCGGACACTAGGCTTGTTTTGTGTGGCCCTAAGGGCTAGAAAGCCATGATAAGGAAGAACTTTCTTCTGGTCACGTTATAAGTGGACTGGAACAACTGTCGTGTGTTCCAGTCCCTGAAGTTGTTTTGCAGAGGTTGCACCACTTCTCAGAGCTGCTGAAGACAAGGTTTCAGCACCTGCTCCTGCTGGGTGACTCAATGATGGACACGTACAGTCTTGCAGCTCTTACAGGCTGAGACTCTGACTCAACCAACCTCTCATTCTCAACGGCTGTCCCTCCAGGTCAGGGTTTAGGCACATTGGCACATTACACTGGCGTTTCCCAGGCTGTATCTGTTCTGTGGATAAACAGAGCATTTCAGTCTTCAGTGTGGTCAGTTGACTACAATTCACAGTACAATGAATATAATCAATAATCTCTTGGGACCCTCTTTTTGTCATTATTATTGTAGATTATTAATATTTAAAGGATACAGCCTAGACTTTAGGGTAGGATTATTTGAGGTTTTGCTACCAACTTATCATTCAATTAAATGAAATACATCTGAAAATAGGAGAGCACCCAAAACTATCCCCAAAGAGGCCAGATCCCACCATACCTCAAAAAAGCGCAAATCCTGTATCACCTGAGATGAAATGAAAGGTCAATGTCACGGCCATGAAGGAAATGCTTTATGCAAACCAATAAATACATAAGTGATAATTTGATGTAATGGCCAGAAAGTTCATACAGAAAATACACGGACCTGGTAGAAGGAAATTACAGGCGTTTGATTGAGGGATGGAGAACAGAAATGAGGGGTGGGCGCAGAAATGGAGGAGAGGAGCCTCAGGAACATTTGTTCACATGAAAGACAAGACAGAGAAGCAAATCATGTAGATGTGTCCCATGGAGAAGAGGCAGGTGCACTGTGAGTGAGAGGTGAAGGCTGAGGGGAATCGCGTGACCCGTGTTTCCGGCTGTCATTCTCCGTATGCCTGTATGACCAGATCTGTTCTTGTGGAGACCAGCAAGTGACCATGTGGTTTAAAGTGACATGGCACCTAGCACTGTACCACACATTCATGGGCTCTCCTCTGGGCTCAGATGTGGGAAGTACTTTCTACAACACACATTTTTAAAAAAGAATATTGAGATGAAGCTCTAGTCACACTTGAAGACGAGAGAACCAACTCGGAGGATGGAAAAACGAGCCCACGAAAACACAGGTGAAAGAAATCCAGACAGTATGTAAATGGGAAGTATGAAATGAGAAACCAGAGTGACATGAACAAAGTTGAAATCTGGCTAAAAAGTGGAAAATTCAGTTAAAAAGTGGAAAATTCAGTTAAATGGGTTATTTGGCATCATATTGGCTTTTAGATTAAAATTTAGATGGAAATTGAGATCAACTGGCTATTTCATAACTTTACTATGTCAATCAAACTAGGTAGTAATTATAGTCAAAATCTAAAATGGTTAGTTACAAAAAACAATAGCATGGTAAAATAATCTTCAAAGCCCCAAGTCAACCTGGACATCTAATGCCAGAGACCTAACCAAACAAAAGTTGGTCCTCATTCCTTACATTGCTTCATCTCAAGAAAGAAGCACAGGCCTCTTTGGTCTGGACAGAAAGTATTTACCCAAACCAAATAAATTCTTGAGGCTGGCTATCCAGGGTCTCTCTCCTCCCCTCTGCCTGTTGGTGTTTGGCTATTCACTGCTTACTACCACCTATTACTAATGAAGAGAAAACACTAAACCTTTAAAAGTTGACCTTACAGCCGTTCGTGGTAGTGCACACCTGTAATCCCAGCAACTCAGGAGGTTGAGGCAGGAGGATCTCAAGTTCAAAGGCAACCTCAGCAACTTTAGCGAGGCCCTGAGTAACTTAGCGAGACCCTGTCTCAAAATAAAAAAATTAAAAGGGCTGGGAATGTGGCTCGGTGGTTAAGCGCACCTGGGTTCAATCCACAGTACCAAAACAAAACAAGTCAACCTTATAAAGTCTAGGAGAACTGAAATGATTTATTCCATGTGGGATTGGGTGTGGTGTGGGGGGGTTAGTTATCTAGAAGAGCTCTTGTTTTGAAGAATAATGAAGGCAAGTAAGATGGCTTACAATATGCCGGATTTGGGCTTTGTGGATACTGTACCTCCTAATCATAAGGAAGAATATTAAAATAATCTCACATAACTACAGCCAGAAAGTACTAACCAAGATGCTAAAAGAGTCCAGGTGCTGGCCTCCAAGCATACCACAATAATAAGGCTTTGTATTTTCGTATGCATGCATGCATGCTGCAGAGTGCATTCACACATATAATCTGGTAACTCAAATGACCCATTTAATTTACAAAGGACCAAAAAAAAAAAAAAAAAAAAAAAAAAAAAAAAAAAGAAGAAGAAGAAGAAGGGCAGGCACTTAAAATAGGATTGCAGCATATTATTGGCTGGAGAAGGTAGTACATATACAGAACATGGGAACCAAGTTTAAAAAATGCAGACAGATCATGTGTAAAGTAGAAATGTCTTGAGGCTAGTTCCAGGTCCATCTTAGGAGCATGAGGGTGAGCAGCCGTAGCCTAGGGACCTTATGACTAAAATAGGACTCATGTTCCCAAACCCAATGGAGATCAGGGAGTTGCTAAGCTAACATTTGTTATTACTATTATTATTACTATTTCTTTAATTGTTGCTACTTTATAAAATATATTGATGTTCTGGTGAGTGTATGTGTGTGTTTTAATTTGCATCATGAGATCATAGTTCTATTCCCTCCTCAGACTGATAAACCTAAGATCTGGAATCGAGGTCTTAAAGGAAAAAAGAATCAGACCAGCGTAGGTGGATGAACATTGTACTCTGGAACACTTGGAAAATTTGAATAGACTTACTAATTACTGCAGTTTTCAAAAATTATTTGAACCAAATGACATGAGAGAAAATGTATTCCTTAACAAGGGAGCAAAGTGGACACAGAGAAAGTGGCATTAGCTAATCTGAGAGGTAAAACAAGAAGAAAAGGCTGACCCACCAGTGTCCCAGTTGCTGATGTTATGGGGGGCGCTAGACTGATGTTCCAGCTGCCGCTTCATTAACTGGCTCATTGTCAGAACGCCCAGGGATCCCCTTTTCATCTGCCTATACTGAGCTATATGAAGGAAATTAGGAGATGATTACCAGGGGGCATCAATTTCCACAGCACACAAAGGCTCTACACATCCATATGAGTCCTAATTGAACTTTAATTGGTAGTCATAATTTTTGGTAAATTATATGCTCCTGTCCGAGGGAAAAACTAAGGCATTCTGCTGTTTGAAGCGTCTTTCTTTACTTAGACAATAACAGTGCACTTTAGCAATGATCTACAGCCTATAAATATTCCAGTAACAACGAAATGAACTATGATTAGTCTCACTTTTTCCCCTTATATACTTGCTGTATTCCAAAGAGGATTAAAGACAGATACTACTGCTTTGAATTTATAGCTCAACTGTCTTTAGTGGAGCTTTTGTGTACACAGTTTCAGTCTGCAACATGTACCCCGTAAGGACCCTAACTGTAATTGTGTGTGTGATGTGTGTGTACACATATATATTTTGGAGTGGGATGACACACATCAACCCCAATTTTTAGAGAAAGAAATTGAAGCAAATGGAACCAATCAGCAACTGAGATGGTCCTAAAATCAGAACCTATCAAATCCAAAATCAATGCTGTTTCCAATCTCTGTATGAGTTTGTTTGTTGTTTGAAAAATGTGAATTGAATAATGTTCCACAAATATGCTGTAGTACACTTTTTTTGTTTTAGAAAACAATGATAAAGTTGTTATCATGAAATTAAGAATTGACAAATATCCCACCAGTGAAATGTCAAGTTACATGCAATTCCAAACCAGAAAACAACAAAAAGCCCTCTGCCAGCAGTCTGCTGAGAGGCGGCCTGCTTCCTTCACCCCACTCCACGGCACAGTCCCACCCAGCCCAAAAACCAGGCCAGTGTGAAAGACAGAGCATCACCCATGTGGCTTTTTTATATGACCTCAAACACTGAATAGTAGACAACTTGTAGTTTTTCCTGCTCTTATCAGGACAATTTGAGAAAACGAAGCTATGACCTACATGCCCTAGAAATGGACGGTAGAAACCAAGATGAATGTATGGCCCCTGGAAAATCTTGAATGTTATACATAGGTTTCACAGTCATAGTACCAAGGCAGCAACTTGGGTTGAAGTGAAATCAATTATAACATTATTTCTAATGTAATTAGCATGGTGTTTGATTTATGGTGGTCATGTTTAGCTACAAAATAATCAGCTGATAAATTGAGCAAGAAGCATGTGATGGGATTTCTTGTGTCTTGGAGTCCCTATTAATTGAATTCAGGGGAATGACAAATCAACCTAACATCAAACAAGTCTGACTTTGATTGTTGATTCGTAAAACTTACAATTTTTATGACTCACTTTAAAAGTGCAGCTTTAAAAAAAATTTTTAAGGCAGAAATCTTTTAAAAGATTTAATAAATTTAAAAACTAGAAGCATCATGTATACTAAGTCAAATAAGAATTTAAAACTTCTAGTGACGGCATAATTTCTCCAATTCTCGGTTTGGATTTGTTTTGTGGTGTTGGGGATGGAACCCAGGGCCTCACACAGGCCAGGTGAGTGCTCTGCTACTGAGCTCCAACACACCTCTGAGTTGTTTTTAAAGGCAGCAGAATTTCTGAGAGTAAAAGCCTTTAATGTCTAAGGCACCTGGCATTATGCCTCCAAGAGCACACCACCAAGAGTTATAACACACATGCTTTTAATGGCAAGGAGAAGAAAGATGGAAATTGAATGATATGCTTAGCTAAGTCCAAAAAGGCTATGTTCAGTCATGACTTTGGGATCATGATACACATGACTATGTTCAGTCATGATTTGGGTACATTCACTTTACCATACATTTAGCCAGCACAGAAGTCATGGGGACATCATCATCCTCACTATCTCAAATTATACCTACTTGGAATTCATTATCTTTTTATTAATGATTCATGTAAATCAGGAGAAGAAAACACATTTTCATGACTCTAGTATGTGGACTTAAAAATTGGCCTTTTATCATGTTATCAAACAGGTATTTGTGATGAATGAAGAACAATTAGATTTAGAAGTAGCTGTTCTCCTTTGCCACCAAAAGGGCAAAGTGTCACTTGGAAACTGTCTTGGAATTACTCTAAGGCAGTGTGGTACACTGAAAAGAACCTGAGCTTCAGTCTAACAGATGTTGCATCAATTTCTTCCTCTATCACTTAGGAGCCATATGACTTTAGGTAAGTCACTTAGCCTCTTTGAACCTCAATTTCTCAATCTATAAATTGGGGTCAACAATTTGCCATGCAGTGCTAATGGAAGGACTGACTCAGGTAACAATGTGTATGAACCATTCAGCATAGTGCCTGGCACATCTGAAGTGTCAAATAAATGGCAGCTATAATTATTATTATGACTGTAAACTCCTTGAGAACATGGGGCATCTTATTTACTCACATTTGCTCCTCAGTGCCAGGCACAATGCCTGGCACCCAGCAGACTCTTTAATAATTTCTGAATGAATGCAGAATGAATGCATGAATGAATGATGAAGATGATGATGTTCATACTACCAGTCCAGCATTTATGTTAAGATCATTATCTGGCTTTTCAGGATCATTCTCATTGCAAAAGATGGCCAAATGAAAATTAGCTCTTTAGGTAGCGTTCACATGGAACACAAAATTTATTGGCACACGTGACAAATGTTTGCAGAAGTTGCACCTTTGCATCTCTGATTCCTGTTAACGATTTCCCATGCTAACATCTCTTAATTGACTCTGCTAAGTTGGATGGACCCCTGGAACTCAAGCTTCTCATGGACAAAATCTAGAACCCAACAATAGAAGGCAGTTTCAAAACTCCAGCCTCCTGTGGATCTTATAAAATATCATGCCATCTTTACTCTCAGGGCTAGATTCAGTCATGCCTCTGGGATCATGATATATGGCCTATTTATTTTATTATCACCTAGATAAAATCTTGTCACTGATGCAGGTGATTCAAATTAAATAAACATGTTCCATATCAAATTCTGTCAAGGGCAGTGATTTTCACATGTCATATAACCAATTCCATGTTTTACATTTAGGCTAGTAAAATATACTTTTTATTTTATAGAATGATGAAATTCAGTAATCATTCTTTAATAGATTAGGATTCTTGGTCAATCAATAATCACATGATTAAGCAAACATGTGAGATAAGGACAAAAGTGGGTTGTGCTACACCTCAGTGTCTCAAAAACATACAACATAGTGCCACCAAGAATGCTAAAACAACATTTTTTTAAAGGGAGAAAACAACAAAATGGCACAATTGGAAACAGTGCAGTAGATCGTGTTCCAAACAACGCACAAGAGGAAGGACTCTTACTTGAAATTGAGGAATGACTACTTGTTTCTGGCACATCTGCTTCTAATGTAGGGGCAGATGAAGATTCTCGTGGCATTTCCAAGGTTGAAAGTCCTTTAGTGGAGGGATCTACAAATGGAAGTATAATTGAAAACTCAGGACACTGAAGAAAAACAAGTTCAAGAGCCTTTTCCATATCTTTTTCACCCTTGTCTATTAAATCCACTCAGATCTTTATGTACTTTCTGGCCCTAATAATTACTTTAAAGGAATTGCATCCAAACAGGTTTCAGGGCTCTGTAGGAGCTGATTCTACATTACCTTCTGCATCTATGGATGCGTCTCTTTAGAAATTCATGATAGCACGACCACAAAGCTACAGCTCAGAATGTTTACCATGCACATCCTTGAATGAGGCACTTACCTTTTGTTATGGTTTGGATCTGAGGTGTCCCCCAAAAGCTCACATGTGAGTCAGTGCAAGAAGGTTCAGAGGAGAAATGACTGGGTTGTAAGAACCTTAACCCAAACAATGATTTAATCCCCTGGTAGGGCTTAACTGAGTGGTACTTGAAGTGGTAGGGTGTGGCTGGAGAAGGTGGGAATTGGGACGTGGCTTTGGGTATATATTTGTGTCTGTTGAATGGAGTCTCTCTCTCTACTTCCTGGTCACCATGATGTGAGCTGCTTCTCTCCGCCACCTTCTCCCACCAAGATGCTGAGCTTCACCTCCAGCCCCAAAGAATGGAGCTGGCCTTCTACACGCTAAGACCTCGGAAACCAGGAGCCCTCAAATACAAACTCTTCCTCCTCTACAATTATTCTGGTCAGATCTTTTAGTCACAGCAGTGAAAAAGCTGAGTCAAACTCCTTTCCATATTGAATTTCTTTTCATCTAATACCTATCTCCACCTTTGTCTGGCAATTTCCTAATCATCATTTATATTTCAATTTACATAGAAATTCCAATTCCAAGGATACTTCCAAGACCCTACTTCTTGCAAAATGCAAACAAAACCTGGGTCGAGTGACCCTCTTGAATAATTACAGAGCACTGTGTCCTTAACTTTTTGCAAACTTAACATACTATAATGTAACTTTCTGTTTACTTGTCCATGAACTTTGGTAAATTAGAAGTAATTTAAAAGCAGGGACTATATCTGAAATGGAATAAATACTATTAACTCAGATTTTGTATTTTATTTGTTGAGTAAGAAACATATTTTTCTTATTTTGAGACAAACTCTCACTAAATTGCTGACATTGACCTTGAACTTGCGATCCCCCTTCCTCAGCCTCCCAAGTAGCTAGGATTATAAGCATGCATCACCAGATTATGCCATTTTCATTTCTTATTTGATATCTAAGGTGAAATATTTTCTGCATGTATTATTGTCTTATTAATATCAATATTGGGAAACAAGTTTTCCCATAGTATTCTAGGTAACTACAGATTATCCTTTAAGACTTCTTAAAGCTTAATGGTTTCTCATAACAAACCCCCTAAAATTCCTTACAGACCTTCTTGCCATCTTCAGAGGCACCAGATGGTGAGCATCCTGCCAGCCTGGAGTGACCATGACAGGCTCCATGGATACACTATGCTGCCAATCAGGGGGATCAGCCCTAAATGCTTCAAGTTCTTAAGCTTAAAAATGTTCCATCTCATCATCTGCATGGGATACATTGTTTTTTCTTGACATAGAGCAATCCACCATACATTCATATAAACATACATATACTTTAAGTATGCTATTTATTAAACTTGTTCAACTGTCAGAATAAGAAGTAAAATAGATTCCAGGTGAGGGCCTGTGAGGAAATTTTTTAATGGTTGATTTTGAAACATCTACTTTTGATTCTTACAGGTCTTTCTGAGCAGATACAGTTGCGAGATTAATAATTTCTTGAGGGCTGGGGTTGTGGCTCAGCGGTAGAGCGCTCGCCTAGCATGTGCGCGGCCTGGGTTCGATCCTCAGCACCACGTACAAATAAACGAATTGTGCACAACTTAAAGCAAATAAATATTTTTAAAAAAAATAATTTCTTGATAGCCAAAAAATCACTTGTAAAGTTTCCCAAGCCCTCTTGATAAAGCACAAAATAATTATTAATTTTAAGTTATTTTAGTCATCAAGATATGAAAGATTGGGTATTATTTTTCTCATGGATGTCCTCCCCAAAGGACAAGTCACAAACCTGCATAACCGCCTTTCTTCCCCTGATCTGCCTGCACTCTGTGTGTGCAGCAGCTACCACACAATAATCCCACCAGTAAGGGAGTGAAAATGCTTAAAGCTCATTTCTGGGAATTTTTTGAAAGAGTAGTAAGACTTTGGGAGTTTTTGTTATGCTTATTAAAATTCTTGATGCATCTATAAACTTGAAGAAATGTCATTACTGTAAGCAGTGTGTCAAGACGCTTCAGGTTTTCTGTTTTAATCGCTTTATAAAACCTTTTATTTGTATACACTTTAAGACAAATACTAGAACAGTTATCCACTTAACATATTTGTATTCAGTTTTCATAGAGTTGTGCAGAAAATGTGAATCTCTCCTTTCATTCATCAGATACCTGACAGCACTCTCCTAGTCACTTGGGACACAATCAGCAAACAAACCAGACAACAATCACTGCTTTGCAGAGCTTTCACTTTTATGGGAAGAGACAGACAATTAATGTGTATAAAAGTAAAATAATAATTATATGTTAGAAGATTAATTCTCTGTAGAAGAGAAGTAAGAGAGAGAGAGAGCAAGAGCGCAACGGCCAGGTAAGGGTGGAACACTACAGTGCCATCCAGGGCAAGGCTCATGGAAACCTAATGTTTGATCAAAGAATTAAAAGAAGAGAGAATGTCAGCTCCCGGCTGAGGGGACAGCCAGGGTGAAGGTGGGAACATGTAGAGAGTGTTCACTAACTGGCAAGAGGCCACGGTGGCAGAGTGACGCTGTGCAGCGAGCTGGGCATAAGCAGTGAGAGCGCTAACAAGGGCGAGGCGCACACGGGCATTCCAAGCACTTCAAGAACTTGTGCTTTTACTATGAAAGAAATGGAGGGCCACTGGAAGGTTTTAAGCTGAAGAATGGTATGACCACAAGTTCCACAGGATGACTCAGGCTGTTGTGTTGAGAGGACATGAAGGCGATCCAAGTAGAAGGTGAGAGACCAGTGAGGAGGCAACAGCGCAGAAGCCAGGTAAGAACTACCGGTGGCTCACAGCAGTGACTGTAACCAAGGGTAATGTTCTGGATGTTTTGAAGGCAGATCAAGGTTGCCAGATTAAAATAAAGAATGCTCAATTAAATTTTAATTTCAGGTGAACAACAGATCACCCTTTAGAACGAGTACATCCACACAATATTTGAGAGATGTGGCCCCAGTTCTTCACTCCCCCTTGAATCGATGTCTCTCGCTGTGGGATTCCAAAGTTCTTCCCACCAAAGAGACAGAGTATTTGTCCCCTCCGAGCTACAGGAAATAAGTGTATGTGACTTGCTTTGGCTAACAAAATTTTTGCAGGTGTAGCATGACCCAAGGTTGGAGAAGAGCTTGCATAACTGCTTTTGCTTTCCTGTGGCTCTGCTGTCACCATGAGAATTCTCCCAGGCCTCACGGTGCCCCAAGGAGGTCTGCAGGAATGAGGAGCAGAGCCTGGCCCAGCCCAGGCTGGTTTAGGCAATCCCCGGAGACCAGTAGAGTCTAAAAATAAATAAATGCTTATTGTCACATGCTGCCAATTTTTGTCACACAGTGTTTTTTCCAACAATATGTAACTGGAAGTTGCCTCAGCATATAGACAATATGCAAAGTTTTAGACTAGATAAGAGCATCAAGAAAGAGAGTGTCCACAGAGCAAAGGACCAAGGACCGAGACCCCAGAGCACTTCCTCACTAGGGAGATAAAGATGAACCAGTAAAAGAGATAAGAAGGAGTGACCACTGAATAAGAAGAAAACCAAGAGAGTAAGGATCCTGCAAGCCAAATGAAATGAGAGTGATGAATTATGTCAAATATTGTATACATGTCAGAGATAAGACCTAAGAGTTGACTGCTGGGATTAGCAAGAAGGTTCTTGGTGACCTCGACAAGTGCATTTTTGGTGGTGGAGTAGGAATGGAAACTTCACTGAAATGATTCTTTGAAAGAACACAATGGGAGAAAATTGAAGGTAGTGATAATAGTTGGGAGAATTAGGATCAAGAGCTTTTCTTAATATAAAGAGAGAGATATAAGAATATGTCTGTGGGCTGGGGTTGTGGCTCAGCGGTAGAGCACTAGCCTAGCACGTGTGTGGCCCAGGTTCAATCCTCAGCACCACATAAAGAGTAAAGGCATTGAGTACAACTAAAACAAATAAATAAATATTTTTTAAAAAGATTATGTCTGTATGCTCAAGTCAAGAGTCTCTTAGAAATTTAAAAATAAAACTGAGGGAGGAAAAAGAGTAGAGATTTTGGGGGTACCTATATTCTTGAGTAGGATATAGCAAATATCAAGGAAATGTGATTCTAGGAACACTGCCAGGAAATCAGAGTGCATACATGCTAACACTGGAAGGTAAGAAGTGGCGGGAGGCTGTAAAAATTCCTTCTGATGATGTCAAATAGGAACAGTTATTGAAAATTGAGGGAGAAAAGTAGCTATGAAGTAGTCATTTGGGAGAATGGAAATGTGAATCAGGAAAATGAAGTGTGTTTGCTGGGTAGCCGCTGTAAGGACATTGTTGACCCTGTACACAAGTAAACTCAAAATGGGTTAAAGACCTAAATATACTTTAACTTTGCCACTGTTTTAAGAAAAAAAAAAATAGGGAACACAGTTCAACATACAGATGCAGGCAAAGACTTCCTGAATAAGATGCCTATAGCTCAGGAAACAAGAGAAAAATAGATAGATAGACAGACAGGATGGCATCAAATTAAAAAGCTTTCACACTGAAAAGAAAACAATAGAGTGAAGAGAAAACTGAAAGAGTGGAAGAAAATCTTTATCAGCTACTCTTCTGACAAAGGATTAATATCTAGAATATATAAAGAACTCAAAAAAACTTAACGTAAGAAAAGCAAGCAACCCTATAAATAAAGGGGCAAATTAACTGAACAGACACTTCTTAAAAGAAGTACAATGGCCGAGAATTATATGAAAAAATGTTCACCATCTTTAACACTTGGGAAAATGCAAAGCAAAACTACACTGAGGCCTTGGGGACGTGGCTCAGTGTAGCACACTTGCCTGGTAGGCATGAAGCCCTGGGTTTGATCCCCAGCACCACAAAACAGAAAACAAAAACACAAAACTACTGAGATTCTATGTCACTGCAGTTAAAATAACAAGCATCAAAAATACAAATCATAATTAACGCTGGGGAGAATGTAGGGGGAAAGGAATACTTAAACACTGTTTGTAGGAATGAAAATTAATACATATGGAAATCAGTACAGAGTTTCCTCCAAAACCTAAAAGTAGATCTACTATACCACTCTGTAGGAGCCCTGTTTGGGGAGATGGCTATGATTGCAGTTGACTTCGGGCCATGGAGTTTTGGACATTGCCGCCTTCCGTAGTCTCCCGAGACTTGGCCCAGGATCTCGAGAGACTTGGGCCGAGCGCGGAGCAGGTCGGGGCCATTTTGGTTGTTGGTTGTTTGCTGGTGTGTGGTACGTGTTAGAGTTGTTAGAGCCAGAGAGAGAAACTGACAGAATAAAGATCCTGTTTGTTTCCAGTCTGCCTCTAAACTTATTCCCGAGGTTTTGCTGCTCCAAACGGCCATCGCTTCAGGCGGCAACACCACTCCTTAGTATTTACCCAAAAGAATTAAAGTCAGCACATTTTACAGATACATGCATCCCCATGTTTCTTACAGCACAATTCACAATAGCCAAGTTATGGAATCAGCCTATGTGTCCACCAACAAATGACTGGATAAAGAAAATATGTTATATAGGCACAATGGAGCTTTATTCAGCCATAAAGAAGAATGAAATTATAATTTACAGGGGAAAAAATGGAACTGGAGACTGTAATTTTCAGTGAAATTAAGTCAGACTCAGAAAGAAAATTATTGTACATTTAATCTCATATGTGGAAACTAAAAGGAAAAAACATGGAGGAAAAAAAGACTCCTTGAAATTAGAAGGGTAGAGAAGGAGAGGGAGGGAGGGAAGGTGTTGGGAAGTGAAATTGACCAAAATTCTGTTTCTATGTATGCACAAAGATGCCAGGATGAAACCCACCACTCTGCGTAATTAATATGTACCAATTTTTAAAAAGGACACAGCTGAGATTTGTGGCCATGAATTTTAAATGAGACAGTCCACATTATGTGTTTTTATCCAAGCACATTAATCTAATAGGTACAGGTGTCAGTAGATGGAGACCTTGACTTCACAAGGGTTGTGTCTGGCCAAGGAAATTTGAAAAAGCAAAAGCCAAAGAAGGTGTGGCCAAGGAGGGGTTATACTGAAAGACCTGAATTTAAGAGTAGTGAGGAGATAAGACATGAAGCAGGGGAGAGGCAGGGAAAGATGACACAATCCACAGTATTGCCTGGGGGCAGGGGCTAGGAAGTGGTAATCAGATAACTGGAGACAGAAATTGAGTCTTGGAAAGGTTGCAGGAATTTGTCTGTGGAATGACCATGGCAATAAGTAGCTGAACTAAAGTGGGGGATTAAAAAAAAAATCACTGAAAAAGATTGATTCAAGGAACTGCGAAACCAGAGTGTCAGAAGAGGCATCTATACCAAAATTGAAATTAACAAGAACCAAGGCAGGCATGTTTTGGGAGAGAATAAGAAAAGCAGGAATCCCATCTGCCAACAAATGAGAAGACTGAGGGGTTAGTAACGATGTAGCAAGGAAACTGCATTATGAAATGGTTGGATGATAGGAGATTCAGAGCTGGGGGGTTTAGAGGAAGGGGGAAATGGTCTGAAAGGGGCATTGATGAGCAAGGAAGACACCCACTCCCCTGCCATGCAAAGGCTGTGAGAAAAGCAGTGTCCCCAAGGAGAGTCAGGCTTTCATTAGACTAAGAAGGCAAAGGGAACAATCACAGGAGAGAGAAAAAACATAAAGGTGTTTTGCTCCTAAAAAAAAAAGACTTTGAATTTCTGAGGACACAAGGGAAGGGCTTAGGGAGTTAGGACAGAGTGGGAGAAAAGTTAAGAACAGAACGTGTGTAAGGCTTCAGAGAGATGAAGAATGCCCAGCACCCTGATGCTTCTTGCAGGAACTGACAGAAACACAGAGAAAGTGCACAATGAGCTCAGTCCTGGGCTTGAGGCAATGAGCCTCAAGGCTGTGAGCATAGGAGAATTCCCAGGAGCAGTTGTGGGGCCACCCTGGCTCCTGCACAGAGACACAAGAAAGTCCTGGGAGCCTTAGGCCTCCTTCCACTGCTGAGCAGGGGAAGGCAGAAGATGTGTGTGTTTGTCTTTATGATACCATAACACATATTATAAAAACATTATTATACTTGTCAGATACTTTTCTCTTGTACCGGTATCAAATAAGTGAATACAAAATCAATTTCCTCCCTTGTAGCCTGGGGAAGAATCATACATAAGGATGAAAAAAGAAGGTAACATATGCCCAAACATACATATCACAACCTACATAGGACCTATTGATCATATATACTCATCCTGTAGACCCTGTTAGCTTCTTGTATCCCTACCCTATAGACCTCTATAGCTTCTCAGCTAGCACTGTTTCTCCACCTGTGTACAGCAAATTTCCTGGTTCCAACAATAAAAAGGGGCCCCACTTTCCCTTGAGACCTCCTTAGCTCCTTAAAATTTCTTGTCATTAACAGAATCTTTTCTTCCCCTGCCTGGCTGGAGCATGACCCTTTCCAAAAACACTAGTGCTCATTCAGCAGACTTTCACAGAGAATCTTTGAGGTACACAGCTCTGTCCTGTGAGCTAGAAAAGAGCTAGAAACCTTCAAACAATGCCTGGGGCAAATAAAAGAGCCTGAGCACATTCTCTTAGAAGTTGCCTTCAGGTGGAACAATGGGAAAGGTAGGGTTGGAATCAGGAGGACAGCCTTGGCACTGCTTCTGTCTGGCAGTGTGACTTGGGACAAGGCACGCTATCTCTCCTAAGCCTCAGGATCCTCCTGTATAAAATCAGGAACCAGTCTAAAGGTGTCCAAGATCTTTACCAGTTCTCAAGTCTATGAATATACTAAAGTAATTATTGCTGGCCAATTCCTTTTTTCTGAAGAGTCTCATCATCATCATCATCATCACCATTTAGATCTGAACTCAGAAATGAAGCAGCCTTCCAATCAGCACTGAGATACCACAAAAGACTGTGTTTTGGAATAAGATGTACACTCAGCTTGCTCCTTTTTAAAAGTTATCTTCAGTGATTCCAGGAAAACACAAGAAATGACTCTTGAGGCAGGAAATCTGTGCTGTGACCTCATCACCATCAAGTGGTGTCTGTGGATTAGGGCCTAAACTGTCACTGATAATTTCTGTTTCCTGATATTTAGTTAGTACATGTAATCAGCTGCCAGCCTAATGATTAAAATCAATTCTTAATCATTCCAAGAACTCTTTGCTTTATTTTAGCCCTTCACATCTGTTTGTCCTTTAGACTATGTATCATAGCTTGCTAAAGTCAAACAGGAAAATAAAAAATAATAATAATAAAAAAAGCAAAAGGAGTTTAATCTCTTCTGCTGCTTGAGAAAGACTGAAATTTCATTTGGAATATCCTGGTATAGGTTAATCATTGCCTCTATTGCCAACAGTGGGTACGAACTGATTGCAGAGTTTAGTAACAACAAGCACAGAAACGCTTATGGAGCCAGTAGAACCACCTCTGAATCCACCACATTCTGGTAAGCAAGAAGAATTCAGAGTGATTATGAAGCGATTATAATGTCACACGCTGACATTATAAGATTTTGAGTGTGATGCACATTCAGTGCCAAAACTCTACCAAGAAGATACACAGACTTGAAGGTAAAGGCTGGAGAAAGACAACAGCAGCTTACCTGGATCTTTCTGCTCTCCCAATTTGTCTAGAATGTTGAAGGAGATGTCGAGGTACTCTCTCTGGATAGCACTGACAGCAATCTTTCTCTGTTTCCTCTGTCTGGGGACAATCTGAATCTTGAATTCTGATTCCTCGGCTCCATCCTCTTCCATTTTTCTTTCAGGATTCTGTTCCGCATCGGACTCGGCACTGGTATCGGGTTTCTCACTATCTGTTGGATTTTCAGCATCTTCAGGGACTTTAAGGAGCACAGTCTTGGGCCCTGAACTTGGCATCTGCCCATGCCTCTCTTCCTCGGTGCTGGGTTCAGGGTTATCCTCCGTTGACATATCGGGGACAGCACAGGACTTCTGAAGGTGGTCTCGTTTCTGTTTGAGCGTCAGCGGGCTGCCACAGGGAAACTCTCGCAGCTCCCCCGCCGGCGGTACTTCTTCCGAGGCCCTAGGCTCCCCCAGGGCTGTCAGAGCAGGGTCCCTGTTCCCTGCTGACTTGGTATTTCCTGAGTCCTTAGAAGAAAAGTCTTTGGAACAGTCCTCCACGCTGACTTGCACCAGCGGAGTTGTGCTCAGGCTGAGGGCGGAGGGGTGGCGCGGGAGCGCGGGAGAGGAGGTGGCGCCCTGGCCGCCAGGCCCGCGGTTCCCCATCTCCTCTTCCTCGTCACTCTCCACTATTCGGAGAGGCGGGAGAGGCTCGAACACGAGAGAGTCACTGTCGGATGTGGACAGTAGGGAGTGTTTCTCGGGCCCTGACGTTGAGTCGGAGGACAAGTCTATCAGATCCAGGTCCTCTTTGGGGGCAGGCTTTCCAGGAGAGTCCACTTTCACCTCGAAGGTCTCCATGCAGTTCAACCTGACCTCCGGTATCACCGGCCTTCGGGGCTCTGGGAAACCTTCCACCGCGGGGTTCTCGGGGATTTCCATAGGGTCCGGCCTCGTAGCGGAATTCTGCCTCGATCGCCCGGGGTCGTTCGGTCTCTGGGCGCTGTGCGCAGCTTGGGCAGGGGGCTTATCTACATCACACCGATCTATGCAAGACTTCCTGCGATGCTCATCTAATGTGAACAAGAGGGAGTCTGCGTTCCCTATATCAAGAGATTTTTGTTTTAAAGAGCGCAGCTTTTTTTTCTGAATGCTTTCTTCTCTCACACAGTGCAGAATGCTGTCTTGTAATGCACCCGTTTCTCTATATTCGGCCAGTTCTATTTCACCTGATTGAAACAGAAAAAGCTAGTACTATTTTACTTGGAGATTTCACCATTTTTTTCCCCTTACACTTGGGCATACTATTGGCATAAATCATAATCACAATCCCAGCTCCACCAGAAGGGAAAACTGACTTTCTGGCCAAGGTTTTTAAAGGTTCATTCTAATTTCAAAAAAACGGGAGAAGTTTGGAATGAAAGAAACCAAAATGGTAGTTTAAGATCTGATTCCCAAAATTAGGCTCCGGGATTATTCCTCAGCTCTGTTCATTTGCGCACAGGAGAAGGGATCATTTTTGGCTGAGGCAGATCTAGGAAACTGTATTCAAATTGTGTGGAAGAGAAGCAAACATTTTGCAACAAATCAAATCAAGCAATGGCCCTTGAAGACGATAATGACGTTAATGATGTATCTGTCAATTCACGTATATATATAAATGTGCATATATATATACTGTTTGTGCATACATATATATAAAAATCAACGGTATCAAAATGTGTAGTAACATAATAAAAGTAAGATTGCACCCCAAACAAACGGTAGAGTACAACATTTCTGCATAAAATTACTAAGAGAAAAAATTCATACTTCTCTGAACATTCATCTCAACCGGCTGATATTTCACCATTTTGCTGCCGCCTATCCTTTTCAATCTTGCAAAAAAAGTTTGAGACTCTTTATTGCAGGGTCCAGTAGGTGTATCATGAATATCAGATTCATCAAAAACACTATCTTCTTCTAATTGGGGAGAGAAAGTCAAAATTACACTTAAGAGGTTATTCTCTCTTAGGCTGTGTCTACACAAGCATTTCAGTGAAAGCATTCTGGAACAGTCTGGGTAGTTTCTGCACCAGCCAAGTCTTGCTATGGGTTGATATTTCATCCAGGTATCAAATTATGCACATGTTGAACAAAGCAACTGGTTATAAGATTGCCCATCATTTTCTAAATGATAATTGGCAGCACTTTTAGAGAGGCATCTCAATATTCCAAAAGAGCCTTCCTAGAGAAACTTTCCCAGTGCACTTAAAACCAAATGACACAGATGCCAGTAACTTTATCTAGGAATCTGTGACACTGCTTGAACTTGCCTGAATGCCTAATTTGGCGAAATGAAATTAAACAACACAAGTGGGTCTTGCGCCTTCCAAAACTACATGCCTTCCTGGGATTTGGGAACTGGCATAGACACAGCCTAACAGTACATGCACCTTATACTTTGTGAATGCAAAATACTGTACTCTACATTTGGTAATGAAACACACAACACACAGAAAAAGCTTAGAAAAGCCACTTGTTATCTCAAAAGCTCCACAAATGATTATGGACTGAAAGAGTAAACAAAGGAAAAAGAAAACAGAAATAAAACATTTTCTCCTATTAAAGTAAGACTCTTCTCTGAGTCACTGGCCATGTGTACCTGTACGGATCTCATGAATCCTACAAAGAATCTTTTGACTGTTATGATCCTAGGGTTCCATAAACAAATGGGTCCCTGAAAGTGCCTGCTGAGCTTGTTTCTATGTCCTTTCCTCTTTTCTCATTTGGCCATTTTTAAACAGAAATACACTCAAAAACACATTAATGAGGAAGGAATTGCTATGCTGCGACTCACAAAGTTCACTTATTATCTTCTTTCATCCTTTTGAAAAGCCAACGCCACATGCAAAGTGGCAATAGAAAAGGCTGCTTAGATATATTTAATACCACAATAAATGGAATTAACCTACTATTTGAGTTGACTATCACTGAGATGAAAATATATGGCCCATATTTGTATCTATATATGACAAGATGAGGCTCAGGTGTGATTATGATTATTCAAGATTTCTTGAATACGGGGGAATATAAGCATTAATTTTAAGGACCAATCCTTTCTTAATGCACAAGATTCTACAAGAAAATGAAAGCTAAAGCTGTTAATTTTAGTTGAAATAGGCAAAGTAGTTGTTTAATCAAATAAAAAATAAATTTTATCAATCAAAATGGATACAACAGCTCCCAATGAACTCCCACAAAGATGAAAAAGCCCATCAAATTCCAATGTTTCTGGGGAAACATAACAAAATGCTCTATTTTAATTCTTTATTTCCTGTTTAAGCTTTTCCCCTTTGAAAAATATAGTTTTGTTTTTGTTTTTCTTAGCAAATAGCTATTATGACTTCCACGACATAACTATGGAATAATTCTCAAGATGTACTCTATGACAGAGATGGAAGGACAGCAAGATGGTACCTCCCACCCAGAAGGTTCACTGGGATTGGCCTAAACACTGAGTATGCATAAAGAATACCCCTAGCTTAACCAAACCTTCTCAATTTCCCAGAGACTAAGACCTAAGCTAGTAGACGATATGTTCTTTAGGAAGGATCTAAATTTTACCAGAATTTAAAGAACCTAGATTCTTGGACCTTTCAGCAATAAACAAACAGTGGAACACTAGCTACAATCCATCCCACTGAGATATTCCAGAGCAGTCCCAACAATTCAGACTGTTCTAGCACCACAGAGGTCATCAGGCACTTGGCTTTCTCCCAGGATTGGATTAGATGATGTCACCTTTTACAACTCTAGTCATGCTGTGACATTTACAGATATATACCTCAGTTCTTCATCACACCTGAAAATATCCAGGATGTACTTTTACTCTATTTAAAGTTTCATTCTACTGTCTCCTTTAAGGAAAAGCCATCAAATCAATAAAAAAGGTGTCAATATTGGAAATTATTCTAACTTATGCCCCAGAAATGTTTCAGTTTCATTACCTTGAAATCACTTCACACTGAATAACAAGACTAGGGGAAAGCACTTCAGAAAATTAGACTACATGAAAACCATGAGTATAAAAGTCAGGGGCAAACTAGAAAGACCCTCAAGACTCCACTATGTGCAAAACTAAGTTTATGTCACAGCCCCAAAGCAAGATGTTTCCAGCATATTAAGAGCAGGTTTCCAAAGGCTCCTTAACCAAATGGCCGAAAAATATCTTACAAACTATTTCTTACTATATGGGTTTTCGAAGCATATCAACTATGTCTCTTGAATACTCAAATTAAGAAGTTAAAGCAGTAACATTAATAGGAAAGTAGCAAAATATTAAGTAATTTTTTTTTACTCCACCATGAAATCTAGGGGTGCTCCTCTATCTCCTAAGAAAAGCACTTTCCAGAAATGTGTTCTGTATTCAAGCTAAGTTGGGGATAGAATTCCAATATGGAAAGTACCTTTTTCTTTTTCGCTGTATCTGCTTATGTTACTGTTGTCACTGTACAAAGGTCCTGCCGTGGCATGGGGCTTGCAGCTGTGATACTGCGCATTGAGTGTGTTGACTGTGATGTGAATCAGGTGCAGCAGGATCTTGCTGATGTCACAGTCTCGGTATGGATACTGCTCAATCAAATGAAGGGAGAAAAACATAAATGGTTATTTTAAAGAATAAGTTTTCCCACTTAATCTTGCTGAGTATTTTTCTTAGTACCTCTTGGGGATAAGAGGGAAAATACAGAAAAGTAAAAACACAGATTCTGATAATGGCCTTAATTTATAAGGGACCACATTCTCTTCCACTTGCACCACACCCCTGACAGAAACAAAGGACAGTTTCACAGTTACAATTGCCTTCAAGAAAATTATCTCACACAGACATCTGGTGAATACAGTTTCAAATACCATCTTTGTTTTCTGACATAATAATTAATGTTTAGATTAAATAGAAGATTCTGAGCATAATCAGAGGTTGTCATTGGTTAATTCTCCACAATTCATCTTTTTTTCTGGGTTGATTTTTTTTTTTTTTTTTTTTTTTTTTGGTACCACAGGCTCTTAAACACTGAGCCACATCCCCAGCTCTTTTTATTTTTTTATTTTGAGATAGATAAAATTTTATTTTCAATTGATAATGAAGTAAATAGATAATTAGATCAAAATTAAAATTTTCAATTTACAAGTTTTTGTTGCTTAGGGCCTTGCTAAGTTGCTGAGGCTGGCATTGAACTTGTGATCCTCCTGCCTCAGCCTACTAAGCTGCTAGCAATTCACCATTTTTTAAAACATTTTTAAAAATTTTTTTTGTTTAGTTGAACACAGATACAATACCTTTTATTTTACTTATTTATTTTACTTTTTATTTACTTTATGTGGTGCTGAGAATTGAACCCAATGCCTCATGTGTGCAAGGCAAGCACTCTACCACTGAGCCACAACCCCAGCCCCTTTAAAAACATTTTTAAAGCAAATATTGACACAATCTCCTACTACTGTTTTCATTACAATAGCTCTTCTGCTTCCCAAAACTAATTGAATATCATGGTACTTCTTCTGAAGGTCAAATTTTTCTCCTACCAAGTCCTCAGAGATTCAAATCTTTTAGCAGTCTGCTCAAAGGTATATTACAAGTACATCCAAAAACAGTGTGACTGCAGCAACTCACCTTGTAAAGGATGACAAGCAAGGCCTTCAACCACATCTGCCGGATGTGAGGTTTTAGGGACCAGAGGGAACAACGAGGTGGCTGTTGGAAATAATGCCGTAGTTGAGGACAAGAGCAGTATTTGAGCACCTGAACCACCAAGGGGAGAAGGTGTTTTCCCAAGTTAATGTTATAGTCCATAACCTGAAATAGAAAAAATATTAGTAACTGAAAGAAAACTTTAAGAACACTCAGAAGTTCAAAAAGAAAAATTTGAGCCATCACAACAAAAATCTGGCAAAATATTTAAGAAATCTCTCACAAAATATTAACAATAGTAGCCAGTTTAGGTAAAGGGGGGAAGTTCAAACTCACAAGAAACAAAAACTTGTAAATTGAAAATTTTAATCTAATTATCTATTTACTTCATTATCAATTGAAAATAAAATTGTATCTATTAAACTAGAACTAAACTAGTCTCAATGAAAAAAAACTCATACTGATAACCATGTAGAGAAATAGACATTTTCAGGAGAGCAGTTTAGGAACATACATTCAGAAGTAAGAAAAAGCACACCACCTCTTGCACAGCAATTAAACATATCCCAAGGAAATAATCAGACAAATGCTCCAAAACATGTGGGTAAAGGTATTCAGCATGGCTTTGTTGCCCCAAATTAAAAAACCATCTCCACGTTCAACAATATGGAATTAGTTAAAATAAGTATTATTGGTATGCAACAGAATACTATGTAGCCATTAAACAGGAGGTGATATGATTTATTTATACGACCTGAATGCCATAAGAAATAATAGGTTAAAAAAGGTTACATATATATCAATATGAATAATATGATCCCCATTGTGTATGTATGGACCTATGTGGACATGTATGGACATGTATGGGCATGTATTACATAAACATGGAAGGAGCAATATACACCAAAATGTTAGGAAGCTCTTTTTTGACATGGATTTCTGGAGTTTTAAATTTTTAATTCTTTTGATCACATTTCTAAAGTAAACATGTATAATGTGGATTTAAAGAAGGGAAAGAGGGAGGGAAGGAAGAAATGTTATATTCTTTCTTCATCACAGATAGCTGAGCATTAATGGTGCTCCATCCAACTATCAGTATCAAGGCGAGATAACTACATGACAATTCCTCCCACTTTGTCTATCTGTGCTCATTATTTTACAATCTATTTGAGCCAATCTATAATAACAGCTACCATCCATCGAATTCCTGCCACAAGACAGGCACTAATTAAGGTGCGTTACACTATGGTGTCTCTAATAAATCTCTGCTACCAGTAAGCAGAGGATGTTTAAAGCCATGAGAGCTGACAACAATGGCGAAGCTGAAATCCACATACACATCTTTCTAGCCCCAAGTCCTCCACCTTTGCAGACTGGTGCAGGTATGCTGGAGAATGACATGTGTAGCTCTGATCTAATTAGGCATATATATACACATAGCCCACGACCCAGATTCCTAATTAAAAATTGTGTAGGATGATAAGTACCTACACAAGGATGTTCGTTACTGAGCTGTCTGGAGTAGGGAAGAGGTCGGAGAAATATGAGTGTCCATCACTGGGGGAATGGATAAATAAAGTGTGGAAAATCATAGACCATGGCAAGTGATAAAGCAGTTGGAAGTAGCAGACAAAAAAGGGAAAGCCAGCAATAACAGTAAGGCATGAAGTAGGTTGTATGATTAATTCAACTCTCCACTTGAAGCCAAAAAGGAAGAGGATCTTAAAATCCCGCACAAACAAAATAATCTTATGCCTCCTTACTGTTTAATGGGCACAGAGTTTTAGTTTAGGACCTTGAAAAAGTCTGGAGATGGATGGTGGTGATGGTGCACAGCACTCTGAATGTACTTAATGCCACAGAATTATACTCTTGAAAATGATTAAAATGGTAAATTTTATGTTACATGTATTTTACAAACGTACACATACACTCTCTTCATAATACCAGGCTACTAATTCTTACTCATCTTTATTATATCCACATACCCATGCCTAATACCAAGTCATGTGCACAAAACTTTATATTCAATCAATATTCACTAAATGGAATTTAATGCCTTGCTTCTATGAAAAACCCTGTTTGACTTCTCAAAGCTATTATCACACTTACCTGGGCAATTCCTGCAATAAATGCATTAAAGCAAGTTGACAGGCGCATTTTTTGAGGTGCAATCATGAAGCAACCTTCTTGTTGGTCATAGCCAAGTAAGACGTACAGGTGCCGCTTGACAGTGTTGAAGGCCTTTGCGCTGCTGATGTCTGACTCAGCGCTGCTCTCATCCTTGGCCATGAACTTCATGAGCACTGTGATCAGCTGGTGCACTGTCTGGTGGTCAATTCCAGCATCTTCTGGGAGCAGGTCCTTGATGGTGTTGTCATTCTCAGGAGACTGTTGTCCTGTCAGTACAAGAAAGGCTGTCAGTGGGCAGCTCCCCAGCAAGTGAGTGGGCACTGCAATCTCACTTGACATTGATAAAGCACCATTTTTTCTCCTTCTACTAAGTACTTAAGGGTTCTGTTCTAGACCAGAAGCTGAAAGGCACAATACAGCCTCTTAAGCAAAGCAGAGTCCAGAGGTGGAAGTTAGTGTGCTCATCAACACCAACTTACTCGGGAGTAAGAAAGGAATGGAAATAAAATCGGGGAACCATAAAACAATGTTACCCCCTAACTACAAGACAAATGTCTAAGCAAATTTGGTATTTAAAATTTTTTTTAATACATTGGCAAAGTTTTCTCCTCAGTGATAAAGAAAAAGAAGTTTCCATTCGAGCTTTATAAAATAAGCATGTAAGAATAATCACAAAAATGATAGTTAAAATTCCACTGTGCACAAAAAGATCCATTGAGTTATTTTGTTTAATATTACCTCAATTCAATTATGTTCAAGAACCAACTGGTGCAAAAAAAAAAAAAAAAAAAAAAAAAAAAAAAAGTGTTTTTTTGCCCAAATCTTGAGCTACCTGCATATGCATGTACTCTTTGAATGAGGTAGTCACAATCATAAATAGCAAAGTATATGCCCTGTGATATGCAATGAGAACACACAATGAGGAGGGACACAGACAGAAAGAAAGAGAAGCATGAAATATTAAAAACAGAAAAACACCACATGAAGGTGAGCTGGAAGTTCACATGGAAAGAAAAATACCTGAGCTCTTGGCTTCCTCTTAGCCTCATAAACAATTATACGTGAGTAGCATCCTGACATTGACTTTCTCTGTTGTTTTCCAAAGTCAGACATTATATTGTACCTCCCCTTTGTTCTGCCCCTTGTGATCAGGGTTGGTGTAGGACTTTTGCTCTTCTATATTTAAGTTTGGGGGCTAATTGAAAATACTCCTTGCATTCTAATCCTTTTATGACAAGCAACATTGGAATTTCTAATTTGAAAACAAAGCTTTTGTCTGAGAGGTGAGCTCAGCACACCAGCACTCTCATCTCTCATGTGGCAAGGAAAAGTTCTACTAAATGATGACAAGCTTTGGTTGCAAACCTTTTCAAGCCTTGGTTACATCCATTATAATCATGGCATAAGTGATGCAACAAAGAGCTAGGAAGCAATTTATACCTATTAACTCCTCAACTAATTTGGCAATATCGGAGTCTTCTAGGACACAGTCCAGAGAAGCAAGAAATGAGACTATTTCTATGGACCAAGGAAATTAGCTGGCAAAAGCCCAACCACTTTTCCCTGGGACAGTGAGCATAAAGGTAAATGTCAAATTCAGAATTTTCTTGTTAAGACCTACACATGAGGCAACAAGCTTGATTATTTAGTTTCCCTAGATGATCAGAAGAATGTTGGTCTGTTCACAAATAATATAGTGAAAAAGGGATAATTGACAGTGATTCAACTTAGTCTAAAAACTTATAATATGTCAGGGAAATTATCAGACACTCCTCAGTGTGACTTTAGGACATTAATATTTTCTGTCTCATTAAGCCTGTCCATAAAGAAATAAATATGCACAATGCCTTTTAGGGAATTTTTCTACCAAGTAACACTCAAATACAACCTGAAGACTTGTTTATTTCAGTGGTTCATGTGCAGAGAGTGATCAATAAATTATTAATATTATCATTATCAGCTGTGCATCATAAATTACTTTTTTGTGGAACACCAATTTCAATGAGAGGCTAGCAATGTGAAGCCTTACTATATATTATAATTAAACTAAATATCTGTAATATAGAATTTGGCCAAAAGCAATGCCTATGGAAATCCCTATAAAATTATATAGAAAATTTTTAGTGAACTCTTTTCAGCATTGAAAATATCTACTTTCAATTTTTTTTTTTTCCCTTTTAGAATATTACTTTACAACTCGAAGGACATCATTGCTTTGAGCAAGCTTGGGCCAAGAATGTGACAAGCATGGGAATCTAGGTTTCCTGCAGGGTCCAATGTTATTGTAGCAGCAAGGGACAGAATATTGCTTCAACATTCCATCCTTTAGTCCTGGTGTGCAAAGGGTTAGGGGGACATGCATCACTGAGTCATGACTACCTCCTGCAAGGCAGACAGGCTCAACCCCAAAGCCCTAAAGTTAAAAAATGGAAGTGGGGAGCATCTGAGAGGGAGTTTCACCTTCAATTTACACCCCTGAGAATCTAGGGACCTGGCTATAGAAGAAAGGATCTCCCCAAAAGGGCCCTGCTTTTGTCTAGAAAAGTCTAGAAAACAAGCCATCAGACTACAGCTTAAATATTCAAAAACTCTTCCTACCATCATAATGCTTCTTTAAAGCATGTGGCCTTAGGTTTTGCCAACAAATCATGTTTTCCTAAGACTAAATATAGTTTTCACCTGTGCCTAAGTCTCACTGCAGACATGTCCCATTCATCTTTGGTGCTTGAGCATACAGCTTGCTGCTCTTGCTTTGTTTCCCCCAAATAGCCAGTACTACGTGATCCTTCGCAAATCAGGTGTACCGAAAAAAGAGCTAGTTAATAGGACCTTTTGCATAGAGTGAAAAAAAATGTCTTTTTATTCCAATAATTTATTCTTTCTATTGTGGTCTTTTGCAAATCTTATCTTAATCTCTTTAAAATACAGTAAGCTTAAAGTTACCTCTATCAAATCCCCGAGAAAAATGAAGTATAGATAAGCAGAAATGTCATTTAGTGATAAATGGTACTGCTTTAATTACCTGTAACAGGTATGAAATTTCCATTTTAAAATTACCTACAGTGTTTTCTCTAAGGCATGACACTTAAAACACTCACTAGTTTTGAATTCTAGCGTATGCAGTTCCTTTATCTGTCTTAACCATAGCAATCCAACATGGTAAAAGATATGATTTTATTGTTTCTATAATGAAAAATGTAGGCATTTTTATAATCCTGGAGGCAGAGCTATTCCTACCCTAACTTTAGTGTGGACTGAGGCAGCTGGTTCCCGGAGGAATAACCCACTGAAATCACAAAGTGGAATAGCATTACTGATTCACATGATCTGAAACCAGGCAGGACCAGGATCTGCTTTACCAGACTTGTTTCCTGTCACACCACCTAGAGTGCTCCACACTCCCAGGCCCTGGGCTGCTCGCGGATCTCAGAACAGAGCCAACACTTGCACACCTTTGTCTCTGCTCACAGTGCTCTCTCTCCCTTGCAGGGGCGTCCTCTACTGGCCCCCATTTTTTGCTGTGGCTCTAGCCCCAGAAGCCATTCTTATTATATATCCCTTCAGTAATTGGATGTGAGGAAAGACGGGAGGGAGAAAGAGAAGAACGAGGGGAAATTTCCTTTAGCATTTCCTAACATTCATGTAGCAAGTAACTGTTACACAAGGCAGAAGCCTGCACTTGTCCACTTGCTGCATTTCCCTTATAAGAACACACACTCCTTGAAGACACGTGCTGTGTCTTTAGATCCTTCACAGAACACGGGACCTCGTCTGACATTGTAGATGATCATTGTTCATAAATGTCTAAGTGCACTGAATTAAAATGATGTTTTAGACCTTTTCTTCCATATAAAAGAAAAATTGATGAAGAACCAAAATAACAGGAAGTAACTAGAGAAACAGGGACTATTTGTCTGTGTAAGTTGACTCACTATGCCTCCATCAAAGCAACAAATAACAAGCAAGCTGGAGGAAGAAAGTACCCTTCCCCCAAGGCCACTCTGCATTTGGTCCAGAGAGCCAGTGATCCAATGCTGTGAATGAGGCTGATTCCCACCGCAGCCCCACTGCACTGCCCCCTGGCTCCCCAGTCATTGCCTCAGCTCACGGCGTTGCTCCTGACAGGTCTGCTGTGTGTGCACGCAGCCACAGAAGGGCTAGAAAGCTGGGCCCAGGGCCAACTTCCCATCCTCCTGTGCTCCCCCTCCGATCCCCTGTCCTATCACTATATGTTTACACCCTGCCCCCCAGTCCCAGACTGGCTGAACAGTGGCCTGTTCACAGGACCTTCCCTGATGCTCCTGCCGGTAGCTGGCTCTCCTTCCACTGCACTTGACAAGACCCATCCTGTCCTGTCACTTTCACTCCAGATGAGAGTTCGTACTTGACCTCCCCTACACATAAGCAAGTGGAGCATAGAAAAACTTCTGATGCATCTTTGTATTCTTCACATTTCCTGGTATATCAGGTACACAATAACTGTTTGTTAAATAAAAGTTATTTCCTATAAAAAAAAAAAAAAACTGTACTCTTGATTTATTGGAGCTTAATGATCAATAGGGATTTTGCAGGTTAGTGAAGCAGTGTTGTCAACCATCTATAGGAATAGAGCGAGCCCACAGAGAAATTTGGAATTTGGAATTCCAGGCTGGGGCACCATTGAGGAGGCAGGAAAGGTCAATACAAGAAAACTTTACCAAAGCTGACTAGCACTGGGCACCTTTTCTTGTCATTACCAATGTGGGCAAAAAGATCTGCAGGTTTCTCTGCAGGCTGGAGTAAAACTGGGAGAATGCAAGAACTGTGAGGAGGGGGTTAGCGGTGGATCATTTGGGGGTCCTAACCTCTGGACCCAGCTGGTGAAGGTCTTTTGGTCTGGACACTTGTGGGCTTCCGCTACACTATTGCAGGACTAAATAAATACCCAAGTCAGCTCCCCAATCAGACTGGTGTTCTCAGGTCTCACAGGACAGAAATACCCTAAGACCAACTCATCGAGAGGTAATTACAGTGGAAAGAAAGCCAAGTCTCCTGAATGCAAGTATTAGTCCTGTCCCTATCTAGGTAGATATGATCTTAAGTCCCTTAAGCAGAATCACTAATCCCTCAGTAATTCAGTTTTTCTGTCCTTCTGTAAAGTGAAAAAATAGCAATAATACTTTACATATATCCAGAGTTGTTGTGAAGTCAGGTAATTTGCATAAATACACAATAGGTAAAGAAGTACTGTACACATATGTATTATTGTTATATATCTATATTTAATTATTCATTGCAGAAGGTGAGGAAGAAGATAAAATTAAGTGCTCTATATTCATGAGGTTGATTGTTCAGAATTGTGCTGATATAACTGTTGATGTTCAATTAATCTTCAACAGGTGTTCTAGATACTCACGGAAAAAGAAGTCCTGGTTTTGCATTGGTGAAAATATATTTTAACTCTAATTTTAAAATTTCAGGTTAGCAGTTTAAAAGATTGCATATTTCATTAATTAGGAAGAAAAACAGGTGCTGAAAGCCTACTAGCATTGGCCATATGTGCCTTAAAAATAGAAAGCTCCTGAACTCTGGGCTCAAGACCCAGGTCTGTCACCAGCAAGCCTGTAACATTTGTCTTTTGTGGGAAACTCAGTTTCTCCTTCTGCAAAATGAGAATGTTAGCATATCCCTAATGTTTCAGCTATAACATTATATGAATTTTATTTATATAAAACAAAGGCCTTTAACCTGACTCATAAAAATGACAGAGGAATGCCACTTTGTAGAGTTTTGGAGAATATATCTTCTATAAAAAATAGAATTTTCTATTTTACTTGCTGTGTGGCCTATGTAAAGGCTAAGATCAGAAAGTCATAAATTATAAATTCAGTGCCAAAAAGTTCAGCCTAAAGAGCACTTAAAATTAAGTCTTGCTTCATAATTAAATAGCATCTGCTTTATTTCAGGCCTAATCAATAAAAGGTCTGCACAGAGAAGCTCATTATTTAGACAAAACAAAAGTATGTTTATGAACTAGCAAGTCCTTTAGTTTCCACTCAATTGCTATTTTAAACCATCTGCACAATCTTATGATTATCCTGGCATGTTTTTGTTTCAAAGTTAAAATATTCAATGTCCAGCAAATAATAATGCAAAAAAGAACACCAGTCTGAACTTGCCTTATAAGCTGAGCCAACTGTTTCCAAATCTAAGCAATTCTTACTCATGGTGTCATATAAATTATCTTTCCACAAGTTTTAGCTACAATGCTGTTCTCTGCCCCTTTACCATCTGGTCCTTTGGGTGGTTAATGAGATGCCCAAAAGCTTTGCTTAACTTCAAGAAACATGTGTACTTGCTTTCCCATGGAGATGTGAGAGGACTCCTTCAGCTGGATGGCTAAAGCAGATAATAATAATTGAAGACTAACTTTTTAAGTAAGCCTTAAGACAAAAGGAGAAGCTGGGATAAGATGAAGAAAATTTAGGAAATTGTGTAGTAACAATCTCAAAAAGGCAACTGCAGGGGAACTGGATGCATTTCCGATTTCTAATGAAGTTTAAGATCAGAAATTCCTATTTCTATTTTTTTAAAATCATAGCAAAGACATGAGTGATATGTAAATCAAGGTGAAGTGATTCTTCCAAGTGTTTTCTATAACTATTTTTTCTCATCAATTTTAAAAGAGGAAATACATTATCTGCCACCATCTGCCATCTGTATTCACAATCTTTGGGGCTCTCTTTCTTCTCTCTTACTCTTGACTTCTTCTCTTCCATAGTACACACTACTTCAAAGTTTCATACCTGAAATTTTCTTTCTGAGATTGTCAGTATAATTCTAAAAAGATTAACTTATCAACTATCCTTAGATCAAAAAACCAAATATTTCCCAGCACGATACGCAGGTGGCAGTTACCGAGTTTGTTTTTGACAAATTCAGCACCTTTTCCATCCTCCCAGTAAGTCATGGCACCATTCGTGTGGGTAACATTCAGTCAATGTCTCTTCAACCCTTAGGATACTTCATGGTAAGTTGTAACATATCATGGAACATCAAATGATAAGTTACACTGTACCATGCTGAATATGAGCCTATGATCCTCCAAACAGTGGAAATCCTCCTTGTTCTGAGAAACAAGAAATGCACACAGAGTTGCAAATAATCGGGAATGGCTAAGGAGATGATGAGCGGATGATGGTGGTTCAAATGTATGACCTCTTAAAATGTAAATCAAATATATATTTTGTCTATAGCAGATATAGACAAATGTGTAAACTTAATATTTCTATGTGTAAGTACACATAGAAATATATACTATGATAGTTCTAGTCATATTGGCTTCTGGGAAAAGGTGAATACTGGGGCAATATGATGCTTCTTACTGGACCAAAAGTTAAAGGGATCAAAAATCACCTGCTGGGTAAGATGGAAAGAATTTCCATATCAGGGGCTCAAACATTTGAGCATCTTGGGTAAAAAGACCCTTTGGAAGTCTCAAATTCTAAGAATATCACTCTGGTCCAGTTAGAGACACCGGATTCTTTACCTTGTCCACCTGTGATAGACACTTGCACACGGCCCTTCAACGTCAGAAGTACCCACCTGGTGTTTGTTCAGGTGTCCCACCGAGGGCTGGAGCAGACTGCTCATGCCTGGTCAACCTCATAGCTTAAAAATCAACAACAACTCTATTTAAATAAGCATTACAGACAACTTGAGCTTAGAAAATACACTCAGTGCTAACTGCACTGGATAGCAGAAGCAAGCTTAGTTTTCCTATTCGTAATTAAAATCACATAAAAGATGTTTATGCAACCAAAGTTTTGTGGTTTTATAGGGATCTCAAGAAGATCCTTCAATATTACTTCAATTCTTAATCTTTAAAATTGCCTTGTGAATTAATTAACAGGAAATAACAATAAATAAACTTTATATACCATACTGATGAGCTAAGTTAGAAAATATCTGGGAAACATAGAAAAAATTTTAATTTATTTAATCTAGATACTGGTTTCTAGGATCTGAAACAGCTTCTTCTGGGGCCTCACACTACTCCAGGTCATTCCTAAATGGTCACCTGTGGTTATCTTTGCTTCCTGGAAAACTGGGTTATTGATTACTTAAAAGGCTTTCACTGACTCATCCCAAGTTCAAAATACCACATTCCCATAGCTTGTCATACAATAGAGAAAATGTAATAAAATAAAATCATATTTATGATTAAAAATGACCACGTTATATAAGGCTGTTTTCTAATAGATACCAGTGTAAAAGCAAATCTTTTAGCTTCTGACAGGATAAGAAATGTGTTTTAGGTGTTATTAACTTTATAGGCTTTCTTTAAAGATTTAATCATTGAATAGTTTTAACAAGTTAGTATTATATTTAAATATACTCATTCATTAATATGATGATTTAGTTAAGAATTTTTAATTGTCACTCTTGTACCATTGCTAAACATTAGAGTTTATCTAGTCATTGGTTAGTTTATGGGAAATTTTATTCTCTTTAAAAATGCAATATAAAGAAAAAATTTTATAAAACAAGTATAGGTGATTTAAAAAAAAAAAAAAAAGAACAGGCAATGAAGCTTGTTTTAATTATCTAGTGAAGCTGAGTAGGAATTCAACTTCTCCTCAGTCTGATTTTTCTTTTTCAAAAGCAGCCATGATTACTGGTTTGAGGATTTACATGGCTTCTCCTAGAATGCATGAAGAGAAAATGCATTCCAAATTTCAACTCTATGTGTTTAGCTGCACAGGTCTGAACATCTACACCTTATTCAAAAAAGTACTTAGCTTACAAGGCTGGTGTGCATACTTTCACATTCTAGAACTTAGAAACCAAGTTTCATGCCAAGCTTCAGTAGATTTGCTACCTCCTACATTTCAAAACAATTTGCCACTGGATCGGGGCTTTGCTGCACCCGTTTACATTCCTGGTGATTTTCTAGGGAATCTAAAAGCCAAACTTGTTGAACAAGCTCAGTTTGCCAAATCTGCTACTCTCTGTGAACATTCAACAAGACACATCAGCCTCCAAAAGACATTAAACAGATTTAACAGAAGAATGGAAGAAGATACTCAACGAATTTTGGAGGTCAGAGTCTCAGGGAGGGAGAGTGCCCTCTTGGATTCTGCAGGCCCTTTCACACTATCCCTCAGAGATCTCACACTCTTCTGGCGATTCCTTGCAAAGCGAGCCCTCTTGATCTTCCACAATGCGGCATCACTGAGGTTAGCAACGTTGGTCCTCACAGCAGTGATGGCTTTGCAAAAGGAATTAAAGAGGTTACATGGTTGGTGGAACTGCAAATGAGTACAACTGCTTTGGAAACGAGATTCCTCCAAAGACCAGGAACGGAACTACCAACTATTCCACTCCTTGGTATTTATCCAGAAGAACTAAAATCAGTATACTACAGTGATATATGCATACCAACGTTTATAGCAGCACAATTCACAAAAGCCAAGGAAGGTAACCAGCCTAGATGTCTGTAAACAGACAAATGGATAAAGAAAACATGGTGTATACAATTGTAAGTTTTAGCAGAAAAAAATGTACACGATGGAGTTCTACTCAGCCATAAAGAATAAAATTGTGATATTTGCTGGTAAATGGCTAGAACTGAAGAACATCATGCTAAGTGAAATAAGAAAGACTCAAAGTCAAGGTGGATTGTTTTCTCTCACATACAGAAGCTAGAGAGAAATTTAAAAATGTAAAAAGGGGGTTAATAGATATCCTTCATGGGTGCATGAGTTCTCCATCTCCCCCTATGATAAGTCTTGAATTTTAAAAAATCATGATTGTTGTCGTTGTGGACATCACCTATCATTTTTCTGCTTGGACCACCAGATTAAATTACCTAATTTTGCTAACTTTCCTTCCATCTATTTAGAGCTATAAGCAACTGATTTATAAGTATACAAGAGATTGCAAGGTGCAAATATATCTACAAAAATGCTAACAAACATTAGAGGCATAATGATTGAAAAATATTTAAGAAATACATAGTCACAAATGGTTATCACAGGTCTTCAAGGAAAGGAGAAGAATTCGTAGTTTGGAACACCAGTATATACTTAAATCTATGGATTAGTATAATAGATGTTTAATAAACATTTGATGAGTTGAGTACATGAAATTAAGGCATCCTTCTACACACCAAGTATCTTCTGCTTACCTAACAAGAACAGGGACCATGACTGTTTACAAGTTTTTTGTTTTACTTACTTGTAGGAAAAGGAAATTCTTTGTTACAATCCAAATGAAGTTGAGCTTCCAAAGAAAGAGTCTCAAACCTATTGACAAAGAACTCCCAGCTCAAAGCAGGAATATCTTGCTTAAGAAAATGCAAGAGTAAAAGCTTGCTCAATATTGTCGGTCGGTCTTTAACCACAGTATCAAACTGAAAGTCAAGACAAAGACAAAGACCCTGGGAAAGAAGGGAAAAAAAGAAAGTCAGATGTAAACATCTATGGTACATCAATGACAATACACTAGACAAAGTCCACAAAACAAGACAACCTTCTCCATTCACACTTATAAGCAGAATGATTCAACTGAAATGTGTGTGTGTGTGTGTGTGTGTGTGTGTGTGTATTTTTTTTTTTTTTTTTTGTAACCTGAGATTAAACTCAGGGGCATGAAACCACTCAGTCATATCCTCAGCCCTTTTTATGTTTTATTTAGAGACAGGGTCTAGCTAAGTTGCTTAGGACCTCTCTAAGTTGTTGAGGCTGGCTTTGAACTTGGTGATCCTCCTGTCTCAGTCTCCCAAACTGCTGGGATTACAGGCATGTGCCACAGCACCCAGCTTGAAATCTTTTTTATTTTTAATTTTGTTTAGTTATACATAGTCAAAATATCTTTATTTTGTTAATTTTTTTAATGTGGTGCTGAGGTTCAAACCCGGTGCCTCACAGGTGAGGGACAAGCACTCTGCCACTGAGCCACAACCCCAGCCCTAAATCTTTTTTGATGGTAAGTTTTGGCAGGAAATACAAAAAGGCAGAAGAGAAGCTTCTCCTAATTGTAGAATACCTCTTGAATTTTGCTTCAGAAATGTGAATGAAATGTATGTTATTCATTTTCTAATGCATTAAATAATAACTAGTTAATCCAAATACCCTCAAGGCAATGTGTTCTTGTTTGTTTTTTGTTTGTTCATTTGTTGTTGTTTTTCTTTGGTCTGGAGTTTCATTAAGAGAAGCCTATTTTCAAAGCTACATTTCATTCTGACTAGAGTAAGATGAAATCTCAGTGTAGTTTACTTTGCATTTCTCTAATTGCTAGAGATGTTGAACATTTTTTCATGTATTTGCTGATCATTCAAATTTCTTCTTTTGAGAAGAATTTGTTCAGTTCCTTTGCCCATTTATTGATTGGGTTATTTGAGGTTTTTTTGATGTTAAGCTTTTTGAGTTCTTTGTATATCCTGGAAATTAATGCCCTATTTGAGGTGCAGGTGGCAGAGATTACATTTCTAGCAATTACAGAAATGCAAATTAAAACAACCCTGAGATTTCATCTCTCTCCAGTCAGAATGACAACCATAGAGAATACAAGGAACAACAAATGTTGGTGAGGATGTGGAAAAAAGGCACACTCATACATTGCTGGTGGGACTGCAAATTGGAAATCAGTATGGAGATTCCTTAGAAAATCTGAAATAGAGATTTTCATTTTTCATTTGACCCAGTTATTCCACTCCTCAGTATATATCTAAAGGACTTAAAATCATCATACTACAGTGACATGGCTACATCAATGCTTATTGCAGATCAATTCACAATAGCTAAGCTATGAAACCAACCTAGATGCCCATCAACAGACGGATAGAAATGAAATATAACTCAGCCATAAGGAAGAATGACTTTATGACATTTGCCAGTAAATGGATGGATCTAGAGGCTATAATGCTCAAGTGAAGTAAGCCAATCCCAAAAAAAACAAAGGTCAAATGTTCTTTCTGATATGTGGATGCTAACATACAACAAGGGGGAGGGGAAGAATAGAAGTTCAGTAGATTAGACAAAGGGAACAAATGGGAGGGAAGGGGGATAGGAATAGGAAAGACAGTAGAATAAATCTAACATAATTTTCCTATGGACATGTATAAAAATACCTAAGTGCATCTCACCATCATGCCCACTCACAGGAATGAGGTCCTAGTATAAGATATATTCCCTGCTTATATAATTTTATCAAAATGGATTCTACTGTCATATATAACTAAGAAGAACCAACAACAACAAAAAAGCTACATTTCTGAATATACATGAAGATAACCTTTATTAAAGGTTTTCACTTCTAAATTGCATAGTTCTCTGAAAATTGCCTTGTCTTTTTGGAATATGAGTGGAACAGACTATTAAAAAATCAAAGTTGGAATGGATGGAGAGTCCACTTTTCTACTCCATAAGTTTACCATTTCATCTCTTTTCAATTGAGTGAAATTTAAAAGCTGTAATTCATGCAAACATCTCGCTTACTCATTCAATTGTAATCTAATGAGTGCCTCTTATGTTCCAGGCCCTGAGCAGGGTAGGACACACAATTCCTGGTAAGACATCAGAGAAGACTCCAGAAAACAGCTGGGGTTTAGAAGGGAAGGCGGACCACAGGCAGCACAATCTTAACATTTTGTCAGATCCTGAAGAGTGTGCCCTTGCTTCTTGGTCTTAAACTATAGGGAAAAAAGCCTTCCACCACACTGGGAGACAGCATGTACACATAACCACCTGCATGCACACAAAGTTAAAAACATGGACTTCATTATGAATCAGACCTGAATTTGTTCTGCCACATACTAGCTGTGTGGCTCTTTACCTTTCTAACCCTTAGTTTCTCATTTGTAAAATGGAAGCACATAAAAGGTTGTTGTGAATATGAATGGGCTAAGACATAATGAAACACTTTTAATACAGGACATTGGCAACATAGTACCTATTTGACAAATGTTAGCTCTTGCCCTAATTATTAGTTTTGATAACAATGACAAAATAGCAAATCCATATCAATGTGGAAAAACAGTAGAAATTTTAGCCTTGATTCTCTCACTGATTACTCTGTGCCCTTCAATTAGTCTTGTCTCTCCAGGACTTGCTTTCTGAAGTTTACTAAACAGGTGCCACACAAGATAAATGTACGCCTCTCTCAAGGTCTTGTATTTCACGTCTCATCACATTTGTGATATTTCCTTTTGGTGGCACACTTGCCTTCTCATGCTTTACTTTGATTGCTATTATGATTCATCTGATTTCTCTTAGCATCTATCCTGTAATGGCAGGGGCTTCCAGCCCAGAGGCCATCAAAAAGGCCTAGGATTAACCAGCCCAGTTTTAAAAGGTGCTACACACAACAAAATGCTATGCAATGGTTACCATGTCATCGGGTGGACAAAAACTAAAATGAAAGACCTAACAACAACAACAACAACAACAACAACAACAACAAAAAAAAAAAAAAAAAAAAAAACAAGGGATCCCTGAATAAGGTAAAGCTCTGGGATAGTTTTCAATTTAAAAATTTATACTGCATGGGTAGAGTTTGTGGGAAATAACTCATCTTCTTGTTTGTTTTCATTAGAACTGAACAAACCTACATTTGAACACACCCACAGAAATTTCCACTGTTACCATCATTGTCATCCATACTGTATGTATATAATGTCATGGTCAGTGTCTGTGTTCCTCCAAAATTCATTTGTTAAAACTTAATCACTGGGGTGGGGTTGTGGCTCAGTGGTAGAACGCTTGCCTAGCACGTGAGAGGCCCTGGATTTTATCCTCAGCACCGTGTAAAAATAAATAAATAAAATAAGGGTATTGTGTCCAACTACAACTAAAAAATAAATATTAAAAAAAAACTTAATCACCATTGTGATGGTATTAGGAGGTGGGGCCCTTGAGAGATGATGAGGTAATATAGGTGGGACCCTCATGAAGGGAATTAGTGTCCTTACAAAACAGGTCCAGAAATAGTGAAAGGCACCAGCTACGAACCAGAGGGCAGGCCCTGACCAGATACTGAATCTGCCAGCACTCTCTAGAACTATGACGAGCAAATTTCTATTGATATATAAGCTACTCCATTTATGGTGTTGTGTTACAGCAAGCCTGAAAGACTAAGACATGTGACAAATAACTCAGTGGTTTAGTGGTACTGGCACAGACCATCTGCAGAGAAAATATGACACATCGTACATCACCTGCAATGCTGGCCTCTTTATGGTGTCGAGCAGGAGACCTGCCCTGGTAGCCACTGCAGGGTTGACATCTTCCACGGCTGTCAGAAAGCAGCAGAAGGCATGCGCCAGAGAGTACTTTAGCAGGTGGTTTTTGGTCACTGAGTGAATATCCAGAAATCTACAAATTACAGCCACCTTTTCCACTGCAATGTAAAATACAAACGACAAAATGCACAGAGGTACATATTACACTTACTCTGAGAACTGAACCCACAGAGAAAAAGTTGACTCAGGGCCCCCCACATGGCAATTTTAAACACCAAAGGGAAATCCTACTGCCCTCCCTCGCCAGCGTTGCTTCATGGGCAGCAGAGCTGTTTCCACTCGGGACAATACCTTTCTGCTGATTTAGCTCTTTACTTGATTTAGCTCTTAGTCATGTTTAGGCTTTTTAAATGGTCTTTCTCTTTGTCTAACTTTCAGTTCCATTTCAAACTATTCAAAATGTCTGTCTGCTCACTTTTGTGGCCATTCCACGGGAGCTCTGGGGACCACAGAGGGAAAGAAGAGGCGCCCACCAGGCCAGGCACTAGGTTTGGGTCTACTCTTAATAGGTCATGATGTGAAATGACAGATAATTTCCTGTGGCTGCCAAAGCCACACATTTCTTCAAGGATAAAAATTATTTATCCTCATTTCAAATTATTATTCAAATCTATGTGAAATTATTCCAGCCATTCTTAAACCACAGTCTCATAAAAGAAAAAAGAAAAACCTTTCATACCTAGCACAGCAATACAATGTGGTGTGAATAAAGACATTTTAGTACTTTGATTAAGCTATTCTGGAAGCCTAAAATATTCTTTCTACTCTTTTATCCTTGTTGACATTCTACCATCTTTGAAGAATTAATTGCTGGGGTTCTATCTGTTCAATGAAGTCCATCTGACCTTCCACCCAATGAACTCCTGTAAAAAATACTTCTCATTTACACATTATTAATTTACATCTGGCATTTGTATGCTCATGTTACATACCTATATGACATGTCTTCTTTAACGTTCTTACATTATATCTTTTATTTTTTATCAACTGCGTATATGCTTGTATTTGGTCTCATCAATTAAGTTGGGAGGCTCTTGATGGTAGGAATTTTCTCATACACTTGCTTACACTCACTTGTATCACTCCCGTAGTACCTCTTACATGTGGTATTTATTCGGTAAATTCATGGATTCCCTTGTTTTAAAAATATTTATTAATAATACATGTGTTTTATGTATTTAAAATTAAGGGATTATTGTAAACACTTGTGGGGAAGGAAGTAAATGGAAGAACGGGTCATTCACAACTCTTCAAAGTCAAATTAACTAAAAGAGATAAGACAGATACAACTAGTTGAAATGTAATATAAAAAGCTGTAAATACCTCTAATGGAGTACAAATAAAATGTAATGAGAGATCAGGGAATAAAGAAACCACTTCCTACTGAGATGACCTTGAAGGTGGAACTCCATGGTGGCATAGATCAAATGAAGATGGCATTTGGATAGGGTCTAGAAGGGAAGACGATTTCAGACAGAGAATAGAGGATGGCCAAGACATCGGGCCACTGAGAACAGTCAAGCGAAGCAAGAAGCACTGGGAAAATGACAATGGTATGTGTAGGAAGAAGAGTGGCAAATGAGGTGGCAAACACTTGCAGTTAGGCTATGGGGAAATCTGCACAGCAGTTGAAGGAGCCTGAGTATTTTTATTCTGTAGACATTGAGAACCCCTTAAAATTTTTTATTTGAAAAGTAACATAATCAGAGCCATGATTCAGAAGACTAATCTGGCAATAATCTAATCCTTAAATTGGAATGAAGAAGCATACTTAAAATATTTATCTGCTTTATTTTCATTTAAATACAAATTCCCTGTAAAACACTACAAATGCCATGCAGATTTTTGCTAGAAAATTTTACTCTACAACATCTAATTTCCTACAACATCATGAACTGGCATACAAACTAGCCCCTGGGATTTGTGTGATTGTCAAAAAGCAAGCACTCTTTGAAGTGGCCAGAGAGTAGGAAACTGTTAATTCATCTAACGGTACTTCCATTTCTGGTTCAAACTTTAGAGACACTAAAATTCATGGGACTGTTCTTATAAGCAACACTCTGGCAATCCAAACCCTGCTTGCTTCCCCTGAGAACAGAAGTACTAGCAGACTGGGGTGACAATGAGCCAGAAGATACAAAGCTGCAAGAATGCGCCCAAGATCCTTCCTTACCACATCACTCTGAGAACTTGCTATTTTATGCACTAGGAAATTAGACCCTTCACTGCGCCAGACTTGGTCCTTTGTGCCTCGATGGCAAGGCACAGAGGAATTCTCAAAACTTACTGAATTACCTGAAAACTTGTTTAAAATCTAGATTCCTATTCTCACCACTACCCTGAGATTCTCATTCAGTAGGTTAGGGTGGGGCCCAATAATCTTTTATTATCATTATTATTATTATTTTGGGGGGTTACTGGGGATTGAACTCAGGGGCACTCAACCACTGGGTCACATCCCCAGCCCTTTTTTGTATTTTATTAGAGACGGGGTCTCACTGAGTTGCTAAGTGCCTCGCCATTGCTGAGGCTGGCTTTGAACTTGTGATCCTCCTGCCTCAGCCTCCCAAGTGCTGGGATTACAGGCATGCGCCACCGCGCCCGGCTAATAATCTTTATTTTTAATAAATATCTCAGTAACTCTGATGCAAGTAATCTAATAAGTTATCTACATTATTTAGAACCCAAACTGGGACACATTTGAGAGTAAAAAAGAGGGGGCGGGGGAGTTACTAATTATGCCTGGATAATTGGCAAACACTTGGCCAAACTACATGGAGGAGGCTCAGATGAGTAGAACCAGCATCCAACACCAGCCAGCAGGAGCGTGTCCTTTAAAAGGCGGGAGGAGAAAGGAGGCCAAAAATAGATGTCAGAACTGGACATGCGGTTTACATTGTGAGCCAGAGAACTTTTAAGCTAATACAGAAGTACCTGCTTCAAACCTCATTTTCCAGTCTTTGCTGTTGAAGTTGCTGTTTATGATAGTCCAGAAGATGTCAGCACCATGAGGAAGGGACAGAGCATGGAGGAGGAGAGGGACCGCCAGTGAAGACAGCTGGGAGAACTCAGACTTGACAACTCTCCACAGGCTGGAGTCAAGAGAAGCAAAGTGGTGAGAGTTTATTATAACCTTTCCTGGAAAATATTCTCCTTCCTTAGCTCCTGGTAAGTATAGTTAACGGTCAGCTGTTAGGGATGCTTTTAGTGAAATTACATTCATCTGCAAGACTATGATCCTCTGATAAACATTTTCCTACACTCTGTTTTGTTAATGGTTTTTAAAGAAATCACTTTCATGTAACAATACAGAAAAACACCTATTACATTTTTAACATAAAATTAAAATTTGCATATTACAAATTTCAGCTACAAAAATGAACAATGACTTAATGTACAAAACTGGCTTTAATTATGTTAAGATGATAGGGTGAGAAATGATTTTTAGCATTTTTCTTTTAATGAACAGCTATAAAGTTTTATTGGTTTTTGCCTGCCCAGCAGCCCTGTCCTTTTATTATGGCAAAGAACAACTATTTTTCTATTAAAAACAGCCTCTGTAAGAACTGCAGTATTGTCAATCAAGCTCCCCACTCTCCTATCATGAGAGTGAACTCAAAATACAGAAGTCTTTCAATGCCCAGAACAGAGTGACCAGTCTTACAAGTGGGCCTAGGCTTCAAGAATGGGAATGTCTACATTGTTTGTTCAGGAAGAGATATGGTCTCTGGGAGAAAAAAAGATCTCTCTCCTTCTGAAATCTCAGGAAGAAAGGGCAATGTCAGTAGGGGCTGCCAGAGGCCCTCTTTCCCACTTCTCAGGACAGCCTGCCTGGGAAGAAGCCAACACTTGGTTCTTTCTAATAAGCAAGACAGACCTAGGCTAAGTGATTGGGCAGGTGGGGGAAGGGAAACAGGAAAAGACAGAGATAGAAAGGAAGGTGCCTGGTAATGCCTTGCCCCTAATAAGTTTAAGCCTTACCAGAATAATTCTCAATATATTTTGGTTTCAATTTTTTATTTAGTTATATGAAGCATGCCCTTTATTTGCTTTCTTTCTTATTTGCGGGGCTTTTTCATATGTGGCTCCAGAGTTAATACCAGAAGTAATACTATTTGTGACTTTAAAAAAGCTTATAATGTGGGCTGTGTTGTAGCTCAGTGGTAGAATGGTTGCCTGGCATGTGCAAGGCACTGGGTTCAATTTTCAGCACCACATATAAATAAATAAATAAAGGTCCATCGGCAACTAAAAAAAAGAAAGAGAAAAAAACTTATAATGCACTACAGAGAGAGGAACAGAATGACACATTCTCTCTCTACTTTGCAGAAAGCATGCTGACATACAATAGATTTGCCTGCTAATCCGAAGACATGTCAGAGCTCCAGCATAAAAAGGAGCCATTTTCAAACACCATCAGTTCAATCTGAGTAGTGGAAGTCAGGCAAACATGGGTCTAATCCCAACACTGCCATGAGTTAGATGTATAACCAAGTGCAAATATTTCAACTCCTCTTAACACTCTGTTCCTCACAATGAGGGCTGATGCAGGGTGCTTAGCATACAGGAATTACTCAGAGTCCTTGAACTACCATTATCTCTGTAAGGGAGCATGATGATGCTTCCATGAAGAATGAAGAGGAAAAGAGAAGACATATCTGCCACCTCGTGGAACTCGCAACTTAGATAAAGGAGGAGAACCACATGCAGAAAGCTATGAACCTCCAGAACACCATGCTAGTGAAAGAAGCCTGGGTCTGGACTGTCCTGTTGGCTGTTCAGGTCCTCTAAGGAAGCTTGGCTTGAAAAGGGGAAGAATGCCCTTTCCCAGATTTCTTCATTGTCATGATGTTAGGGTGGTACTTTGAGAAAAAAACCTGGACTACGTACCCCAAAAGCTGGGTTAAAGATCCACAGCATCAATAATCCATTTGGCCTGAACACATTTTTTGTAGGGACTGCTTTCGTAACTGAAGTCTGCCCATTTAGAATCCCCACTCCCTGTGAATTAACAGAGCATCTGCCTAATTCCTAACTTTGTTCCATCACTGATTCTGACCAGATTTGCAGCTTGTCTCACCCTTGGTCTGAACCTTTCAGGTCATCCTCACTCTTCCCCAGGTCCAGGTCAGCCATGTCTACCTCTCAGCTTCTTCCTCCCACTACATCTGGATAATCCCCATTTTATTATGAGGAAATTTCTGTAGCTTCTCCACCTTTCCTTCTGCAGCTCCTCTGCCTTTTCCATAGTACGCTTCTGTAGTGAGTTGAATAGTCTCCCCCAAAATTCATGTCCACCTAGAACTTCAGAACGTGACCTTACTTAGAATAGATGTAAATAGTCAAGGCAAGTTCATACTGGATTAAGACAGGCACTAAATCTAATGACTGGTGGCCTTATAAGACAAGGAAAGACAGAACCTACTTCTCTAACCTCTTTTATCCTTATTACTGACAAAACCACACCATGAACCATGAATCAAAAATGAAACCTTGGCATCACCTAAGCTGGCCTTGCTCATTTCTCACCTCTTCTCGGCAATTCTACTCTCTGGTTGCTCTTAACACTTTTGCTTCCCCAAAAAGGTTCTTATCAACCAAAATTCATTTCTTTAGTACCCAAATGGTCTCTACTGCTTAGCCCTTCCCTAGCCATTCATCCAGAAAAGAGCTCACCCACCTGTGAACTGTGCAAAATAGTCACTTATTGCATTCCCTTGGGTTACATATGTATACACATTTTGGGGTGTGTGTGTGTGTGTGTGTGTATAAAAATGACCATGTGTCTTAGTTTATCCAAGATTTAGTTTATCCTGTTGTTTTGATATTATTATGAAGGCCATCACACTTTAATCTAAAAAGTAGACCAATTTAAATAATAAAATATGGGGGCTGGGGTTGTGGCTCAGCGGTAGAGCGCTCGCCTAGCATCTGTGCGGCCCGGGTTCAATCCTCAGCACCATGTACAAATAAAAATGCATTGTGTACAACTAAAAGCAAATAAATAAATATTAAAAAATAAATAAATAAATAAATAATAAAATATGTGGTCATCTTCTGTATATTGAGAATTCATCCCCTCTAAACAAGACTACAAACTCCCCAAGTGCCTAGAATAGTAATGTATTCAGTGAACACTCATTACATATTTTGAACGAATAAATAAATAAGTGAACAAAATGAGTAAAGACAGACTTGGTTTTGTCACCTAGTTAACCTTAACCTGAAGAAACCTTTTCCTTTTCCTTTTTTATCAACTTATTCTCTTACATGTGAAATGAGGTTAATATTTTTCTGACTTGCTGCCAGAAAGATTCTAACAGTTATTTTAAGGTCCTCCAGAAGAAAGCACTGTATACCTAGGGCAATATTTTATTATAATTCTCAAAATCCCTCAGCAGTGTCTAAGAAAATAACTTCTCAGACAATGCATGGAGGGATTTTAGATGTCTACTAGTAGTTCCATTTCAAGTGAGAAAATGAGTAAATTCTTAGTTAGTTATACTAAGTAATTATTAACTTATCTGTTGACATTTTTCTAGGGTATGCTGTATTCTTAACCTATCTAACAACTGAAAGGCATAAAAATAATCCTTGTTTTACTTTTTATATTCCTACAGTATCTAGCAAGTGAACATAATCTTCATATTGACATAGTTAAATATTAGATGAAATAAAATAAATAAAAGTAGTTCCCATCAGCGATAAGCTGTCCTGGCTGAGAAAATAACCCCAATGAGCTGGTAAGTCACATTCTAAGTTCACAGCTGAAGCTTAAAATGTAAACAAACAAAATAAGACATTAGGAAGACATACCTTGCGATCAACATGTGGTCCTGAATGTAGGCTAAAAATTGAGGATGATCTTTTCTAGCAATGTATAAACATTCTCCGTGCAGACAGAGAATCTTCAGGCAATTGAGCATATTAAAAAGAATGTCTGGCTCTTCAAATTTAGCCATTTCCTATGCAAAAAACCACATGGTTACTGGGTCTTCCAAAACAGCATTGCTACTAATCCAAATATTCAAAGATTTCAGAAAATATACCTGGAAAATGGTGTATATTAGTCTCAACGTTACAGGAAGCTGTTGGTAGCAAAACTTTCTTTCGGTATCATTCTTTACTGCTGTTAAGAAATAATTACACAAAGGTTAGCCTATCTACTCTACACATCCTGATCATTATGAGTTGACCAAGATCCTGAAACCAAGTATAGAATATATTGAAAAGTGTTTGTACACATACATTACATGTTTTTATTTGCTCTCCAAATTAGAATAGATCCCTTCTATGAGACAAGTGCAGAAAGGCTCAATGTAGGCCTTTCTGCCTCTGTTTTCACTATTGGCCCATCATGGATTCTGAGGTCTTTGGCTCCCTGAGCTACCCCAACCCAGCCCTGTGCAGGTCAGTTAGCACCAGAGGTGTTTATCCCACAGATCAACTCAAAATAGAGGCATTTAGAAAAAGATGAATATATTCAGATGAGAACACCATTTGTTTTATCTTTTTGTTTTATCTTCTTGTAGGATCTCTAAACCCTTTGTCCCTGGGTGGGGGGCAACAGTATACCACTGTACATAAAAGCATGCTAGAGAAAAGAATCCACAAGTTAACCAAATGTATAAACTAGTGTAAAATGTGTTTAACACATTTTAGATCACCTCAGACATTCCTTCAAACTCTAAATATATTTACATATGTTAGGGATTATATATAATTTAGAGATGATATAAAGCAAAACATAAGTTTTGGCAATTTCTAGGATCAGAGACAATGGCAGTCTAATCTTCTTGGCCTATATATTAAAGAGTTTATTGGGAATCTTCCATTCAAAGTTATTTTAAACACTTGCTACCAGCCCTTGATTCTATTTTGTTCAATGTGAAAGTTTTATACAATATTTTAGTGGTGGACATAGATGACTGCTGTATGAAATAGGTGCAAGGCCACAGAGTGCAGAAAAAGACATCATCTTGAAGGAATTGGAAGTCGCTGAACACGCTGACAGAGCACCCACTCCCTGACTCCCTGATGAGGAGCTGAGGATCACTGCCTGAAGGCCACAGAGCTGGAGCAGCCCTGCAGCTCTGAGAAACCAGGAATACAGCTCCTGGAAGAGTTTATAGGGGCTTCCTTGCGGAGAGAGTTTACAGCTGTGTCCTGCAAGACAGCAGAGAGCAAAAGAAGGGAAAGAGCTGGAAGCTGTGCCAGGAGCCTGAGGCAGTGTCTGGGGAGGAAGGACAGAGTGAATGCTTTAACAGGTGGAGTTTATTGCTCTATATGTGTAATATGAAATGAATTGCATTCTGCCATTATATATAACCAATTCGAATAAATAAATAATTTAATAAAGCAAAGTAGAGTTTATGATAATTCAGCAAGAAAAAGAGTACAGCTGGCCCTCCACATCCACAGACTCTGTACCTATAGATTCAACCAACCAAGGTTCCAAAACATCCAGAGGAAAAAAAATGCATCTATACTGAACACATGCAGATGTTTTTCTAATCATTATTCTGTAATAAATGCAATATAACAACTATTTGTATAGCATTTACATTATATTGGGGATTATATGTAATTTAGAGATGATGTAAAGCATATAGGAGGATGTGTATAGATTATAGTAAAATATCACACCATCTTAGATAAGGGACTTGAGCACCACACAGTCTTTGATCTCTGTCAGGGGTAGGGGATGTGTCCTAAAACCAGAACCCTGAGGACATTGAAGGACATCTGTAATTTATAAAAAAAAAATTGTTTAATTTTAACCTTGTTCAAGTAAAATATTGCATATAAATAGAATGGGCAATTAATTGATTTGTGTTTTATCTTAGGTTTTGAAAATAAATCTGTATGGAAAGAGCACAGGTCAGCGGATCCTAGGTGAAGCCTGATAGAAGCTTGACTCTGGGCTGTCATTAATTTTGAGCAAAGCAGGAGAGCTGGGTTCTAGTCCCAACTCCTGCCACTACTAGTTTTATAAGATTTGATTGTAATGAAAATACCTAGCATACAAAATATAGAATTTTAAAGGCTGCAAGAGAGAAAAGTCAGATTACCTATAAGGGAAAACCAATTCGCAGCTCAGCAAATTTTTCAATCCAGACCCTCAAAGCCAGGAGAGCCTGGCTCTAAAGGATAAGGGATGCCAACCAAGAATTTTATATCCATCAAAATTAAGCTTTAGATTTGAGGATGAAATAAAAACCTTCCATGATAAACAAAAGCTAAAATAATTTACAACAAGAAAGCCTGCTCTACAGAACATTCTTGGTAAAATATTCCACGAGGAGGAAATGAAAAACAATAATGAAAATCTGCAAAGGGAAGAACTACAATAAAGGGAAAAACCAACCAAAGGAAAAACCAAGTCAAACTAAATACCAAAAATAATAAAAAAAATAAAAATGACTGGCAATACAAATTATGTTTCAATAATAACCTGAATGTTAATGGCCTAAACTCACCAATTAAAAGACATAGGCTAATAGATTTGATTAAAAAAACAGACCCAACAATTTGTTGCCTCCAAGAGACACATCTCATAGGAAAAGACGCCCACAGACTAAAGGTGAAAGGATGGGATAAAATATATCACTCACATGGTCTATGTACACAAGCAGGGGCCTCCATCCTCATATCCAATAAGATTTGAATTTCTAATTCTCAGGCCCCCAGCCATAATATACTCAGAACTGAGGGCAGAAAGTGGAGCTCACTCGTTTTGTTTATTTCCAGTCCTTAGATGATTGTGATGCTCCGGCCCAGCCTTGGAAGCACTCATGTATAAGCATAAATTATAAATAGATCACAGGAGCTACATCACCACGGGCAGATCATTTAACCCATCTGGGATTTATTTTATCATCAGCAAAGTGAGAAGACTGAACTAGATTAGCAGATTTCAACCTTCTTTTCTGAAGGATGCTTTGTTTAAAGACAACCTTGCTTAGAACTCCAATGTATGAAATATAGCAAACTGGAGCAATCTCACAGAGCTGGGCAGGGAGCCCACATCTTTATCATTTGCCCTCATTTTCCCATAATTGTCACCCCAGTGAAGGAAGTTCCAAAGGAATTGACATAGAGCCTTCATAGCTCTAAGACATACCCTTCAAAAACCAATAAAATAGATCACCTCAAACATTCCTTCAAACTCTAAGTTTCAATGGTATCAAGTGGTGTGAGCTGAGATATTCATACTCAACTGATCATGTGGAAGCAGTTCTGACCAAGAATTTTGTAGCAATGATGTGGTAACCTTGGTCTGAATAAGACACCCAGTAGCAGCAGTGAACCCACAAAACAGTCCCCTAAGAATGCTTACTGTTCACTGAAGGGATGATGTAAAGCCCAGGCTTTCTGATTCTGGAGTGAGTTTCCCAGGACCAAGGTAGTCTAATAGTTCAGGATAGTGGAAGCAGGAATATTTTTTAAAAGTTACCCAAATTGCCCCAGGGGCTGTACAAATTCCCAGAGTACCACCATCCAGATCTAGAAAATCGGGCTTCCCCAGAGCCACATGGGGGTCACATTCTGAATTCCCTAAACTCCCTCAGAGCACAAATTACAAATTAATCCATTTTCCTGACATCTTGTTGTTCCAAATTTGCCCACCCAGAGCCTTTAAGCAAATTATAAAGAAGTCATCCCTCCTCCCAACTGGGAGTAGAGTCACTCACCTCTGAGAAAGACCTTAACAGCTACACAAAGTGCTCTGTCCAGGGTCCTAGCCAAGTCCATGGGTGCAGAAGCTGCATGGAAGTAAGTTCTGTTCCTTCTGTACAAAAATACTTTGCTTTGCCAGCATGCCCTGAGTAGCTGTTGAGCTTGTCAGCACCCTCCACCTCAGCCAATCAGCCTCTGTTTATAGTTACTTCTGCACACAATGGACACAACTCATTTTGGAGGAGTCGTGTTCATTTTCTACACGAACACAAGTTTTTTATGGATAACAAGATCTGTTTCCAGAAAGATGATCAGATTGTGTTCCATGGAAGCCATAATGGATTTTTCACCTCATAATCTGGTGGAAAATGGCTCATCTGCACAGGTCAACACTAAGAAAGGTGCATCTGAACTTGCCCTAGTTGATATCAACCTAAGAAACCAAGGATCTGAGCATTGGGCAAACTGGAAGGTGCACATCGTCAGCCAAGTTCACCTACCAGCATGTTCCGTGGGTGTGGTGCGACTGCCTGGGTTCTCCCCATGCTTGGCTGCTGGGTCCTCCTCCTCTCCTTCAGGGCCTATAATGAACTCTGGTCTGGAAGAAAGAAGGCTGTCCTCAAGGCTGTCTGTGGGCTCCTGAAACAAATACAACAGTCAGTCAGATGAGCAGCCCTTCAGGGCTGTACAGAAGGTTTGGCTTAAGTCAGTAACAATGGATCATGGCCTGCTCTGTTCAGCCCTCTGAGCTGGAGGGCAAAGGCAGCCCACCTCCAGGAAGCCTGGGTTTGCCTCTATAACAGCCAGAGATCTGTACCAACTGTTGCTGAAGCATTTGCTTTCACTTGAAATAAATAAGGAAAAATAATGAACACATCCTCAGGTCTTCCTGGGCTACTTCTCCACTTCTGCTTTAATCCCCTACATCAGTAAGTATCCCACCCACCAAACGACTCCCACCCATGAACATTTGTTCAGAATTTATTTAGGGGGGAAAATAAGAGGTTTTCAGAGATATATTCAAATACAAATGCTAATTGTCCAGTCAAGGAAAATATTAGAAGCAGGAAGTTACCACAACATGAGAGAGAAAGGGAACAAGGTAGAACAACCCAAGTGTCTGTTAACAGATAGATGAATCAACAAAATGTGGTCTGTCCATGCAGTGGAATATTATTCAGCCTTAAAAAGGAAGGAGATTCTGACACCTTCTACAACATGGAGAAAACTAGAGGTCATTATGCTCAGGCATACTACACAATTTCACTGATACAATGTACATTATATAACATAGAAAGAGAAGAATGGTGGCTCCCAGGGGCTGCAGGGAAAGAGACAGGGGTAATTGTCATTTAATAGTTTTAGAGTTTCAGTTTTACAATAGGAAAAAGTCCTGGAGATGGGTGGTATAACAAATACAAATATACTTAAAGTTATTTATTTATACATAGTATGTCTTGTACATGCATATGTGTGTGTACACATAAATAAAACAAGCTGCAAAAATAGAAGGAAAAGAGAATGTTTTACTTTTCTGAGTTTTGTTTTGTTTTGTTTTTGTTTTTTTTTTTAAAAGAGTGATAGGTATAAACTACAATTTAAAATATCTAACCTTGGGTTTTCTTCTACTTTTTTCTTTCATGACTCGTCTTCAAATATCTTCTTATAAATTATCCTCATAACTATCACACTGACCACTAAACATTTTTTCAAAATTTATTTGACAGCTGGCTCAAAGCAAACAGGAGATAAAGATTGACAGGACAAAGAAGATCATGAGAAGAAAAAATAAATGCTAAAACAGGGGCTGATAGGGCTCTGAAAAACACCTTTTCCAACTTTACAGTTTTATTGGGGCTGGCCCTGTTCCTGGAACAAACATAAAGAAAACACCACGGCAAATCATAAACTGAGTTTCACACAGTTTGACCCAGTAGAGAGTTGCCTGCTGTATATTGAGTCCTACATACACGTGGTAACCCACATTTCCAGTACTGTCCTCCAAGGTGGCAGGGACCAGGTGTGACCAGTCTTACAAACTAGCCAAAGCCTCATGCCAGCCAATTCTCCATACCTTCACCCACTCTCTTGACCTCCACTTGTCCCATTAGGAAGTAGCTACTGCGTGCAGTAGACATTACATGTTCTGAGACAGAGTCTTCATCTGTTGATGAGCATCTAAATCATATATTTTTTTTATTCTGGGTATTGAACCCAGGGACACGCAACCACTGAGCCATGTCCCCAGCCCTCTTTTATATTTTATTTAGAGACAGGGTCTCGCTGAGTTGCTTAGGGCCTCGATAAGTTGCTAAGGCTGGCTTTGAACTCACAATCCTACCTCAGCCTCCCAATTGCTCAGATTATAGGCGTGTGCCACCACGCCTGGTGTCCCCAGCCCTTTTTATTTTGTATTTTGAGATAGGGTCTCACTAAGTTGCTTAGGGCCTTGCTAAGTTGCTGAGGCTGGCTTTTAACTTGCAATCTTCCATCCTCAGCCTCCAGAGTTTCTGGGATTACAGACATGAACCACCATGCCCAGCAATTGCTCATCATACCATTTCTGTTTATTGAGCCAATTAACATTGTAGATGTCATAATAAGAACTAAGTATTTAGTTCAATGCTGTATATTGTTTGCATTGGTGGTTGTTATTATTTGTCTTCCCCTAAACCATGAGGTACCAGAAACATTCAGGGATACTATAAATTCATAGGGTAGAAAACCTCGGATTGATAAAAGTAAATGGGCAGACACACAAACAATATGAAAAAGCAAGGGAACAAACCATCCCACACAAATCAAAATACCTCAATAATAGAATCCATTGACACCACAGTGGAGAAAATGTCAAAGGAGGAATTTAAAAAGTTCATAGTTAAACTGGTCTGTAAAGTAAAAGATGATATAAGGAGTGAAACTGGAAAGAAAATACAGGAAGTGAAAGATCACTTCAACAAAGAGATATATTCTGAAAAAGAACCAAATGAAATTCCTCAAACTGAAGAAATCGATAAACCAAATTAAAAATTCAACGGAAAGCATCACCAACAGACTAGACCACTTGGGAGACAGAGTTTTAGGCAATGAAGACAAAATATATAATCTTGAAAATAAAGTTGACCATGGAGAAAAGATGTTAAGACACCACAGACAGAACTTCCAAGAAATATGGGATAACATGAAAAGGCCAAATTTAAGATTCATTGGGATAGATGAAGTCTCTGAAATACCAAACTAAAGGAATGCACAATCTTTTAAATTAAATGTCATCAGAAAATTTCCCAAACCTTAAGAATGAAATGAGAAACCAGATACAGGAGGCTTACATGACTCCAAATATATAAAACTGCAATAGACCCACATCAAGGCACATTATTACGAAAATGCCTAACATAGAGAATAAGATAGAATTTTAAAGGCTGCTAGAGAAAAACCACAGGTCATTTTTAGACATAAATCATTCCAGACTTCAGCTGATTTCTCAACTCACACCCTAAAAGCTAGGAGGTCTTGGAATAATGTATACCAAGCTCTGAAAGAAAATGGATGCCAACCAAGAATATTATACCCAGCAAAATTAACATTCAAATTGAAGATGAAATAAAAACCTTCCACGATAAACAAAAGTTAAAAGAATTCACAACTAGAAAGCCTATACTGTAAAACATACTCAATAAAATATTTCATGAAGAAGAAATTAAAATTGAAAAACAGCAGAGGGAGGAACTACACTAGAAGTATAGTCAATCAAAGAAGAAATTAATACAAACTAAAAACTAGAAATAAATTAAAATGACAGGGAATAAAAATCATCTCTCAATAATAACATTGAATGTAAATGCCCTAAAGTCATCAATCAAAAGACACAGACTGGCAGACTGGACTAAAAAAACAAGACCCAACAATATGCTGTCTCTAAGAGACTCACCTCATAGGCAAAGACATCCACAGCCTGAAGGTGAAAGGATTGTAAAAAATATATCATTCACATAACAATAATAAATATCTATGCCCCAAACAATGGAGCATCTACATATATCAATATAAAGATATCAATACACATATCAACACGCCTCCTCAATATGAAGAATCAAATAGACTACAGCACAATAATACTGGGCAACTTTAACATGCCTATCTCATCACTGGATGGATCTTCCAAACAAAAACTAAATAAATAAGCTGTAAAACTAAAAAAATATAATTAATAATTTAGATCTAACAGACATATATAGACTATTTCATCCATCAATGGCTAAATACACTTTCTTTTCAGCAGCACAAGGATCCTACTATAAAATAGACCATATCTTAGGCCACAAAGCAACTCCTTTAACAAATAAAAAATACAGATAATACCTTGCATCCTATCAGATCATAATGGAATGAAATTAAAAATCATGATAAAATTAAAAAATAAGACCTGGAGACTAAATAATATACTATTGAATGACAAATGGATGGCATAAGAAATCAAGGAAGAAATAAAAGATATTTAGAGGTAAATGAGAATAATGATGCAACATATCAAAATCTATGGGACACTATGAAGGTGGTTCTAAGAGGAAAATTCATATCATTGAGCTTATTCATTCCAAGAATAGAAAGAAATCAAATAAATAATCTACATTATATCTCAAGGTCCTAAAAAAAAGGACAAATCAACACCAAAATCAATAGAATAAAGGAAATAATTACAATCAGAGCTGAAATCAATGACATTGAAATTGTAAAATTTCAAAAACTCAACAAAAAAGTTGGTTCTTTGAAAAAATTTAAAAAATTGATAAACTTTAACCAAGCTAAGCAATATAAAGAGGGAAGACCCCCCAAATTATTACAATTCATGATAAAAAAAAGGAACTATCACCACAGATATTACTGAAAAACAGGATAGTCAGAAACTATTTTGAAAATCTATACTCCGATAAATTAGATAATCTTGAAGACATCAACAAATTTCTAGAGACATGATCTACCTAAATTGAACAAGGAGGACATAGAAGATTTAAACAGATCAATTTCAAGCAATGAAATTGAAGACACCATTAAAAGCAAAAAATTGTTAATAAAATAATGGAAAATTCCACACAAAAATATATTAAAAAGATAGTGCACCATGATCAAGTATGTTTCATCCCAGGGATGCAATATTGGTTCAACATATAGAAATCAATAAATATGATTCACCACGTCAACAGACTTGAAGACAAGAATCACATGATTATCTCAATAGATGCAGAAAAAGCATTTGACAAAATACAGCATCCATTCATGTTTAAAACACTAGAAAAACTAGGGATGGTGGGAACATACTTCAACATGGTGGAAGCTATATATGACAAACCCAAGAACAACATCATTCTAAATGGAGAATAACTGAAAGCATTCCCTCTAAGAAGTGGAACAAAACAGGGATGCTTTCTTTCACTACTTCTATTTAACATAATTCTTGAAACTCTAACCAGAGCAATTAGGCAAAATAAGTAAAGGGATACAAATAGGAAAAGAATAACTCAAACTATTCCTGCTTGCGCTATACAGATTTAATGCAATTCCTGTTAAAATTACAATAATGCTGTTCATAGAAATAGAAAAAGCAATCATGAAATTCATTTGGAAAAATAAGAGGCCTAGAATGGCCAAAGCAATCCTTAGTGAGAAAAGTGAATCAAGAGTCATCATAATACCAGACCTTAAATTATACTACAGAGATATAGTAACAAAAACAGCATGGTATTGGCATCAAAACAGACATAAAGACCAATGGAACAGAATAGAAGATACAAAGGCAAATTCACTTAAATACAGTTATCTGATAGTAGACAAAGGCTCCATAAACATACATTGGAGAAGATAGCCTCTTCAACAAATGGTGCTGGGAAAACTGGAAATCTATATGTAGCAGAGTAAAATTCAACCCCGATCTCTTACCCTGCACAAAACTCAACTCAAAACTAACTCAAAGTGGTTCAAAGACCTAAGCATTAGACAAGAAATGCTGCACATACTAGAAGAAAATTTAGGCTCAGCACTCCATCGTGTCAGCTTAGGAATCAACTTTCTCAATGAGACTCCTCAAGCACAAGAAGTAAAATCAAGAATCAATAAATAGCCGGGCGCGGTGGCGCACGCCTGTAATCCCAGCACTTTGGGAGGCTGAGGCAGGAGGATCGCGAGTTCAAAGCCAGCCTCAGCAATGGCGAGGCACTTAGCAACTCAGTAAGACCCTGTCTCTAAATAAAATACAAAAAAGGGCTGGGGATGTGACCCAGTGGTCGAGTGCCCCTGAGTTCAATCCCCGGTACCACAAAAAAAAAAAAAAAAAAAAAAAAAAAAAGAATCAATAAATGAGATTGTATCAAACTAAAAAACCTCTTCACAGCCAAGGAAACAATCAAGAACATGAAAAGAGAGCCTATAGTATGGAAGAAAATCTTTGTCACCTGAACCTCACAGCATTAATCTCCAGGATACATGAAGAACTCAAAAAAAAAAAAAAAAATCCAATCAATAAATGGGCAAAGGAACTGAACAGACATTTCACAAAAGAAGAAATATGAATGATCAATAAATATATGAAAAAAAATGCTCAAACAACATCTCTAGCAATTAGAGAAATGCAAATAAAAACTCCACTGAGATTTCATCTCACTCCAGTCAGACTGGCAACTATCAAGAATACAAGTAACAATAAATGTTGGCAAGGCTGTGGAGAAAAGGGCACACGCATACATTGCTGGTTGGACAGCAAACTGGAGCATCCACTCTGGAAAGCTGTGTGGCGATTCCTCAGAAAGCTTGTACCACCATTTGACCCAGTTGTCTCACTCTTCAGTATATATCCAAAGGACTTAATCAGTATACTACAGTGACACAGCCACATCAATGCTTATTGCAGCTCAATTCACAATAGCTAAGCTATGGAACCAAACTTCAACAAATGAATGGATAAAGAAATTGTGGCACATATACTCAATGGACTATTACTCAGCCATAAATAAGAGTGACTTTATGACATTTGCCAGTAAATGGATAGATATGGAGACTATTATGCTAAGCAAAATAAGCCAATCTCCCAAAAAAAAAAAAAAAAACAAAGGTCAAATGTTCTCTCTGACATATGGATGTTAACACACAACAAAGGTGGGGAGGGAAAGAACACAAATTCAGTAGATTAGACAAAGGGGAATGAAGGGAAGGGAAGGGGGGACAGGAATAGGAAAAATAGTGGAATGAATCTGATATAACTTTCCTATGTATGTATATGAATACACCAGAGTGAATCTCCAAACCCCACACCATGTACAACTGCAAGACTGGGATCCTGATTAGAATAAGATGTACTCCCATGTTTGTATAATATGTCAAAATACACTGTCATATGCAACTAAAAAAATTTTAATCTTTGTGATAAAAGTTCTTTTAAAAATACCAGTAATGCTTTATATTTATGAAAACTGCATGAATGGAGTTGCTACAACCCTAACTCAAGCCACATCATAGAATTCCATAGAGTGTGGCTCCATCTCCAGTCTTCTCCCAGGAACTTGACTTGGTAGAAGTAATAGGAAAACTTTCTTTTGATACAGTCTCATATATAACCCAGCACGGAGCATAAGATAATCCTGGAGGAAGACCCCATTACACCACTGCTGCCATCTTCATTACTACTGTACACACGTCATCTCACTACTTCTACTGCTTACCACCAGCCTGCTCTCTTCTTTGGGAGCCAGTCTCTCCAGGAGTTCACAAGCAAGCTGATAACAGAGGATGCTAGACTGACACAAGTTGCACTCGATTGCTTTTTCCTCCTTCTGGCAGGTGTGGGAGCCCCCCCAGGGGGCTTGGAAGACATTGTTTATTATAGAAATAATGTCCTTTGACAAGCTGTGCTCTAAACCCATTGTGATTCCATCATCTTGTAACTCCATCTGAAAGACATTGGGAAAAGGACAAAAAAAAAAAAAGAAGAAGAAGAAGAAGAAGGAGTTTGGTCCTTTATCCAACATTTCATTGATATACTAGCTGGAGATAATTTTCACTGCTGACACCAACATTAAATTATCTAATGACAACATAGGCTTCAAGATCATAAATCTATATTGGTTTCCAAAGAGTCTTCCAGAAAGAATATAAACACAAGACAAAATAATTAGAATTATTTTTAAAATCACATGTAACATTTAAAAGAGTTGTTTAAAATGCATCACTTTGTGATATTTTATACATTTTTTTTAAAAAACACTGTTCCTCACCTACTTTCCAGATCTTGGTTTCTAAATACTGCTATCCACTAAAAGCAATCAGGGATCCTTGGAGAAATGGCGGATTCCAGGGCTGAGGCAAGGAAAATATAAGATGAGCCTGGAATATCTTGTCATGCCAGAAATCAAGGAAATGTTCAAAGAATGATATGGACATGTCAGGAGAATACAAAGCCAGCTTTAACAGACTCCTACTGGCCAATATGAGCAACAAAATAAATAATCATAGGTAAAGATTATAACTTACTGAATAAAATAAAAAATATCATGTGGCAGCCATCATAGTCAAAACTGATGCAGGCATGAATTATTCATCGGTGCTAAAACTAGTGGATGAAGAAGTCATAAAAACCAAAAAAAACAGGAAATCTTGTCATCTGACAGTGTTTCCCTATAAGTTACTTGCTATTTACAAAAGGGAAAATAAAGGTATTCCTGGTATCTGCAGGGGATTGACTCTAAAACTTGCCCACAGACATCAATTTCCATAGCTGCTCAAGTCCTTTATATAAAATGGTACAGTATTTGCATGTAACATACATGTATTCTCCCATTTATGTTAAACCATTTCTAGATTACTTACAATACTTAATGCAATGTGAATGTTATATAAATAGTTGTTATACAGTATAAGAAAATAAGTCTGTACATGTTCACTATAGATAGATTTTTTTCAATTTTTTTTTCAATTATTTTTGATACTTTATTGGTTGCATCTGCTGATGTGGAACTCCCATATACACAGGGCTGATATGTAGTGACTCAATAGAGAAAATTGGCAGAAATCATGATGTAAACCAAGTGATCAAAGTTTTCACACTAGTAAGGGGTTAATTTATTTTTATTTTTATTTTTAAAAATATTTTTAGTTATTTGCTTTAGTTGTACACAATGCATTTTATTCAATGCATTTTATTTGTACGTGGTGCTGAGGATCGAACCCGGGTCGCCCACGTGCTAGGCGAGCGCTCTACCGCTGAGCCACAACCCCAGCCCCCGTAAGGGGTTAATATTATATCTCTGTACCTCCTGACATGATGCACAACAAAGGACAGAACATCACATCTGTGATTCTTCCTGCCAAAAATGTATGACCCAAATTAAGTCATAAGGAAACATCAAACAAACTCAAAGTGAAACACATTCAACAAAACAACTAAACTATATTCTTGAAAACTGTCAAAGACATGCATGATAAACAGACTGAGGGATTGTCCTAGATTAAAGAAGACCAAGAAACCAGCACCAATCACCATGAGTGACCCTAGATTGTTCCTAGGTCAAAAACAGTTTTTTTCTTTTGATATAAAAATGATAGTGTTATTATCTCAATTTTAAATGAGTAATTTCTTTAAGATATATAAAATATTTCCTGATTTGATAACTGTACTGTGATTATGTCAGAGAATATCCTTATTTTTTTAGGAACCACTCTGAAGTGCTTGGGGATAAAGATACCATGTTTGTAACTTACTCTCAAATGATTCCTTAAGAAAATTCATTCATACACATACAGAGAAAGAAGTACATGTGATAAATGTTAACAACACCTGAGGAATCTGAGACAAGAGTGCTCAGGAGTTCTTTACACTATCCTTGCAACTTGTCTGCTGATCTAAAATTATTTAAGAATAAAAAATTAGGAAGACATGATCTCCTGATCAAAGTCTTTAATTTATCTTTTAAAAATTATCTTTGAAAACCAATCCATAAGATATATTAAAATTAGTTCCATCACTATGGAGTTGTACCTTGTTCTTTCACAAAAATAGTTTTGTCCAGTTTGTTCATCCAATTTATTCAACAGAATCAATTCTAATGAAGCTATGATTTTCTAAAATTCAAACCCATTCTTACATGTCAACATCATTGCAGATATCTGCACAAGTAGTTTTCAGGCTCTTTAGGAAATTCCCAAAGCAATATGTAAAAGGTCCTGAGTGATACCACATCATTTCAGTAAGTGTGAAGATGCCCAACACATGGAAAGAATCACTATACAACGTGTTCCCTCATTCTTCACCTCTGAACTAAGGGAAGCTCATGCTTCAGCTACCTGTTTCAGGAGAAGATCAAACATGAGGATGAAACAGTTTAGATTCATTTCGTCATCTTCACAATCAAAGTCAATAGTCCTTCCTCCTGGGTGTCCAAAATTCTTGAAAGGGCTACGAAATGGACTACGCATAGGACTCCGAAATGGACTCTGGTAAGGACTATGAAACGGACTCAACATATTGTGCTGAACTCGTCGACCAGGATCAGAGGCAACACTCACCTGCAAGAAAGAACATCAATACACACAAATAAATTCACAGAAGCTCAAATGGCTGTATAAAACATTAGGGACTCTATGGAAGGTATTTCCAGCTGTCACAACAGATTTCCTTTGACATTACTCAATGACATTAGTACCTCCAAATACAACTAATCCTCTCAATACATTAAAATAACAAATAAAACCATCCAAGCTTTCAGTCTAATTGTCAAAGAATGAAACATCAGCACCCTGGAAAATAAAGGCATTTGCCGTTATATTTTTCATCCCATCAAATATTTCCAATTAAACTAGATTATCTGAATCTGCTGAAAACCACAACCTAAAAAGCGAGAAATTACAAAAAGTAAAATACTGCAAGATAATTTTTAGAAGAATAAGCACAGAATCTCAGATTAATATGACTAAAGAAGAATGGCCTCTGGAGATTATTATGATTAACTATCATGAGAAAATAATAAATGCCAAACCTGTCATACGGCTTATTCTCTATATCCCCCAAGCCTCACCCCAGGCCCTCACTGCTTTTCTCTGCCCACCTTCATGCCATGGGTGTTGTGGACTAAGTATACCCTGCCTGGCCTCCAGTTGGGTCCAGTGGATGGAAGGCACCAGGGAGGACCTGCACTGGCAGGCAGGAGGCAAGGGAACTTCTCACCACCCACTTCCTGGCTTTGGAGCTACACATCTGGAAGTGTCTCCCTCACTCCACAGCTTCTCCAAACAGCCCTTCCCTGTAGTGTCAGCTCCCAGTTGGCTCCAGGAGCTTTCTTCCTTGTTCTTTCAGCCCTAGGGGAATAGAGGCTTCCTACCAGATGTGCCTAGATTCTGGGTGCTTCATCAACTCTTATTGCTGCTATAACCTTTTCCATAACTCTAGAGGCAGAATTTCCATTAAAGTCTCTTCATTTTAACCATCTGGGATAAATTCTGTATCAGAGCCCAGACCGACATATCTGTGTATCACCTTCACTTTCAAATAATATTTTCTCTCATAAAGATCTTTCTAGGAACCTAAAAGCTCCACAACCATTATTTTTAAGGCAAAGAGGAAGAGTACTCCATTAAGAATTGGAATACCTGGACATTTACAGTGTTATTTATGAATCACTTCACTTCGCCAAGTATCAAGTTAAGTAGCTGTAAAGTGAGGATAATGAGTTCTTCCCTGACTGCTTCACACAATTCTGTGATATTGTTCATTGTGAATACTTTGCACAAAATGAAGTGCCACACAAAGTAATGCCATTTTAAAGGTTATAGAAGAAAGAAAGAAAATTAGGTGGTTGGCAGCTTGTTCCTAACAGGCAGATGAAAAAGAAGTGATTTATTTTTGAGTAATGAATACAAACTATGATCCTATGATCATGTTAGGTTTATTTTTTATTTATTTTTTATTCAAAGTTGTTGTATTTATAATAGTAGTATGCATTATAATTCATAATAAGCATATAGAGCATCTTTTTACAAAACACTGTTTGTATACAATGTATATTTGTACCATTCAAATCTTCAATCATGCATCTAGGATAATGACATCCATCTTATTCAACCACCTTTTTTTTATCCCTAGATGTCAGGTGGCATGGGGACAACGTTATGTTTAGATATGAGATGCCCCCCCCCCCTCAGAGCTCATGTGTGAGACATTGCAAGAAAGTTTAGAGGTGAAATGATTGGTTATGAGAGCCTTAACCTAGAGTCAGTGCACTAATCCCCTGATAGGGATTAACTGGGTGGTAACTGTAGGCAGGCAGGGTATAGCTGGAAGAGGGGTTCACTGGGGACATGCCTTTGGGGTATATATTTGTCTCTGGAAAGCAGAGTGTCTTTCTGCTGACTGGTGTCCTGTCCTGAGCCTCTTTCCTCCTCAGCACCCTTCTACCATGGTGTTTTCTCTCACCTCCAGCCCAGAGGAATGGAGCTGGTGGTCTATGAACTGAGACCTCTGAAACCATGATCCCCAAAGTAAACTTTTCTTTTTCTTAAAATTGTTCTTGTCAGGTCTTTTGGTCACAGCAGCAAAAAGCTGACTAAAATAGATGGGTTCCATGGAGAGGCCTGACAAGGAGAGTTGAGAAGTCCTTGCCCACCCTCCAGGGAGAGGCAGCCTCTCAGAAACCGTGCATGGCCCGCAGAAACCACATCACATTCCCCACAGAAACATTATCAAAAATTTCTAACAGTTTTTATACACTTTCTGGTTTTTTTACACAGAGGTATAAAGAGGTCAATAAAATGGGTTCAGTTAGTTCATAGTGACAGCATTACCTACAGTCACCACCAATTGATTGTGTCTTCCCAAAACACAATGACAAAAAGCAAAAAACATCCAAACTCCTCACAATGTGTATGAAGCACTGATCTGCCCAGTAGCTGGAAAGAACTCTCATTTATGTCATTTCTAACAACTTAGAATAAAAAAATAAATTAATTAAAAATAAAAAAAAGAAGGAAAAAAATGAATTCCAATTTATCATGAGTCCCACAAGGTCAAGGAGGGGGACATCAAAAAAGCAATTTTTTTTGTTTGTTTTTGTTTTTTCCTTTCATCAATGGTGAGAGAGAGCTAAAATTATTTTTTCCCAAAGAAAAATAGAAATACAAGAACTTATGGATTACAGACTATACCAAAACTATCTTAGATAAATGTTTTCTTATTTAATGTAATTTTAAAATTACTGGAATGAGATATGATTTTTAAAAAGTATCTTCAGGGCTTGGGATATAGCTCAGTTGGTAGCATGCTTGCCTCTCATGCACAAGGCCCCAGGTTCAATCCCCAGCACCACAAAAATAAATAAATAAATATGTAAATAGTATCTTCAGAAAGATTTCTTATGATGCTACTTTCAAGCTTGATAAAACTGACAAGGATTTTTTAAATTTTAAGACAGACAAGAACAATCAGGTAATAATTACCCTTCGAGCTGCAAGGTTCCCTGCCAGTTCACTGACTCTTGATTTTCTTTGATTTGCCAGTTCTTTGACAGAATTAACTCCATCAGAAAACATGCTTATTAAGAGTTGTAGTGGAACCATGATATCTAACTCCGATAATACCTGGAGAAAAAAGGACATATTCCCCCCAAACATGTCAAATTTAAAACTCAGAAAACTACATTTGATATTTTTTTCCTAAGCCAAACTATTAAGCATGAGGATATTCAACCTTACACATATTCTATCAGTACAGTCATCCTCAAATTTTTGCACCAAGAAAATTAAAGGTGTCTTTAAACTTTTCCCAACCCCAGTAGCCAATAAGTCACCATGTTCTTTCCACAGAAACTTCTAAGTTTCTCTTGACACTGTTCCCTCCTCCCCATACCCAGTGCTAGTGTCATAGCTCACACCTTTCTCCTGGATGACAGAATCTAGTTGTATCTTCCTTGAATCCCTCTGCACTCTCACCTGAATACCCATCCAGTCTTGCTATCTGGTACAAGCTTGTGTCTTTCTGGGCCCAAATCAAGTCATCTTATTTGAAAAGAATTTCCTGGAAATCAATACCTGCTTCCTTCAGACAGAAAAGAATAGCCCCTCTTCTCTGCTTCTTAGAGCTTTATACATATGTTTATTATAGTAATTTCCACTTTTTTGCTACATTTAATTATCTGTTACTGTCCCTCCCACCATGACCTGCTTAAAGAAAGGAAGTATGGGGGAAGTACCACCTCTTATCCCATTTTTATGCCAGTACCTATTATGGTGCCTGGCACACAAGAGCTCTGAAAAAGTTTCCAACTAATGCATACATGATTCGACTCCAACCACTGCATTGTCCAGTCCCCTCTCTAAAAGGTGAGACCAGGAGTTTGAAACCTTCAACTACAGCATGCTGCCTTCACAGCAAGGCCATATTAAAGCGCAATCTATAGAACCTGTGAACTGTAACTGACCTAACTCTGGTGGGGACAGAGGTTTGCAGCTTAAGGGGTGTGTCACAGAATACCAAGGCAACATTTAGCCATGTGTAGGAAGGACTAGCTTTCCTAAAATATAAATTATCTTACAGAAATCTATGTGGAGATTAAAAGTTAGAATTCTGAATCCCAAAGTGACTTTTTCTAGAAAATGCTCCCTTTACTCTTTGTCAATTGTAAAAATTACTGTTCCTTACTTTAGAATCCAGAAAGGCCTTTTTTGCAACTAGAAAGGCACATAGGAGAAAGGTATATAAGAGCACATCTTTGTGTAACACAGAAATGCATCTGGGGCTAGAGACATAGCTCAATGGGACAGAACATTCCTGGAATGCATGAGGCCTTGGATTCAATCCCCAGCACAGGAAAAAAAAAAAAAAAAAAAAAAAAGAAAAAAACTGTAAAAAAGTAACTACAACCATAATTAATCTAAACATTGAATTTGTCCTTATTTTCTGAAACTGCCCAAATTTTACATCAGATATTCAACTCAATTTAAAAATTTTTTTATTAAGCATTCATCGAATACAAAGCATGGAAGGAAAGGATGAAGAGGGTTGTAAATCCAAAAACTAAAACCTGGTCCCTGAATCCAAGGAGTGTGTAAGCAGGAGAAGAAACAAAAACTAAGAAAGAACAGATTTCACACAGAGAAGCTGTCTAGATACTGGGGGAAAGAAAAGTGATCTTGATGGGGAAGTGGGGGTGCAGAGCAGCAGAAAACATCAGAGGAGACCACTCCTGAGCTGGACTTTACAGGAGAGGTTGGAGCTCATGGTGGAGGCAGAAAAAAGAGGCTGAGGAAGCAGATGAACCACTCCCTCCCTTAGCCAGTAGTCCTCACCCTTTCAAATAAAGGACCTGTTTAATACCAAAGGTTTCTCAGAAACTCAGACAGCAAGTCATATATAAGGACCAAAAAGCTCTATGAATTCAGTAGGACTCTTGCATAAATTTATATTTGTTAACCATAACTAGAGCTACATACATTTGAAATTTAATCATTTATTTATGCCTAGGAGGTATTAGTCTATAATAATTCTCAATTAACACATGAACTTGCAACTCTGCAAAACCTCCCACCCCTCAAACAAGGCTAAGAACTTAGATTCTAGGATAAGAACTATTACCCCAAATGATCATAAGTATCATTCACTTACATGAAGCCATAATAAAGCTTGTTCCTGCACAGAGGAGGGATAGCCTGTAAACCGACAGCTAATAAAGCCAAACATCTCTTCCAATGAAAAAGGCAGAGGACAGAGTTCAATGTCAAACATTTTGCTGAAAAGCAGAGCAACAAAAGGTAAATGACCAATGAGCCCACATTAGGGTATATTGAGGCCACCAAAGTATTTCTAACTATACCCTATTTGGAGACCAAACCTTTCGGATGAGTTTGTGCTCTGACCTATTATTAGTATGACTTGTTTTACTGTAAGAGAATTGTTCATATCATTGAAATATGTATAAATAATTTGCATGTAATAACATTAATGTCAATATGCATGTTAGGTTTAACAGAAGGAGTTACACTTCTAAGGAATTAGAGTTGCTTCCTAGCCTCTAAAAATATTTTCTCTTTGTACGTTCCCAACACAGTCCACCAATCATATTTGAAAATAAGCAGACAATATGGAGTATATTTATTATTCCTCAAGAACAAAATCTTTTCTGAACAATTCCAAATTATTTTAATTCAATTAATAGTAGCTCTTTTAACAATCTCAGAGGATTGTTAAAAAGGGAGATTACACAAATGCTTAGTAGAGTACCTAGCACACAGTACATGCTCAATAAATGTTAGATATCACCACAATTACAGTGACTTCATTAAACTACTTACCCACCTTAATACTTCCCTGAATTCCTTTAACTGATTATCTGGGACTTCTGTTCTGATGGCTTCCAGCCATTCTGGCATAATACACTCCCACACTGATTGGCTGATCACATTGTAGGGGATCAGGCAGAGGATCCGGTTGAGACCTTCCTTCAGCTGTGTCACTGTGCTACACGACTTATCCCAGTATCCACCAACCTGGTGGGGTTTCACAGCCACAGGGGAAAAGAACAAAACACTCCTGTTACAATCATACTCAAGAATTTCCTAAAGGAAATGGGTATAGAGAAAGGCCGGAGCCCATAACACTGAAGTTCTTGGCCAAGAATATTCAATGAGATTTATAAGAATCTACAACTCAACATTAGGATCCATTGGTAGTAAAAAGGAAAACATAGTTACAAATAGGTCCAAATATTGATCACAGGTTGAATTTGAACTATTCTACTTCAAACTTTCCAAATCACAACAATAATTACAAAGATTTATTCCTAACAGGATTGATAATACTACAGGAGCATTGTTATTTCCAAAGCTTGATAAATTCCTTACAGCACGTGCAGTTACACCTGTGCTTCAGAAAAATAGTTTTCTACTACAACACACATTTTTTTCAGAAAACATAGTGATTATTCTTCTAAAAATTATCTTGTAGTATTTTACTTTTTGTAATTCCTCATTTTTTCAGGTTATGGTTTTCAGTAGAGTTCTGTTTTGCCCTAAGCTGCATATTCTGCCACAATTTTTTTCCTAAGAATGTTCTGAAGCTGGTTGAATTTGTGAATAAAAAAGATGCATTTTGTAATGATCAAGATAGTACCTCAATTTCCTAGAGGAAGAAAAAAAATTTTAATTATGAATTTACAAATATAAGTTGTTTTAACTCTGATGTTAAAGATACTATATTTCTCTTATAAGCATAAAAGTAACAAAGGGTTGACTGCTAACAGGTTCTGAGTGTTTACCATGGAAGATAGGTTTATGGGAAACCACCTTATTTTTTTTATTTTTTTTTTAATATTTTATTTATTTACTTTAGTTGTACACAATGCAATGCATTTATGTTTACGTGGTGCTGAGGATCGAACCCGGGCCGCGCACGTGCAAGGCGAGCGTTCTGCCGCTGAGCCACAGCCCCAGCCCTGAAACCACCTTATTTTAAATGAATCCAATTTTTTTTCTTTTGTGTTTTTGTTTTTTTTTTTGTTTTGTTTGTCTGTTTTTAGGTTGTGTGGGTTGAATCCATGATCTAGCACAAACTAAGAATAAAATCTACCATTGAGTTACATAACCCCTGCCCAATGACTCCAATTTTAAATGTTTAATGATTATATCTAGAATTCTAGATCATTCAAAAAATTAACCAATTCTATTTTGAAGCTCAAATATCTATCTGGTGTCATGCTGATCAAAATCCTGCATGATTAGCTATTTTCAGAAAATGAATTTATTTCTGTTTTTTTTTTTTTTTTTTTTTTTTTTTTTTCTTTTTTGGTACTGGGGATTGAACTCAGGAGCACTCAATCACTGGGCCACATCCCCAACCCTTTCTTGTATTTTATTTAGAGACAGGGTCTCACTGAGTTGCTAAATGCCTAGCCATTGCTGAGGCTGGCTTTGAACTCGTGATCCTCCTGCCTCAGCCTCCCAAGTGCTGGGATTACAGGCGTGCGCCACCATGCCTGGCTGATATTTTTATTGTTGCTATTAATTGCGTATAGACTCCAAAGACCTGACACTGATACTGTTGAGAATGTGCAATGTATTGTTATGGAGGTTCCCTTTGCATTGTAATTCACAGTTAAGCCATGTAAAGGCTTGGTTTTGAATCAAATTTTGGAACAAGTATGCCATTGGAGACCCTAAAATTGTCCATGGTCAGATTATAGATTCTTTTATTTGGAAACACTGTCACATTCAAAGAGATTTTTAAGGGGTAAGGTCAGGACATGGGAGCATGGGGGCTGGCTTGGTGCTTGCTGGCCCAAGGCCAGCAGAGGGATGGGAAGCTAGCACAAGTTTAGGCTTTAGGGCAGGAGCCAGCAGGAAGGCATTGTCCGGGCGAGGGCAGCTGTGGCGGCTGCTGCGGCGGCTCCTGCAGGCAGCAAGCTCTGCACAGTCTTGCATCTGCTACCCTCCAGGCCAGACCTGCTACTGGCCCCTGCGGGGGAATCGGCTGTTGCCATTGGGGTGCAGGATGTACCCATGGACTCATAGGTGCCTGTCCCTAATGGATTTGCCCAAGAGTTGGATTGGCACAGTGTGGGTGGTGTCACCTATGACAGTGGCACCAGGAATCAGAACATCCCCCAATACCGAGGCTCCCGCTGGAACATACCAGCACCAGTGCCAGAGCAGATCTGACCAACATCACAAGGAAGGGTGCAGCACGCTCCACCCTGTTCTGGAGCAACAGCATGTGAGGGAGTTCACGGGCTACTGGTTTCGGAGTATGTCCACCAGCACAGCATTCCCAATGAGGCCTGCAAGAATTACTAGGCTAAGGGCCAGCAGTTAGACATGGTTAGCTGTTGCTGCCTGAAGCGATGGCCGCTTGGAGCAACGAAGCCGCGGGAAGAAGTTCAGAGGCAAACTGGAGACAAACAGCTTTTTATTCTGATAACTTTTCTCTCTGGCTCTAACAACGACTAACACGCGCCGCACACACCACCAAAATGGCGCTGACCCGATCAGCAATCTCGGCCAAGTCACTCGAGATCCCGGGACAAGTCCCGTGAGACTACGGAAGGGCTCCTGCAGTTAGCCAGTTGGGATGTGCACTAAAATGAGAGTGCCATGCCATTAGGAGGTATGCCTTCTGAAAAGCGTGTGACTGTGAATCCCTCTCTGGGAAGAAGAACATGATGACAGAAATCTACACAAATGGTCCCATCAGTTGCAGTATAATGGTAACAACACCAGAAGCATTTGTGTCCAACTCTATGACAAGGCCTACATAATCAGTGTCATTTTTGTAGCTCAGTGGGATGTCAACAACAGGACCAAATACTAGATGGTCTGTAATTCTCGGTGGGCCGTGAGCTGAATAAGGAGAGCAACTGACTCCTTTAAAGATGGAAAGAACGCTTGTTAACAACTTTTTATTGAGGAGTACTGGACATTTTTCGACCCCATTTTTTAAGTCAGATGTCTCTGGAAGAGCAGTTGTTTTGTTTTGTTTTTAAAGAAATGATATCATGAACTATAACCAGAGAGGATCCTATGGCAATATGCACCAGCCTGGTTAGTAGGACTGGGGTGATGGACTGTGTACCAATACCGTACAGCTAGCAACGGCACTAAGCAGCCCAGAAGGGGTGCCGGCAACATGTGGACCAATGTGGCTGAAAGGGCATTCCTGAGGATAAGCTGAAAGTGAGATGACCTCCACACCTGCACAGGACTACTCCTGCACAAAGACCGCAGACAGCCAGCCACCTAGGGAGCAAGCTCCCTAGCAGACAGGAAGTTATGGGACCAATGGAAGGTTTGATACTTTGTATTTGGTAACAGTAGTCCGTAACATAACATTTAAGAGGTAAAATAGTTCAGGCATCACCAATTTTTTTTTTTTTTAGTTGTAGATAAATGCAATACCTTTATTTATTTTATGTGGTGATGAGGATTGAACCCAGTGCCTCACACGTGCAGGGCAAGCACTCCACCACTGAGCCACAACCACAGTCCACCAATTCTAATGTTACTTGGAATCAGTGGGGAAAGAGAGCAGTAACTTGGAATCCCCCAAGTGAGGAATAAAATATCCAACTTCAGGGGCTGGGGCTACAGCTCAGTGGAGCTCTACATCACTTGCCTGGTATGCACAAAGCCCTGGGTTCAATGCCCAACACAGGGGGGGAAACATACCACTTCAGACAAGGAAAACCAATAAAAGTATTTTTAGAGAGCACTTACTGAACAAATGTCCTGTTGCCCATATGAAAGGATCAAATGGAAAGAACAACACATTAAAAAAAAATCATGGCTAGTCAAAAAGACTCCCTTAACATAATTAAAGAAGAGAAATCAGATTTAGAGCTAGAGCTAAAATTAAGATCCACCACAAACTCCCCTCCACTCCTTTCCTACAAATGATCCAGCTGAAGTCTGATACTCAGGTTCTGATAGGAACTATTCTACAACCTTCCCTAGAAGGTTAATTGAACTACAGTAAAACTGCTCAGAGGGCAGCAACACATCCTAAAGGCTTTGTTGAACAATTTATAAAAACATTCCCAAAACATGCAGCTCTAAATCCAAAAGCCCCCAGAACACAGGAAACTTCATGTCCATATCAGTGGGAAATCTTTTTTCTGATATAAAGAAACAAATTCAAAATAATTTAGTTGGATGAGCAGGCCATCCCCTTAGCATTATTATTAAGGCCACCACCTAATTCTTTGAAGAATTAAAAGCAACTGTCCTTGCCTTACTAACTTTATAAAAACAGAAACATGGCTCTAGGAGTAACCCTGAGCCACCCATCTTTCTTACCAATCTCAAACCTCTGCTGTTCATCTCACAATGCTCGCAGATACTGTAAAAGGTCAGGACAAAAAGGAGCTGTTCTGCCCTAAGGAAGAAGGAAAGCTCAAATAGTAGCTGCCCTAGGCCTCCGCCTGCTCGGTCAGCTACCCTGAGACCTCACACCAACTAGCCCTCAGCCTGGCTATAAGACCTGCAGGCTCTCAGGACGGGTAATTCCGCCTGCCCTTAAAATGCCTGCTTATAAAAGCTCAACACTGCCCTGAGAATTCACTGTTTGTTCCACACAAAACTTGGTAATGGGCAAACATGCCCCTGAAATGCCCAGAGCAGGTGCTTTAGACATCTCCTACAGAACCTGAGAGCCACTTTAAAATGCAGTCTCCAAGGAAAGAACTCTAGCATTCAGCCCCAGAGTCAGACTCCTTACTTTACTTGTACTACTTCCTCTTGACATAAAATATGAGAAATTAATTTTTCATGATACACACCAATTAATACATTTTTTTGGTACTGGTATTTAACCCTGGGATGATTTGCCACTGAGCTATACCCCCAACACTTTTAGCTTTTTGAGATATAGAGTATTATTAAATTACTGAGGGCCTCACTAGGTTGTCCAAGCTGGCCTCAAACTGATGATCTTCCTGACTCAACCTCCTGAGTCACAGGGATTACAGGCATGTGCCACCATGCCTAGGACACTTAAATTTTAAAACCAATGCCTTTTTCCTTAGTTCACCCCAGAAAAAAATAGCTTATCCATTAGGGAATGAAATCTACCAAATTATGCTATGTCCATGTATAAACATACCACAATGAATCCAATTGTGTATACAACAGGGAATATATATATATGTGTGTGTGTGTGTAATATATATAATGTATAACACATATACATATATGGGGAAGGAGATTGAATAAATTATGCTATGTGTATGTACACATGTGGCAAAATGAACCCCACTCTTATGTATAATCATAATATACCAATGAAAAATAAATTTAAAAAATAAATAAAAGAATCTGGTGGGGGTGGAACAAAGACTACCACAAATAATACATTGTTTAGCTAGAGATGGGTTTGCAGAGGTGAAGTATATTCATGGAAAAAAAGTAGCTTCTCTATAGACTAAAACAACCACCTAAGGCTCAGCACAACCTCCCTGAGACTACATATCAGGGCAAATAAAAAGAGCTTAAAGGTCTCCCTGACAAATATTGATAAAAAGCTTTAGCCCTTGCCTTGAACAGGGAAGGACTTATTCCATCTGCAAGAATACAATTCAAATAAAAGTCAGACAAAGATGAAAACCAAACCTTACACAAACTAGTGAGTCTGTATTTCTTTGAAAGTTTCAAGGTCTCTATTTATGTCTGTCTATATGTCTTCGTATATACATTACGTATATGTGGACTCTCTTCTTACCTCCAACTACTAGTATTGCCAAATTATTTATAAAATCCTTTACAAGAGCTCTATTCTAAATAGGTTGCAAAAACTAAGTACTTATACAAGTTAGATATTCCTAAAAGTCTCAGAAACATAGGGACTGACCCAAATGTTTTTCAAGTTTATGTGATCTAAATAAATCTTTGGTAAATAAAAATAGTTTGATATTGTTGGCTTTATAAAAGCAACTGTTTTTCAGAGTTATTAGCACTGCATAAGGTAAGAGCATTATATTTTTATTCTTCTTGGGTTTACTAGTCAAATACATTAATGTATTTACATGTTTAAGACTGCACAGATTTGCCAGGCACAGTAGTGCACACCTGTAATCCCAGTGGTTCGGGAGGCGGAGGCAGGAGGATCATGAGTTCAAAGCCAGCCTTAGCAAAAGCTAGGCGCTAGGCAACTCAATGAGACCCTGACTCTAAATAAAGATACAAAATAGGGGTTGGGTTGTGGCTCAGTAGTCGAATGCCCCTGAGTTCAATCCCCAGTACCAAAAAAAAAAAAAAAAAAGACTACACAGATTTGATTTTAATCAAATTGAATAATTATTCTGACAAATTCTATTTCAACAGTAATTGTGTTTTTTATAATACATCTGCTTAGAGGTAGCTTCAAAAATCTTTTGAGACCTTGAAACACTAAAGGCATACCAAGTTAAATTAAATATCTAGATCACTTTTAAATAAGATTAAATATTAAAACATTAATTACTGAATATAAGTTCATCTACTTTTGGCTTCTTATTTTTTACAGAGACTATTCATATTTGGTTTTGTTGATACACACCTTTTTTTTAATATATATGTTTATTGGTTTTAGTTGTACAAATGTCTTTATTCTTACATGGTGCTGAGGATCAAACCCGGGCCGTGCACGTGCTAAGCGAGCGCTCTACCGCTGAGCCACAACCCCAGCCCTGATAAACACCTTTTGCCACAAAGAAGCACATATCTCTGGAAGCTGTTAGATGGCATGTCTGCAAAATTTGTGACTATGCTACAAAATGCTGGCAAATATGAACAACAGGCAAATTCACAGTTGTCTACCTCCTAGTTTTCTCTGGAAAGTAAAGGTTTATAAGGGTTGAATATTATAATCAATATATGTAAATCAAACCATTGGTATAATAAGAAGAGTTAAGGGCAAGCTCAAAGCAAAGTATTCAAAAATGTAAGCTGTCCTTCCTTTAAAAGAAGGGAGTGCCAGGCACAGTAGCACATGCCTATAATCCCAGCGGATCTGGAGGCTGAGGCAGGAGGATCAAAAGTTCAGCAAAAGTGAGGCACTAAGCGGCTGGGCGCAGTGGCACATGCCTGTAATCCCAGCACTTTGGGAGGCCAAGGCAGGAGGATCGCAAGTTCAAAGCCAGCCTCAGCAATGGTGAGGCACTTAGCAACTCAGTGAGACCCTGTCTCTAAATAAAATACAAAAAAAAAAAAAGGTCTGGGGATGTGACCCAGTGGTCGAGTGCCCCTGAGTTCAATACCTGGTACCACAAAAAAAAAAAAAAAAAAAAAAAATGAGGCACTAAGCAACTCAGTGAGACCCTGTCTCTAAATAAAATACAAAATAGGTCTGGGGATGTGGCTCAGTGGTTGAGTGTGCCTGAGTTCAATCCCTGGTTACCCACCCCCACACACACAAAAAAAAAATAAGGGAGTGGGGGTGTGGATAATATAGCTCAGTTGGTAGAGTGCTTGCCTCGCCTACATAAGGCTCTGGGTTCAATCCCCAGCACCCCCCACCCACAAAATAAAAATTAAAAATAAAAAGAAGGCAGTAATCCTAGAACAGTTACTTAGTAGTTTGTTCCAGTATGATCAAGAGCAAAGTGAAGGACAAAACCAGAATGGATACAAGAAGTTACAAATGGTATGGTTGTTTTTTTTTTTTTTTTTTTTTTTTTGGGGGGGGGGGTTGGTGAGAGAAAAGACAGAAACAAAGAAAGAATGAGAATTTTAGGTGGCAATGATGGCTAAGACTGATTGTATTTATTACAAGATTTTTAAATGAGCTTTAATATTATTAGTATACTGATGATGAAAAGTGAGAGTTTAGTTTCCTTTTTGTTGTTGTTGTTGTTGTTGTTGTTGTTTTGGTGCAAGGGATTGAGCCCAGTGGTGGCTTAACAACTGAACCACATCCCCAGCCCACCAACCCCCTCTTTTTCAAATTTAGAGACAGGGTCTTTCTGAGTTGCTTAGGGCCTCCCTAAAGTTGCTGAAGCTGGCTTTGAACTCCTCCTGCCTCAGCCTCCAGAGCTGCTAGGATTACAAGCATTCTCTCTTTCTTAGAACAAAGTTTCTTGGATTATATTATTTCTGTGCAGTCTGCCTAGGAAAAAGCTATAGTCTCATTGTTTACAGTCTCCTAAATTCATACGTTGAAAATTAATCACTAATACGATAGTATTAGAAGAGGGGCCATTAGGAAATTTGGGGGCCACAAGGGCAGAGTCTCTGAAATGGGATTAGTGCCCTTATAAAAGAACCCCCCAGAGAGCTGCTTTGCCCTTTCTACTATGTGAGGACTGAATCAGGAAGAACTGTCTGTAAAACAGAAAATGCCCTCACCAGACACTGAACCCGCCTTGATCTTGTACTTCCCAACCTCCAAAACTGTGAGAAATCAGTGTTTGCTGTTTATAACCTGCCCAGTCTGTGGAATTTTGTGATAACAGCCTAAGCCAAATAAGATGGAAACAAAGATTGCCTGTTGTATTAGAATAACTTCCTGTGGGGCTCGGAAGTAAAACACTTGCCTAGCATGTGCGAAGCCCTGGTTTCCATCTCTAGCACCAGAAAAACAAATAAATGAGTAATTTCCTGCGTTTTGTGTTGTGTTTACCACATCCTGAATTGCTCTAGAGAACCAAGTCTTCTCAATATTAAAAGAACTCAGGTTTTATTTTTGTTTTGCTTTGTTTTTGTTGTGCTGGAATCCAACCTAGGCCCTCCCGCGTGCTAGGCAAGTGCTCTACCACTGAGCTACATCCATAGCCCTTGTTTTGTTTTGTTTTGTTTTAATATTTATTTGTTTACTTTAGTTGTACACAATGCAATGCATTTATGTTTACGTGGTGCTGAAGATCGAACCCGGGCTGAGCAGGTGCGAGGCAAGCCTCTGCCGCTGAGCCACAACCCCCTCCCCACAGCCCTTGTTTGTGTTTTGTTTTTATGACCATGCTACTTCCTATATTTACTTTCAAAATCTCTCATTGCCATTTTGGTTCAATGACCACAGAGATCTATGATTTTTGGTTAATCCAGTGTTTGAACCTTTTTTACTTTTTTTTTTTTTTTTTAACAATTTTTGATTTTGCCTTTCCAAAATCAAATTCTAAATAAAACATCGGTCTTGGTCTGACTTTAAGATTTCCCCAGTAAGCCCCTTGAAAATCTCCAAGGATCTGTTCTCACCTTAGCACATGTAGCTAAACTGATCAGGTTTGTCTGCCATATTGAGTTGCACGGAAAGCACTTTCAAATGAGAAGGTGAGCTTAAACTCTCTTAGGCTTCCTTTGTGTAGGTAAATTATATTAATCTAAGAATTTCAGGAATTATAAGAAATTCCTAGAACTCTGTCAGTGTCCACACTGTCATAAGTCCTTAAGCTTCTTTATCTGATATGAGACAACAATGACAAAATGTTATCAGTTGTGATTTCAGTAAATTTAAAAGTTGCATGCTACAGAAAAGACAAAACTTCCTTGTCAGCCACATCATAATAAACTCATCGGATCATTACAGCCATTGTAAGCCTTGTCACTCAGAGAGCTACCATTTTATTACAATGCTTTCCTGAAAGCTTTTGTGGTCACCACCTAGCCAGGAGGCTCCATCCTCAACAAAAAAGACTGAAGCTCCTGGAAAGGACTATGGCAAGTGTGCTTGGAGACAGGCTTCTTCTGTAACTTTGAACTCAGACCACTGGACTGAGAAGGATTGCCTCGTGGAGAAGGTGGGGGCTCATCAAACGTGGAGAAGGTGGGGGCTCATCAAACTGCTACCTCGGAGCAGGCAGAACAAGAATATTAAAAGAGACCAAATGAACTGTTGAAAATGATTTTAATCTTCATGGTTTTTTAATGTTCTATCTTCTGGATATAAGGAACCCTCTCCTCTTTTCTTCTAAGCTCTCAACAACTCACAAAGATGCGGCAGATTATACCTTTTAAACAAAACTGAAACATTTGCCTTTTTCTCCCTAGCAGATTCCTCCAGGATTTGGAAACTCTTATTGAATATTCTTATTTTCACAGCATTATAGTTATTTGCATAAGTTCATTAAGAATCTGTTCTCCTTGTAACAGGACATAATTGAAAAAATTGATTGTATTACCAAAGCTTGTGGAATGTTGTCTTTGAGAATGTGCATAGAATAAAATATTCAAATTTTAAGGAACTATGACTGACTTTACAGAGCCAGCATTCACAAAGCCCTTCTGAAAAAAAAAAAAAAAAAAAAAAAAAAAAAAAAAAAAAACAGCCTGTTATCTGGCTTACAGCAGCCTCAGCTTTACAGTGAGAAAGGAATTCCTTGCAAGGAAAAGATCCTAGAATACTTGGAGAACCTCAGGAAGAAAGGAATTCGCTCAAATGTACTATAGAAGAAGTCTGATGACAAATTCTTGCCTTGGCTTCTAGCATTGAGAGACTTCTGAAAGTCCAACCTAAGATTTCTTATAAAAGTTCTGCCAGAGCAAATTTTTAAAAGCCTACATAGTCAATTATCATACTTGCTGTACTTATATATATCATCAGACCAGACTTAATAGAACCAGATTTATTTTGTAAACTAGTTTGGTTATCTTTCACCAAAATGGAGGTGATTTTAGAAAGAAATTTTATGTTTCAATGAAAAACTATAGCCCATCCTTGAGAGTTATCAGATTCTAGTCCTATTAATTATCTTTAAGCTATTTTTCATCTTTTTGTAAACTGGATCTTGCCATCTTGCCCATATTCGATGATTAATATTTCCATTTTTTCCTCCTGATGTGTCAACAACTGAGAATTAAAACCTAACTGCCCAGACTCTTATTAAGGCTTTGCATTGTCTTATCCCAAAGCCTCACAAATTGAAGCTGGATGGCTTGATATAAATTTCAAAGGACTTACTATAATAATTTCTACCATTCAAGAAGTTCACCAAACCCCCATGATCTTTCGTGTTCTGCTCTGGGAAATAATGTAATTGTGACACTAATGTTCTCACCCCTTCTGTCAAGATGCTTCCAGACCAATGTCTAAATGTTCTCAACCGCTGTCCTCTGGACTCAGAAACTAGATTTATAATTTACTACAACCATTAATCTTTGTTTTACTTTTTTGTTCCTCATGCTAATCTTTGCTTTTTCCCCTCTGCAGATCTCTTACCTCACATTTCCTAACTAGAAGCTTCTCTCCACAGCAATCTACCTAGCTTATTTTGTAAGTGTGAAAATTCAAGTGAAGTTTCAGAGAAAGAAAGGTAAGGATCCACTCAAACCCCCAGAATTGGCATCAGGACTTTTTTAAAGTGAAAACATTTGAGCTAAAGAAGGAACAGAAAGAAATCCTATCTGAATTTCTAATACTGAACTAAAACAGAGTCCAAAAAATAAACCTCCCTCCCAAGAGAGTTTCCTATGAATTCAGCTGCCATATAGTCAGGCCACTTCCTGCCATCTCCAGTAGTGTCAAAAAAATAAAAAATAAAAAAACCTCCCAAAACATGTCAGTGACTCCTGAAAAAACCCTTTGTTCAGTTTGATATATAAATCTTTTATCTCTGGCTATTCGGGGAGCAATTCATCATTGAGTACTCCCACATGTACTCATAAATAAACCGTGTCTTCTCTATGGTTACTTAACTTTCGCCACCAAAAACTGGACCCAATTAAGAAAAGTTTTCCTACCAACATAATAATTTCTCCTCATATTTCTGGATGGGATTACACCAATCCTTCACTACTCTAAGAGAAATAGTAATAGAAAACATATTAACACAGGCAAAGAATTCCAGTAGATGGGAAATTTCCATTATGTAAAAATTCAAGTTTATAAATGAGTCAGTAGGTGGCACCAAAGAAAAAAGAAGTATATCTTAATAAATGCACACATCACTGAGTCCTGGAAATCAAATAAAAGCTCCTCCTTCAGATGGTCAGTGTTTAGTTTTATCCTTAAATGTCCTATTTCAGTGCAGTTTTAAATTGAAAATTGCCTAAAGGTCTTTTTGAAAGGAAACAAAAAATCACAAATAAAAATAAAACCTAAACTCTACTTGGAGGGCTGAGGTTGTGGCTCAGTGGTGGAGCGCTCGCCTAGCATGTGTGAGGCACTGGGTTCGATTCTCAGCATCACATATAAATAAAATGAATAAAAAAAGGTTCACCAACATCTAAAAATAATATATTTTTTAAACTACTTGGATAAAAATTTCATGTATTCCTGCCAAAATTGGATTCAGGGCATCTATTTTTCTGGGTTACATGCAAATTATATCATATTAAGAAAATATGAGGTCTTCCCAGCTGCACATCTGCAACCGGCAATCCACTGAGGCAGAAGCAAAAAGTAAGCACAGAGAAATCTGCCGCCTAAGCTGGGGAAATAGGAGTGTTCTGGCAGTCGCTGAGCAGTTTTGGAATTTCAAATGGCAGTGCAGGAACTGTACCACCATCTTTAGAAATATACATGGAACCACAGAAAGTTCAGGAAAGGACTAAACCCTAGCAACCTCACAGAAAAAGTTGTGAATGCTGTTGGTTGTTTTTTGGTACCAGGGATTGAACCCAGGGGCACTTTACTCTGAGCTACATCCCTATCCCTTTTTGTATTTTATTTAGAGATAGGGTCTTGCTGAGTTGCTTAGGGCCTCACTAAATTGCTAAGGCTGGCTTTGAACTCTCTAAATCCTCCTGCCTCAGCCTCCCAAGCCTCTGGGATTACAGGCAGGCATCACCGCACCAGGCTAGTTGTTTTTAAATAGACACATTCAGCAATGTCAAGAGAGAATACTTTCTTAAATTCTTAAAGATACCTAAAAAATCCATTTTGCCATTCATTCTTCCATATCCCAAACCAACATCAAAGCAGCACATCACAGAAGATGCAGTTACTAAACTTCTTTGCTTATTGATTAGAATCAAGAAGAAAAGGAGAGATGTTCTGCCTCTGTCCACAATGACAACACTCTAGACAGTCAAGGTGGTGCTTCTCCCTGAGCCCTCCTCCAAAACAAGGTTCAAGCTATTGGCCTCCACTTACCCTGGCAAATTCCATGGGTTTGGGAAGAAGGCACATGACCATGACATCAAAGCGAACATCGCATACTGTCTTCAACCACTTGGTGACAAACTGTGGCTTCAGTTTTTCTACCAAGCTTCCAACTTCATCGTCCATCATGTATGCTGTGGAGTGAAACCACTGAAACACCATGGCCACCAGCCGGGCCAAACTTTCTGTTGGCGTGTTTTCACTGGGTGTGCACAGGCTCACCTGGGGCAGAAAGAGTAGACACTTGTTCAGTCTCCATCTGTCGTTACAAAATTACTGCATGTACATTTACAGGCAAAAAAAAAAAAAAAAACAATGTTCCAGAAAATCTATTTGAAACAGGCAGTTTTATAAATGGTGATCATTTATCCAGAAACTATGTTCCTCTCTACAGGGACAGATGGAATGCAACAATAATGTCCCCTCAAGATTTTGCCTTCCAATAGCATTTTTTCCCTACAAGAAATCTATTACATAATTTATGCTAGATAAATGCTTCCAAAAATTAAATCCATGAAGTGATATTTCATGAATATCTTCAAAGAAAAATAATTTACATATATTTCATTTCTAAAATGATCAGAGTTAGGTAAAATTTCATATCAGTAATAATTCTAATACTTTAAGGCCCCTACTTTATTACCATATTATAAGTAGAATTTTTTTTAAAAATCATGCATTCATTCATTCATTTGGAGATAATCTTTTATTCAGAATTGTAGCAGGGTACAAGAATACAAAAAATAAAGAAAGCACTGACCCTGCCCTCAGAGTTCCCAGCAGTAGTAGCCATGGTATTATTAGATAACAAGTTCTTGGAAGCAAGACATACAAAATCAACAATTAAATCCCAATTTGGTAAAGACTTTTTCAGGAAACTGTGTGCAAGCATAAAAGAAACGTATCACTATGGAGACTTAATCCATGTCTCTAGCCAGCAAAATAAATGAATAAATAAAAGCCTGCTTCTCTGCACAATCAGTGCATTTGGCTTTCTTCAGTCTTCAGATCTATATAGTTGATCTCCACTGAAGAAGAGCTGCAGTGGCATCAGTCAGTGGCAATCACTGACTCCTTGTGTAAGTTTGGCTGTGATTTCTGTAGTGTACATGAACCTGCCTTAAATATACATAAGGTTCCATAGAGACTGGGCTTTCAAGAAAAATTTCATGCACACAAATGAGAAGGTGTAAATTATGTTGAACCCAGTTCTTGACAATCCATACTAGCAAGTTTCCCATTTGCTCCTTGTCAAGAAAGTGCATTTCAACCAGGCAAGGCCATGGCATTGTAGGTTTCAATGCCTGAATGTTAATTAAAGTCAACCAGGGAGCTTTTTAAAACATTTCCAGAACTCTGGGTAAATCTGGACACTGTTTGTTTTTAAACACTTTCTTAGGTAAATATAATGGGCAACCCAGAGCTGATAGCCACTGCACCTCAAAGTACACAGTCCTAAGATTAATTTATAAGCACTAAGATGATTTTTCAATATTTAGTATTTACTCCTTTCAAAAGAACAGGAGAAATCCCTCATCAGTGCAATAAAAAACAAGAAAGCAGAGAATAGTTAACTTCTTTTTCTTACTAAGAACCATATTCCAAATTGACTAAGCAGCCTCTGGTCGTGTTTATCATCGTCCTTGTTATCAAAGTCAGCATTATCCAGGGAATGGTGGGAAGAGGAGAGGCCCAGCTGCCGCCGGCGATTCAACTCATGTTCCCGCTGTTCAGCATGGAACTCGGCTTCTTTCAATAAGCTGACAAAATGGGGTGATTTCAAGTTAGATTATGGAAAAATACACTGCAGATCATAACCTATCCAGAGCAATTACTTCATGAGCACTTAAGCATCACAGATTGTTCTCCTTTAAATTGGTGTGAATTACTCCAAGAAGCCTAATTTCATTTTTTTACTATTTTATACTTCATTCCCATTTCAAAGATGAACAAACTGAGGCACAACCAGGCTACTTCCTCCCATCAATTATGAAAAAGCAGAACTGATGTCTCTAATTTCTGGTTCACCAACCATCCTATTGTGAGTCCATTATTCTTCATATCTACCATGAAGGCATGTGGATAGCAAACATATGATACAAGGAGAAACTGAGCACCTGTATCCAAATGGAAAAATATTCAATTTTTGGTATTCAAAGACCTGAAAGTAACACAATGAAGATTCCTTTTCAATCTGCTAAATGAGTAACAACTTTAAAAAAGAATAATGCTGACAAAGGTTTAGCAAAAACTAATAACTTCATATACACTGTTGGCATTGTAAATTCATATACATGCTTTGGAAAGCAATTTAGTAAATTATCAAGAACAATTAAAATATTCAGACCCTTTGATCAGTTAACCCACATCTGGCAATCTACCCTAAGAAAGTAAAAAACCCAGGAAGAGCACTATGCACAAACATATTAAAGAGTTCTTTATAAAAGTGGAAAAATGGAAGCAATCTAAATATCTAATGGTGAAAGTAAGTAAGTTATATCTAGATGAATATTGTGTATCCACTAAAAAGTGATAAAATATGGAACTTCACAACACGGAAAGAACTAATTATATAATGTTGTATCAAAAAGAATTGCAGATTCACTGTGATTAGAGTTATATAAATGAAACTTGAATTTGAATGAAACTAGATGATGTGCAAAACTAACCATGATGACAGTATGACTGTTTTGTTTATTTTGTTTTGTTTTCTATTTCCAAACTTGCCATGATGCTTGATTTAACAAACATTTATGCATTTCTACTCTGTGTCAACCACTGGGATAAGAAAAATAGAAAAGTCAGCCTCTGTCCTTACAACTTACATTCTAACAGTGGTGTTTTGTTTTGTTTTTAATCTTGCTTCCTTGGATATTATATATATTTTTAAAAGAATAAGAACAAGTCTAGAGATTCTCATTTCAAACACTCCTTCGTCTAATAGAAGGAGAAAACCCCAGCAGCCTTGGGATCAGGCCCTCTCATTCCTGGGCCTCAAGCTTTACCCCAATACCATGTTACTTGGGGTCCTCCTGCCCCTTATTGCTCACTTGCAGAAGATTTGTTCCTAAGGCTTTGCTGCCCTCCTGACTGGCTAATGCTGCTGTCACTCAAGGCAAGCATCCCTATTCCCGCCCCTCATTCTGATGAGGTCTCCAGTTACCTATTACCCCTGGCTCAGGGCTATCATTGATCACCAGAGTGGATCACAATTACATGCTTGTAAGTTCTTCTAGTCCCTGCCTGAGTAACTAGAGGGCACTTCCGCCTCCCAAGTGCCTAGGGCAGTGCCTGGCCTGTACGTGGCATTGGATAAAGACACTGACTGAATTTACAATTGAAATCATCATCCTGGCCCCCCTGCGGAAGGTGAGCTGCTAAGCTGCGGGCATCTGAACTTGGGTTCGGTGTAAGCATCTCAGTGCGCCAAGGTCAATGTGGACGCAGGGCTCTTCAGAGACATCTGGCCAGCTGCGTTACCTAATCACGGCCTCCACGGCGCAGACCAGCTCCTCGGCGCCGCACTCTCGCGTGTTGATCGGGGGCGGCGAGGTCTGATAAAGGTGGGTCTCTGCCGCGGCCCCCACCTCATTACTGTGATGATTCGAGTGGCATCTTTTGCAGTACCGAACAGGCCTGTTTCCGTGACGACCGCAGCAGCCTGCGGAAAAGCAGGTGACGACTGCTCTTCTCACGTGGGAACTGCAGTTCTAGAAGCAGAAGTGGTGAAATCAGTTAAAACTGACCCCTCGGGTCAACTTGGCTAAGAACTGAAACAATGGAAAACTTAAGGGACCACGGAAGTTAACAGCTCATTTCAAAACGCAGTTTGTTCTCTGATCAGTTAGATTCCAGTTGTAGTAACAAAAGAAAGGTGAAAGGTGTCTTCCAGTGAGAGGGTAAGAAACAGTCTAGAGATCAGTAGAACTGTACGGAAAAGCCAGAGGATGAGGAGGACACTTTCAGCATTATTTGGAGTTAATGTTTCAAGGGTTTTCAACAGAAATATAAAGAAAAATTACAACTGTGGTTCAAAGAGAGCACAACAGAGTAGGAAAGGAAGAATTTAACTCCCAGAATAAACTCTTTCAAAATTATTTTATCTACCACTGGAAGAGCAGATTTCCACAGCAGCTAGTCTGTCCTTGTGGCATTCAAGGACAGGAAGGGGCCATGCTGTGCTGAGTTGATGGCCCCAAAGCAAGCCTCTCTCTCTCACCAACACACTCTGTGAAGACCTGAAGAACACTTCAGTGGACACCACAGGACATGCCAAAACACAGCCAGAACTGTTCACAGAATCGGCTGCTGAAATCAACCACAGGAAGCATCAACAGATGAAGTGATGTGGGGGGGGGGGTGTTCAGGTGGTGCAGCATAATAGATTCCTAAGCTCACAGGGCTATTGTCAGAGCTGCCCTGACAGGAGGCCAGGAATGAGGCAGCATCCAAGGAAAGCAATCTGAGGACCAGGCAGGGACACTCTGACATCAAAAACAAATGGACAGAAAACCACATGCTTCCAGCCTGTTATGATGCGCCCACCACACGTTCAATGTCTTTGTGTCCAAAGAGCTCCTCAGCCTTTCAATAGTGCTTGTAAAGATGTGAACACTTCTGGGGCATGTCGTCTTTAAGAACTCAGAGGTTGGCGAAGATGTGAGAATGCTCCAGGACAGGTATCCCCAGGGGAGATGGAAGGAAGAAAGCAAGCCCCAAACCCACACCGAACTGTCGACACTAATGAATTGTCATGGGAACCACCATCTCAAAGCAAAGTTTGTTACACTTTGATCACAAGGCTGCTGACTCTGGACTCTGGTGCTAGAAACTAGTTTCCAAATAGGACTCAGACCAATAATCATCAGCCCCTGTATTTTACAAAATATCAATCTCTTCATCAGGCAGCTACCTCTTTGTGGTCTTAAGAGTTTAAAATATTTCTAGTGCATTTTCTTTTAACTAATAATTCTGGGGGGGGGGGGAATCATTTTATGACTCCTCATCTTCTTTGGCATCCAAATCAGCCCTGACTTTTCCAGAATGGATTCTTTTTCCTGTTTTGTGACCAACATTTCTTTCTCCTTCACACAGTTTCCCTGTAGAAGTACATGAATTATTGGTTTGGGGCTCCCTCCTTCTGTTCACCCACCAAACATACCACTCTACTAGCTGAGGCATGTATCAGGATGTTTTCTGGTGTTAATTTTTTTTCCTCTCAGTTGTTGTTATGTTTATCCCACAACTCTCCCCCCAAAATATAGAGAGGATTTCCTATACTGAAATCTTAACCTCCAGGGTGATAGTATTAGCGGTAGTGGCCTTTGAAAGGTAATTAAGTGGTCACTAGGCTCCACTGCATGCATGGAATTAGTGGCCTTTTAAAAGAGGCCCAGGAGAGCTAGCTCATTCCCACTTCATGAGAGGAGGCAGCAAGAGGGTACCACATATGAGAAACAGGCCCTCACCAGACACTGAATCTGCTGATGCTGGTTTGTAAGAACCCAGTCTATGGTATTTTGTTGTAGCATCCCAGACAGACCAAGACAGTTATCATCAGTCTTTGGTCCTATGGGATTTCCACTGTTACATAAACAATAGGATGTAGATATGGTTTAGTTGGCAGTTATTGGCTATATATAATATGGTCCTGGGTTAAGGTCTACTATTCCTATTTTCTACTGCCCAAATGCCATCCAAATCCTACTATCATTTCCACATTTCTGACCTTTTGCTATAGATTTCTTGATTCGCTATGTATAAGAAAGGGAACTTTTCTTATTGTAATCATCTATGATCAGTGTGACATTTTGCTATGGCTTATGTAGAATGGAACAAATTCAGACATACAAAGAAAGGGAAATGTCCACAACCCTTCCAAAAGATTGAGTTGTATAAATAGACACCAATGACATCAGAAAGAAATCCAGTAGGTTCATAGCTATATTATGGATACGACAATAAGAAATTATGAGATGCCCACCGTACACCTATTATTCTTCAAATAAATGCTTACTTGTAGCCATTACTGCTGATCAGTTGCACATCTGCTTTTTCATTTTGTTCTGCTGTTTGTGTTCATCCATATTCAAACAGCAGACAGTGACTCCTTATGTCATGCCTGATTCTAGTCCCTGTTTTCTAGAGGCCCTTCCAACTTTTTTTTTAATCAATAGGTGGAGTCTACTTCCCTTCCTCCTGAATCTCAGATGGCCTTGGGACTAGCTTTTAATCAATGGAATATATCAGATGTGATAGATAGTGTGTGACTTCAAGCTTCTGGGTCAAGAGGTCTTGCACCCACCATTCTTGCTCTCTTGGGACACTGCTGCCTTGTGGGAACTACCAAGACTAGCCTCCTGGGGATGAGTCACCTCAAGAAGAGAGGGTGTCTCAGCCGTTCTAGTCATCCCAGCTGATGCCCCAGACATGAGAGTAAGGATATCTGGGGCCAACCAACCCCCAGCCCGTCCATTGACTGACTATGCTCGCACATATGAGAACAGGCAAGACCAGAAGAATTGCCCAATAAATCCAGGTCAAATTACCAGTCTACAGAATTGTAAACATAAATAAGTAACTATTATAACAAGATGACATGTTTTGTTATACCATAACTGAGACAGAAAATAGCTCCAGAAGTAAGGTGCAGACAGGTTTGTGCATTTAACTTGTACCTACTGAAGTGGGTTTATAAACTGCTACATAAAAGTCCACAATATTTCTAGTGGAATCATATCATTTATATCTTTATAAAGAAAAGAGGTTGGGGCTGGGATTGTGGCTCAGCGGTAGAGTGCTCGCCTAGTACGTGGGCGACCCGGGTTCGATCCTCAGCACCACATACAAATAAAACGCATTGAATAAAACGCATTGTGTACAACTAAAAGCAAATAAATAAAAATATTTAAAAAAAAAAAAAAAGAAAAGAGGTTCATTTATCTCACAGCTCTGGAGGTTCAAAGGCATGGCACTGAAAATACAGATTTCTTACATATGTCAATATTGTTGCCTGCAATAATCTGGAAGATTGAAAAGTACCTAATAAATTTTGGAAAGTGACTAAAGAGATTTCCAAACATAATCTGAGGGGTCCAATTAGTTTCTGATAACTGCATTTGATAAGGTATAAGAGGACAGAAGTAAGCTAAAGAGAGAACAATTCAATTGGAAAGCAGATGCTAAAGGAAATATAGAGAAACCAAGAAGTACACATACCAGAACAAGATGGAGGGAGCAGTCCAAACCAGATGAAGACAAAGAAGAGGTACATTATCCTTAAATATTTTTAAAACAATAATATAACTGATGTTTTCAGCTACTACTGCTGTATAGCAAATCACCCGGAGACTTAGAGGTGTAAAGCAAAGCCATTTTATTATGTGCATGGATTCTATCAGTCAGGGCTTCAGAGAGGACAAAAGCAGAATGACTCTTCTCTGTTCCATGATAGTTGGGGCGTCAACGTGAATGACTTGTATGACTGGGGATGCCTCAAACTGCTGGGTATTGGAAGAGCTGCTAATAGAAATGACTTCTGAGATTACATATTCATTCATACATTTAGTGCTGGAACTGGGACAGCTGAAGGATGGGTTTAGGTAGGCCCTCTAACGAGAGCATCTACACATGGTTTCTCCATATGATTTGGTGTATCTGTTTTGTGTTACTATAACAAAATACTTGATGCTAGGAACTTTATAAAGAAAAGAGGTTCACTTAACTCACAGTCCTGGAGGTTCAAAAGCATGGCACTGGTATCAACGGGGCTCTGGTGAGAACCTCGTGGCAATTGACCTCACAGTGGCAGGAGTGTTTGCAAGAGGAAGAGATCATGTGGAAAGACAGGAAACCAGAGACCAAGAGAGGTCAAGCTTGCTCTATTGTAAAACTCACTCGTGTGGGAACTAACTGGGGTCACATGAGAAGCATAGGAGCTATGTAATCCCTTCTAAGGGCAGTGTTCCCAATGATCTCCCACTAGGCTCCCCCTCATAACATCACCACCTGGGGACTAAGCTTCCCACACACAATCCTTTGGAAGAAAAACTACACCCAAATCTTAGCATGTGGGTTCTCATGGCATAGTGGCTGGATTTTGAGAGGGGGCCTCCTGAAAGCAAGTGTTTCAAAAGAACCAGGGGGGAAGGTATGTGACATTTTATGACCCAACCTAAGTCCAGAGAGTCATTTCCACCATATTCTGATGGTTAAGGCAATCACAGTGGGTGATGACACAGACTACATGTCTCAATGGGAGGAATAAAAGCATTTGACGTTGCCACAGTCAGCCCTCTGGCCACAGCTTATTTATACCCCACCCCCATGCAAATGCACTCTTTCCCTCCTAAGAACCCCCAAAAGTCTCGCCGTGATGATCGCCCCAGACACTGTGAGGTAGCGATGACTCAACTCTGCCATGTCTGTTTGGATCCTGATCTGAAGAATCCATAACCATAACAAAATGGTCCTCCCTGCCACAAACTGTGGAGTGATTTGTTACAGGGAATTTGGAACCAAATTTAGTACATGGCAAAGAGTTTATTACTCTGTGATGAAAACCTCAAACTGGGCTGGGGTTGTGGCTCATAGATAGAGTGCTTGCCTAGCTTGTGTGAGGCACTGGGTTCAATCCTCAGCACCACATAAAAATAAAATAAAGATGTTGTGCCCACCTATAACTAAAAAATAAATATGTTTTTAAAATCTCAAACATAAGATTGTAACCAGGCAGCAGGCAAAGTTGGAAACACCTTGAGGAGACAGTTAGTGGAAGTCAGATGGGCCTCAGTGAGGGCATAAAGCAAAGGGAGGAAAGTGTTACGATACTGGACGAAAGGGGACCCTTAATATGCAGTCATGGGAAGTTTGGCTACAATGCCTAGGCAGTGGAAAGTAGGAAAGGTGCTGATGGACTCTAGGTCTAGCTAAGGAATTTTTCATGCAGTTTTGTAGGTACCCACCTAGCTGATTATAGCTGCCTATAGCAAAACGTGAGAAGGGACATAAAGAAAAGTATTGATTACTCTGTTTTCAACTAGAATGTAAAGGGAATGTATTGAGCTCAGGACAATCTTTCCAGCCAGTAATTTAGGGTTCCTGAAATAAGAAAAAAAAAAAAAAACGTTTCAGGGAAATTATTAAATTTAGGACTCTATCAGAAAATGTGATCTCGAGGAAGGAAGTGGGATGATGACAGAGGATGGAATATAAAGTCCTTTGTTAAGAGCTCGGAATTTAATATGGTACATCATGGACCCCTTTAGACACACAAAAGACCTTCTAAGGATTTTAAGGGTATGCCCCACCATCCTCTCCATTAAATAGTAGGGGTTTGGGCTGGGGTTGTGGCTCAGCGGTAGAGCATTCGCCTAGCACATGTGCGGCCCGGGTTCGATCCTCAGCATCACGTACAAATAAATAAATATATTTTAAAAAATAGTAGGGGTTCTAAGAATCCTAAAGGCATTATTCCCAGCTGCCTCAGACTCAGCAATATAGAAGGATTTATCTCAGACAGGTTTGTGCATTTGACTTTTGCCTACTGAAGCAGGTTTATAAACTGCTATTTAAAAGTCCACAATGTTTTTAATGGAATTAGATCAATGTGGACTGAAAGAAATACACTCCAAGCACCTCAAAAGAAGATGCTTTTGAAATTCCACACTTCCGTGACGAAAAAGTAAACTGATACAACTACTTAGTTGAAAACAGGCTACTTTTTATAGGGAAAAAGATGGGTATTTCCCAGAGGGTGGCGCCGACAGCCAAGAAATCAACTCCCAGGAAGTAAGACTAAGAAATGACACACAGATGCCAGGAGCTCTGCTGAATTTCAGTACGACTTTCATTCCCTCACTTGGCAGACTAGAGTTTCTAGAGGAGTGATGTGGAAATAACGTAAAGGATCTGTAAGCAGAGGAGTGCCCTGCAGGGGAATATACTAGACACTCCTCTCACCAATAGTGGGGTTTATTTGAATCTGGATGGGGTTGCGACTGCTTTAATCAACAAAATATTGCAGGCTGGGCATGGCAGTACATGTCTGTAATCCCAGCTACTCAGGAGACTGAGGTAGGAGGATCTGGGAAACCTAGCAAGGAGACCCTGACTCAACGATTTTTTTTCTTAAAAGCTGGAGATGTAGCACAGAGGTAAAGCACTTGCCTAACATGTTTGAGGCCATGGGTTCCATCCCCAGGAATGAAGAAAAAAAAAAAAAAAACAGTATGGCAGAAGTGATGCTTATGTGACTCTCAATGTCAAAGATATGTGGTTTGCATGTGGCTGTCTTGAAACATTCTCTCTTCAGAAGCCTCCTCATCAGGATGTTCCTCCTGGAACTCTGGTCAAACCACATGGAGAGGTGCTATGTTTAGGTCTCTGGTCAACAGAACCCACTAACCATGTCTTCTAGTCATTTCATCCCCTAACCCAAACATGACCTGGAAGCCTCTAGATAATTCCAGTTCCAGGTACTCAAGTCTTCCCAGATCAGGCCCCAAATATTCAGAGACTGGTTATCTCCACTGTGTCTTGTCCAAGACTCTCACCCACAGAATCTGTGAACATAATTAAGGGCTTGTTTCTGCTGCCACATTTTGAGTAATTTCTTATGCAGTGCCTGCATATAATAAATAAATGTATATTTATTTATATTTATAAAATATTTACATACATAATAACTAAAAGTTACCCTCTTTATCATAATGCAACATCAATTCTAAACAGTATCAGCAATAAAATATTTTTCCAAAAATAACATTTTTATTTTTTATTAGAGCACTATAGTTATACATAATAATTGGCTTCGTTTTGACAAAATCATATGTGCATGAATTTGATTTACCCCATTTTCCCACCCCCTTCTTTCCCTCCTCTCTTCCTTCCCCATATTCTCCTTCCTCTATTCTAGGATCCTCTTTTCCCTCATTTATTTATTTAATTTTGACTTGTGCTTTCTACATACACATAAAGGTGGAATTCACTGTCATATTGATATATGCAGCTTTCCTGGCTCTCTTCCCTCCCTACTTCTTCAACTTCACTGATCTTCCCTATATCTTTAAGATATTCAATCCACCTTCTCCCCCTTATTTTGCTCTAGTCTGCATATGAGAGAAAACATTCAACCCTTGATTTTCTGAATCTGTCTTATTTCACTGCACGTAATGTTCTCCATTTCTATCCATTTACTGGCAAATGCCATAATTTAATTCTTCTTTTTATGGCTAATTAAAACTCCATTGTGTATGTATACCACATTTCCTTTATCTATTCATCTAGCATCTGTGCTGGTTCCATAATTTGGCTATTGTGAATTGAGATGCTATAAATACTGAAGTGGCTATATCACTATCATATGCTGAGTGTAGGTCTTTGGGATCAATACCAACTAGTGGAAAAGCTGGGTCATATGATGGTTCCATTCCTATTTTTTGAGGAATCTCCACACTGCTTTCCAGAGCAGTTGTACTCACTGCAGTCCCCACAACAATGCATGAGCATACCTTTTCCCCCACATCCTCATCAGCATTTATAATTATTTGTGTTCTTGATAATTGCCATTCTAACTGGAGTGAGATAAAATTTTGGTGTGTTTTGATTTGCATTTCCCTGATTGCTAGACATGTTGAACACTTTTTTGTATATTTGTTGGCCATTATGTTTCTTTTCTTTGGAGGAAAGGTCTAAGTTTAGTTCTTTGGTCTACTTATTAACTGAGTTATTTGAGTTTTGTTTTATTTTGTGTTCTTTTGTTTTGGCAGAGGGTAGTACTGGGGATTGAACTCAGGAGTACTTGACCACTGAGCCACATCCCCAGCCCTATTTTGTATTTTATTTAGAGACAGGGTCTCACTAACAGGACTCCTTAGCACCTCACCATTGCTGAGGCTGGTTTTGAACTCGGGATCCTCCTGCCTCAGCATCCCAAGCTGCTGAGATCATAGGCGTGTGCCACCGTGCCTGGTTGAGTTATTTGAGTTTTTGTTTCTTTGTTTGTTTTTCCGTTAAGCTTTTTTAGTTCTTTATATATTCTGGATATTAATCAGAGGACTAGGTGACAAAGGTTTTCTCCCATTCTGTATGTCCTATCTTCACTTTGCTGTGCAAAAGCTTTTTAATTTGATGGTACCCCACTTGTTAATTTTTGGTTTTATTTCTTGAGTTTTAGGGTCTTGTTAAGGAAGGGAAGTTGGTGCCTGCACCAATATGATGGAGTGTTGACCCTGTGTTTGCTTCTAGCAGTTGCAAAGTTTCTGGTCTAATTACAAAATCTTTGATCCACTTTGATTAGACTTGTGCAGGGTGAGATAGGGTGAGATATAGGGATTTAGTTTCATTCTTCTACATATAGATATGCAGTTTTCCCAGAACCATTTGTTGAACAGGCTCTCTTTTCTCCAACATATATTTTGGCATCTTCGTCAAATATCAGATGACTGTTAGGTATGTGGGTTTATCTCTGTCTTCTATTCAAGTCCATTGGCCTTTGTGTCTATTTTAATGCTGATATCATGCTGTTTTTGTTACTACAGCTCTGTATTATAATTAGAGATCAGGTATTGCCTCCTGCATTACTCTTTTTGATTAGGATTGCTTTGACTATTCTGTCTCTCATATTCTTTCAAATGAATTTTAGGGCTGCTTTTTTCTAGTTTTGTGAGGAACGTCACTGGCATTTTGATGGGGATTACACTGAATATGTATATTGTTTTTGGTAGTATCATTTTGACAATATTAATTCTTCCTCTCCAAGAACATGGGAGGTCTTTCCATCTTCCAAGGTTGTCTTGAATTTCTTTCTTCAGTGTTCTTCAATTTTCATTGTAGAGATATTTTACCTCCTTGGTTAGATTAATTCACAAGGTTTTGTTTTGTTTTGTTTTGTTTTGTTTTGTTTTGTTTTGTTTTTGTTATTGAGAATGGGACAGTTTTCCTGAATTCTTTCTCAACAGAATCACTATTGAAATATAGGAAAGCTACTGATTTATGAATGCTGATCTTGTATCCCACTACTTGGCTGAATTCATTTTTCAGCTCTAGAAGTCTTCTAGTAGGGATTTTTAGGTTCTTCTAGATATAGAATCATATCATCAGCAAACAGATAATTTGATGACTTCTTTTCCTATTTGTATCCCTTTAGTTTCCTTTTCTTGCCTGATTGCTCTGGCTAGAGTTTTAAGAACTACATTGAATAGAAGTGGTGCAAGTGGGTATCCTTCTCTTGTTCCTGATTTTAGAAGAAATGTTTGTAGTTGATATTCAGTCAGTATGACATTGGCTTTGGGTTTGTCATATATATCCTTTATAATGTTGAAGTAAGTTCCTTCTATTCCTAGTTTCTCCAGCAATTATAACATGAATGGGTGCTGGATTTCTTCAAAGCCTGTTCTGCATCTACTGAGATGATTATATGATTCTTGTCCTTAATTCCATTTATGAAGTGAATTGCATTTATTGATTGGCTTATGTTGAACCAACCTTGCATCCCTGGGATAAAACCCAATTGATCATGGTATATTATCTTTTTCATGTGTTTTTTAATGTAGTTTGCTAATGTTTTATTACAGATTTTTGCATCTATATTCATCATCACTATTGGTCTCTAATCTTATTTCCTTGATGTATCTTTGTCTGGTTTTGTTATCAGGGTTATAGAGACTTCATAGAATGTACTTGGGAGTGCTCCTTCCTTTTCTATTTCCTGGAAATTTTTGAGAAAGACTGGTGCTAGTTCTTCTTTAAAGGACTGGTAGAATTCAGCTGACAATCCACCTGGTCCTAGAATTTTTTTGTTGTAAGGTTGTTTTTTTTTAAAATTATTTTTTATTCTAAGATGTTATAAATGAGAGCAGAATGCATTACATTTCATATTACACATATAGAGCACTTTTTAACAAATCTCTGGTTGTATGCAAAGTATATTCACACCATTCGTGACTTCATACATGCACTTAGGGTAATGATATCCATCTCATTCTACCATCTTTTTTTGTTGTTGTAAGGTTTTTAATTGCTATTTCAATTTCATTATTTCATGTTGGTCTGCTTAGGTTTTCTATATCTTCCTAGTTCAATCTGGACAAGTCGTATGTGTCTAGAAACTTGTCAATGTCTTCTGGAGTTTTCAGTTTATTGGGGTATAAATTTTCAAAAATAGTTTCGAGTGATCCTCTGGATTTCAGAAGTGTGTATGGTAATATCTCCTTTCGTCTCTTATTTTGTTTATTTGAATCTTCTCTTTTTCTTTTGGTTAGTTTGAATAAGAGTTTATTAATCTTATTTATCTTTTCAAAGAACCAACTCTTTGTTGCAATGATCCTGTGTATTGTTTCTTTATTCTCAATTTCACTAATTTTGGCCCAGATCTTACTTGCTTCCTGTCTCTACTAATTTGGAATTAGTTTGTTCTTCCTTTTCTAAAGCATGAAGGTAAAGCATAAGCTTTACTTATTTGAGATCTATTTTTTTTTTTTCTTAATGCAAGCACTCAGTGCTATAAATTTTCCTCTTAGAACTCCTTTCATACTGTCCTGGAGATTTTTATATGTTTTATCTCTATTCTCATTTGTTTCAAAGAATTTCTTGATTTCTTCTCTCATTTCTTCTATGATTCATTATCCAATCTCCATGTGTTTATGTGGTCTCCTATTTTTCTGGCTATTGATTTCTAGTTTTGTTCCATTATAATCTGATAGAATGCAAGGGATTACATCAATTTTTTACATTTACTAAAACTTACATTGTGACCTTGAATGTGGTCTATTTTGGAAAACGTTCCACAAGCTGCTGAGAAGAAAGTACATTCAGCTTTCTTGTGGTGAGATATTCAGTAGGTATGTGTTAGGTTCATTTGATTTATAGTATTATTTAGGTCAAAAATATCTTTAATGATTTTATGTTTTGGATGACCTATTGGTGAAAAGGTGTTGAAATCACCAAGTATTATTGTATTCAGTTCTATCTGAGATTTAATGTCAAGAAGTATTGTATCTGTGTGTGTGCGTGCGTGCGTGCGTGTGTGTGTGTGTGTGTGTATGCACCTAATTAGGTAAATTGAAAATTTGGGATATATATATGTGTATATATATATATGTATATATATATATATATATATATATATTATATAATCATTATATCTCTTGCTGGATTATTCCCTTTACCAATACATAGTGGCCTTCTTTGTCTCTTCTGATTAAATTTTGCTCAAAATCTGCTTTGTCAGATGAGACTAGCTACCCCTGCTTCTTTTCTGACTCCTTTTGCATGGAATATTTTTTTCTCATTTCAGTCTGTGGGTATCTTTGCCCATAACACGAGACTCTTGAAAACAACGTATAGTTGGATTTGTTTTTTAATCCATATCTTTTATTTGGAAAGTTGAGACCATTTACATTCAGTGTTACTACAGATATGTGTTTGTTGTTTAATGTCATTTCAGTTTATTTGCTGTATTTAATTCTATCTTTATTTTCATTTAGCTAGTTGCTCTTCTAGTGATTTTCATCTATTTGAGAGCTTTGGGTTTGTTTTTGGGTCCCTATATGTGCAGTGTATCTTTTAAGTATTCTTTGTAGTGCTGGTTTAGTGATCATGGATCTTTCAGTTTATCCTTGTCACAGAAAGTTTTTATTTTGAAAGGTAGCTTTGATGGATATAGCAGTCATGGCTGGAAATTGTTTTCTTTTAGAGCTTGAAATATCTCATTTCATGCCTCCTTGATTTTAGGATCTTGGTTGAGAAGTCAGAAGTGATTACTTATTGGTTTGCCTCTAAATATGACCTGGTGCTTTTCTCTTGCAGCTTTTAATATTCTTTCCTTATTTTATATGTTAGTCATTCTGATTATGATGTGTCTTGGAGAGGTTGTTTTGACCTTTTCTGTTTGGGGCCCTGTATGCCTCCTATCTGTGGATGTCTATCTCATTTCTAATATGGGGAAATTTTTCTGTTAAATGCATTCAGCCTGTATCTCCATGTTCTCTTCTATCCCAATAACTCTTAGTTTTGTTCTCTTGATCCCATCCCTGAGTTCTCATATATTCTGATCATAAACTTTTTTCTTTTTCCTTTAGTGCATAGTGAGTATTCCAGTTCATATATCCCATCTTCAAGGCCTTAAGTTCTGTCTTCAAGGTCTGAAGTTCTGTGTTTTCTATGCAATCTAATCTGTTGGTGATGGTTTCAAGTGAATCTTCATTCTTTGTGTCTTTCATTTCTAGGTGTTCTGATAGGTTTCTTTTTTTTTTTTTTTTAACCATTTTATATTAGCGTCTCAATCATCATCTGAAAAGAAAACATTCTAGAGTAACATCATTAAAAACAGCTCTGATAAAGTGCATTCACTACTATGTATCATAAAGCAGGTACAAGAGGTTTTACAATCACAGAATATGATACAGTACTGTCCTACATCTGTAATACCTGAGGATATAATTAAAAAGGCAATTATTTGAGACTTCATTCTACTTATCCAGCAGAGGGCCCAAAGGATGGTATGACACAGCTCTGTAAAGAAATGCACTTCCTTAGGATTTCCTTTCAATAGGTTTCTTTTCATTATCTCTATTTATTGAAATGGCCTTTCATATCCTGTATTTGATCTCAATTCATTCCTTAAATCTTCTTCTAGTTCAATTAATATTTTAATAATCAGTGGAATTTCATCCATAACTGTAGGATTCTTTGTTGGGAGATTATGAATTTTGGGGGAGATTTATTGCCTATTTCCTCATGTTTTCAAAAATCTTGGGTTTCTGTATCAATTGAGATGAATGCCCTTTCTCTTGTATGCATGTGTCCTTTTGTGTGTGGTCATCTTTTTTTGTTCTTGGACTTCTCTCTGTTTTTGATGTATGAGTAGATGTCCAGGAGTGGGACCTGAAGTCCTCCTCTGGTTGTTCCTCCTTGGTTTGGGTTCTTTGTCTCCTCTCTTCCGTGTTGTATTGTTGAGGCTCAGGTGGGAATAGATCGTGTGTAAGAAGATATTTGCTGTTATTTGGCTCAGTTGAGAGTATTGCTGAGCACCATGGTCTCTACTCTGTGAACCTGAGGTGTCCCAGTCACTTTCTAGCACCTCATGGAGCCGTGAATATCATTAATGTTAGCAACAGATGTACAGCTGTACAATAAATGTCCAATGTCTACTTTGACATCTATAGCACTAATTGTCAGCTGTATAGGAATGATGATGGACTCAATGACATGGATTCATTTCTATAGTAAACTAGAGATTTCCTTAGATACAGATTCACCTGGGTGTAGTTTTTCAACTATTCACTCCCGTCACTCTGTTTTACTGCTTTGAATTTTAGACACAAAGAAATACAAACAGTTCCCAACTCTATAGTGACTCAATCTAGGAATTTTGTTTAATTTGGTGAGAAAGTATATCCACATAACCATTCTCCATTTCACTTTCAGTACAGTATTCAATATATTATATGAGATACTTAATACTTTAGTATAAAATAGACCTTGTGGTAGAAGGCTTTGCCTAATTGTAGGCTAATATACGTATTCTGAGCCCATTTAAGGTGGTCTAGGCTAAGCTATGATATTTGGCAAGCTAGATATATTAAATGCTTTTTCATCTTATGATGGGTTTTTCAGGATATAACCCCACATAAGCTAAGGAATATCTGTGGTTCTAACTGGTCTCATAATGACAGAACTGAAATAAATCAAGGTCTTTATCTTTCAATCATAATACTAGCATTATTTATTTCAAACCTACTATTCAAAGGTAGGTATATATCATACTAAAGAGTTAGAGGCACAAACTGTGCCCAAAGCAAGTTCAAACAATTCTGAACTATTGTATTATTAAATTAATGGAAGCTATCCAAAGTAACTTTCATATAAAATATAACATTTATTAAGGGATGAGTAATAAAATGTGCTAATTTAAAGCTTATTACTAAAAATAAATTTGTCATGCAAAGAGAAGTGTTAAAAATTATCTACTCTGGGTTTCAAATATGTTAGGTATGACACCAAAAGACATATTGATTTTGAAAATAAAACTTGGTCTGGGGATGTAACTCAGCAGCAGAACATTTCTGTAGCATGCACAGGGCTTTATCATCACAAAACAAGAAAAATACAACCTTCACATCATAGTCTTTCAAACTTGTAAAAAAACAATCTCAAAAAATGGCTTCAGGATAAAGATCAAATCAAGAGTATGCTCTTTTAATAGAAGATTCTTTGTTAAGGCTTCAGAAAACTATAAAGTGTGCATAGCTGAACCTTGAGGCTAGAAAAGGGCTTCTAAAAATTTTAGGTGCATACGAAATGCTCAAAGATAGGATCTCTTTTTTTATTTTTTATTTTTTTATTTTTTTTTTTTTTTGTAGCTTTGGGGACCCAGAACCCAATTCGATTCATTGAAAATCCACAAAGTTTTTTAGGAGTCATACTAGCAAAAACATTACCAGCTAAAACTAAAGCAGACAGATAACAGTACAAAATAAATGAAAGGCATGTGGAACCCCAACTTCTACACAGGAAGCCAGTTGAGTGACTTGCTGCAGCACAGGCCATTTCTAATTATAAAGGAAAGATGTCTCAGAGAGTGGAGACAAGACCTCAGCAGAGGGGATGGGTTAGGAAACTACTCCAGGAAGTAAAACAAGGCCCTAATAAAGACCCATCTGCCATCCCTGGAAGATAGTGAGCAGCTGCTGACATGTTCATGGCCTGAGCTGCCATACACTAGTGACTGCCAACTGTGTCCTCTTGCTCTTTCTGAACAGAGGTTTATTTCTGTAATCCTGTACCTATCACACCATTGTGCCTTGGGTGTGCAGGGAGCAGATAATCTTCCTTTGTAGTTCACAGGTCTCTGAATCAAGAGAATTTGTACCCAAGGAGTTTCATAGGTAATCATACCATATCATGAGATATTGAACTTGAAGCCTAAAGCTATAAATGGACAAGATTTGTGGTGGGGGCAGGAGGAGGGTTGTAAAGTGGTGAGTATATTTTACATATGGAAAAAAAATTTAGTTATAGCTAAATAGTTAAATGTGGTAGATTAAATATTATCACAAAATTCTTACAACTCTTTTTATAACCAAGAGGATCCTATTTCCCCACTCCTTGAATCTGGGCTGACCTTAGGACTTGCTTTGACCAATGAAAAGCAGCAGAACTGACATGGACTTCTAAGTCTCTGAGGCCTTGCAACCTCCTCTCCCTCTCAGAAGACTGCTGCTTTGTGAACAAGTCCAGCCCAACCCCACGAAGGATGAGACATCTCATAGAAAGGAGGAGGCCCAGATTCTTCATTATCCCAACCATCCAGGCAACCAATTAAGACCCCAGACATGACATGGGAGTAAGACCATCTGGAACCAGTCAATCATTAACCCACACACCAACTTACTGCAAGTATATCAGTGAGCCTAAAGAGTCTATAAAGAAGAACTACCTAGCTGAGCATAGGCCAATTTGTTCAACTTGGTTGTTGTTATTAGATGCTACATTTTAGTATAGTTTGTTATACAATAATAAATAACCAAGACAGCTTGCCAAATCATAATAATCACCATCCAAAAATGTTTAAACGATTTAAATGATTCATACAAGGTCCACAAAGGTAAGAGAGAACAGAGCTGGAAAGAACCCAAGCATCTTAACTAACTCATCAAAGCTCTTTGTATGACTATAATAATCTTCTCTTATACTTTTAAACCACTAAAACAAGAAGACAAAATAGAAATGGCTTAGAGAAACTATGAAAAGTGGCTAAGGGAAATTTTAGAGGAATCTTTAGCTAGAGTCACTGTTAACTTCCATGTAAATGAATATTTTCCATATATACTTGATTGGGATACGTTTTGACACATATATATTAAACCATTCACACTGTATCTCAAAATAATAAAGATTGTTAATATATAAGATACATTCTTTACTAAGGGTAAGTTCTATAAATTGCACTGTCATTCAAACCTTGTTGTAATTAGACTATCCCAGAATTACACATATGCTTTTATTTCAAATTACTTAACAAAAACATTGTCTATAAGATGGGTGAGCAAAAGCAGTGATGGAAATAGAGACCATTTTAACATCACAATCTTGCATGCTAAATTATTTCTTTTCTCTTCACAAATACAATGACATGACCATACTAGGAAACCATGGTGCAGAAATGAGGCGGATGTCAATGCACGAATTGACATACAAACACAGAAAACCATGCCCCACCACACAGACAGCTGGCTCTTACCTTTTTCTGACATATGGCAGATATTTCAGCTGTAAGGGGAAGGTACACAAAATATCAACAAAGAAAGAAAGCCCATTTTAAATAAGGGCAGCCATGAAGGATAATAAAAAAAAAAAAAAAAGAAAACAATCATAATTCACACAACCTTGGAACTCAGCTAAATAGCTTTGGACTTGTCTCATAAGTTGTCACCTACTTTTCTTGGCCTTTATTTTCCTCCAAAAGCATAAAATATTTCTTTCTCACCTGAGAGTGATTTCGGGGTTTATGTTTAATGAAGTTAGAAACACTTGCATGCAGCAAATATGTCACCTCGTCACACATCTAATCCAATTTTCTCAGTTATGACTTAGAAATCAGATCACATTAAAGCCAAACAACTTTAATCTTAACCTCCTCATTTAAAGAGGACAAAATTAAGGGCCTCCATGGTTGGATGAATTCTTTAAGATCACATAGCCTACCAATGATAGAAACGTCTGTAGAGCTATAGTCCCTCTACCCTCTGTTTGCTGCTTTATCCAACACACTATGACAATGGTTTGATATAGTGGGCATACCAATTAGTTCCATGGGAATTGATGCTTAAGAAAAATACTTGAAAATAATCTTTCCAAAAATCTATTAGCATTTCCCTTGAAACAGTAAGGACTCAAAAAAAATGGGCTAACACTTTGTTTATAGGATGGTCTATGTTATGATTTATTTAAAGATTAAAGGTAAATGTCCCCCCAAACTGTCTAAAAATTATGAATTAGTAGATGCCAACTCAATGAAATTTATAATTCAGTCTTTAAAGCTGCTTTTGTATAACTAATGGTAACTTAACAGTTTGATATCCTTAAATAATCTGAGGTTAGTGTCTTATCTCTAGATCAATAATAAAAAGTTATCATCAATTCTTCCAAAGATGAATATCATCTAGAAATGATGACCAAAATTCAGCAACATATCTTATATTTAAAACGTATTTTAGAAGCTGGGCACAGTGGCACATGTCTGTAGTCCCAGCTACTTGGGAGGCTGAGGCAGGGGATCACTTGAGCGCAGGAGTTTAGGGCCAGCCTGGGCAACATACAACATTGAGGGGACTAGTCTCTTAAAAATAAATAAATAAATAAAGTGTTTATTAGTTCTTGACTGTCAGCTTTACCTCAGAGCACTGGAAGCTCACTAATAAAATAGCCCAGTTTAAAGGGAAAAAAAAATGACCTTTACCCATAATATAAGCCTAAGCCTTCTACAGGCCCAAGCCTTTACATAACCTTATGTAACTTTTCAAAATGTCCTTTTGAAGTAAATAAAGACTGACATTATTGCTCCATTTTACAGAGAGCAAGTTCACTCATTAATTTCTCTCTTAAGGTTGAGATGACCCAATGTTAAAAGTTAAACTACAAAGAAGTAGTGTAATTATCATTGATCTATACTCATTATGCCCCCAGCTTTCTCCACCCTTTGTCTTTCCTCTGCTTTCCTGAGTACTTTTTCTTGTCATTTTAGCCACCAATGAGGTGGCCAGAATACCTGCTTCTCCCATGTGCAGAGGAATGCTCTCAGTAGGACCAACCAACTTTTGAAACACAACTTTCAGAATTTAAACAAACATCAAAGAGTGTTGCAGGCCGGGTGTGGTGGTGCACACCTGTAATCCCAGCAGCTCAGGAGACTGAGGCAGGAAGATCACAAGTTAAAAGACAGCCTCAGCAACTCAGCAAGGCCATAAGCAACTCAATGAGACCCTGTCTCTAAATAAAATATTAAAAAGGGCTGGAAATGTGGCACAATGATTAAATGCCCCTAGGTTCAATCCCTAATGCAAAAAAAAAAAAAAACAAAAAAAAAAGTGTGGCAAATCTTGTCTTTCCATTAAAATGAGTTAGATGTACTTTATCCCCATTTTACTCATAGGGAACCTGAGTCTCAATTAAAGGACATTCCCCCAAAACATAGTATCAAGAAAAAGGTCCATCATTCAATTCTCTTCCCACTGGTGTTTTTTTATTCTCTTTCTGACCTGGCACAGCAAAATATCATCGACAAACCTGTTATATACACAGAAAATCCCTTAAGACACAATTCAGCAGGGTTTTAGTCCTAAGGAAGCCTAATTGCAACATCCAACCTTAATTCTGGTAGAGTTGATACTTTGCCCCTCGTTATTAAATGTTTGGGTATATAATACCAAGACACTGATAAAATACCTCAGGTCAATGAATATTCATGGGATATTATGCTTTGGTTACTGTCTGTAAAATAAAATAGCACAAAGGGAGATGAATCAACCATGTCATTAGTTGTGATTACTCATTATTCACCCTTTCTGAAGTAAACCATACCTTGTGGCAGAAGAACATCAATCAACCACTCGCTGTGGTCCCTATAAAGAAAAACAAAATTCATTCTTGAGCTTCATTGAAATGCTCTCCTTCCACATGAGTGTTTATAAGCTGCAAACTATTGATGAAAGGCTTTTAATAGAAAGGATAATTAAGAGCACTATCATAATAAACTTTTAAAACATCTAACGCATTCCAGCTAAATTATAAATTACAGGCATTTCATCATATTCAGTTATCTTTAAATGATACTTTCCAGATGCTAATTATGCCAACCAAAATACTGCATGATCCGCACAAAGCTGAGTGTGACTGTAAAACTAACAAGCAAAGAGAAGTCACTTGAATTACATGTCATATTTCAAAACCACAGTTTCTTTTACATCTATTTTTCTCTGAGGCCTTTTTAAAAGGCTCCTTCAAAATTAGAGCTGCTTTATTAAGTGAAATTGCTTTCTCATGTCACATGGAGAAAAATATTGCAAACAAAGCCATAATCTTCTAAATGACACTTTCCTATATGTTAAATATCAAACAAACCTTTAAACAACACAGCAAGGGGCTGGGGCTGTAGCTCAGTGGCAGAGCGCTTGCCCAGCATGCATGAGGCACTGGGTTCGACCCTCAGCACCACATAAAAATAAATAAAATAAAGGCATTCTGTCCATCTACAACTACAAAACAAAAATTAAAAAAAAAAAAAAAAAAAAAAGCAAGGCTACTGGGAAAGTTGTGTAATATAACCAATTTAGGTCCAGATGATTTTTCTTATTTTCCCATTGAGAGTCCTATACCTACCCTGCAATCCTCTCGCTGCATTCTTCACAGAGATACAATGGGGGTGGTTTATCTCCCAAAGCAACTGACAGGGAAGGGTCTATACACATCTGAAACACATGAAAAGACAGAATGAACTTTCGTGCTCCTGGATGATGAGATGAATGCTTCACAGTGACACATTCCCACAGGCAAAGTGTAACAGGTATTAGTAAAACCCATTTGACCTGTGACTGCTCGTGCCGCACTCACTGAGTGCACACTGGGAAATTAAACATGGCTGTGGTGGGTTTTCATTTCCCCTGTTATTTGCAATTAAAGTAACAAACAGCATCAAGAAACCCACCTTCATTCCGCAAAGATAAAAATCATCTTATTACAATGGCTGCTTAAAAGTAAATGCAGCAATCTCCCTTTAGAAAACGGAAAATATATTAACAATGATCTTAAAATCACAAATGATATGAACCTACTGGCAGTAGAGAACTTAGCTTCTTAAGACTCATTCAGAAAAGTTAGCATTAAATCTAGCATTGAGTAGTTCACGCTTCTTAATCTGGAATCTTAGCTCGGTTACTCTTCTAACATTTCATTTTCACGATTTTTATTTTTTCTACACGTGACCTATAATTTGTTCACCCCCGATGCTTTGCTGTTTATGGCTGGGTCTTCACTAACCCAAGCACCAATGAAAAGTGTTCACTTCACAGTTGAGTGTCAGGATATATCAAATATCTGAATGTTTTAGATCAAGTGAACACATTCAGCTGAGTAGCTGCATTTTGTACTTGGCATCAGTTTAAATCACAATGACTTCTCAAAGTCGTTTAAAATTCTGTTCACAGTGAATGTCTACTACACAAATTCTTCTAAAATTTCACTCTCTTCTTTAGTTGTTTTCATTGATTTGAAAGGGAGAAATGACCCAAATTTACAACTCAAAGCAGCCTGCAATTCAGTTAAAACCCTGATGAGTTTCAGTGGTTGGGAAAATAATAGTTTGGCTAAATTTAAATCATCACACCATCAAAATTGTCTATTATATATTCCCAGATACTAAACGCCTGGTGTGAAATTTTTCCTTATGTAAGTTTCATGCTTCCTTATATGCAATAATGAATAACTACTTTTTGTCAAATCAGAGATTGGCACACTTTTTCTATGAACGACCAGAAAGTAAAAATTTTAGGTTTTGTAGGCCATACAGTCTCTGTCACAACTACTCAACTCCACGGGTACAGCATGAAAGCGGCCATAGATGATACAAAAGCAAATGAGTATAGCTATGTTCGAATAAAACTTTACTTACAAAAACAGCCAACCAGCAAGATTTGTGGCCATAGGTGGCCCAACCCCTATCTTAAATAATTATCTGGGCTTCAAAGTATTTTGTGAAGAGGACTTCAAATACAACCAAGTAAAACCAAAACCATAAGTTCCAGCATATTTTCACCATTAACCTTATTTATTGAAGCCTTAAACTTTTACTTAAAAATTACTTTTTCGCACCCTATTGTAACAAAAATAGATAATGCTTTCCTGTTTGGCCGACCATTAGTGCCTGATGGTATTATGGAAATTCAACCTTTTGGAAAGAATTAATCCATTTTTCCTGAGTTTTTCCCATGCATCTCATCTATACTTTCTCTTGAGCATTACTTTACTCTCATTTCTAACAAGTCATTGATACCTCTGCCAGGTGTTCACCTCAAAAGGATTTTTTGTGACATTTTAAGTGACTTAATTAACATGACCCACCAGATTTCTGGGCAGTCGAGTCAATTCTGTTTTACTCTAAACAGAGCACTTGACACCATTCCTAATGAGTTCATATCTGGATGTTGCATTAAAAAATTACTGTTTTCTGATTACAAATAAAATATATGCCCATTACAGAGGCTCAGGAAATGGAGAAAAAGAAGGAAATTCAAATAACTCATTAACTCTCCATCCTGATGCATTGCCTGGTAACATTCCAATGAGTACAACTGGGTTTTTTTTTTACTATGAATATGAATATGAATATGTATAGATGTGATATTTAAAATAAATTAACATATTATGCAATTTCATAACTTTGCTTTTCACTTAATGTAATTTTGTAAGTATCTGGATGTTGGATACTTTTGATCTACACGTCACGTGGTAATAATGCAGGCTTGTGAGGACTCACACTGGAAATACAGAGCCATACCAGGATCCTTGTGCAAAAATGGCCCCAGTCCAGGAAGCATTCACAAGAATGTTACCTTTCTGGAAAATGTAGGATGAAAATAGAAAAGAGAGTCCTTTAGAAAAACTAGAGATTGGCACATGCCACTGAACTGTTCACTTCAAAATGGTTAATGTTATGTGGATTTTACCTTTTTTTTTTTTTTTTAAATGACAGAAAGTAGGATGGTCTGACCTATCCTAGAGAACTGACTTTGGGGAGAAAATTTAAGCCCAACCTAGAGGAATGGACTAAGCTGTTTGCCTAAAAGAGGAGAAAATCTAATTCCTGATTTATTTCTGTGATTAGAAGGCCAAAAGCATTACTAACGGATGTCAGAGCACTCCTGAGAATACAGTCTGACATAAACTCAAGGAAAAAATAACTAGAGAAACCTGAAACAGGCAGATGGAAGGAAAGATATAGAAATAAAAGAAGGAAAGCCGGGCGTGGTGGCGCACGCCTGTAATCCCAGCACTTGGGAGGCTGAGGCAGGAGGATCGCGAGTTCAAAGCCAGCCTCAGCAATGGCGAGGCACTTAGCAACTCAGTGAGACCCTGTCTCTAATAAAAATACAAAAAGGGCTGGGGATGTGGCCCAGTAGTCGAGTGCCTCTGAGTTCAATCCCTGGTACCAAAAAAAAAAAAAAAAAAAAAAAAAAAAGAAGGAGCCATGCACATCTCGTCCCTGTGAAAAATTAAGCAAGCTGAACTCCTTGAATAATACATGATCTCACATGTGGTTAGCTCAAAATACCTTACCACAAAGTGCCTGTGAACCCCAATGTCTACTGAAACAGGGGGGTGCACATAGTGGAATGGGACAGGCCCACACTTCTATTGGCAGGTCACTGTCATCTGCTCTTTCTCAACATTCATTAAATCTGCCTTCACCAGAGGCAGTTATGATATCTTGAGATTACAAGGTTGTTATTGACACCTGGTTGCCACTTTTGGTGGACAAAACACATTTTTGGTTCTTTTTATATTTATTAGATCTCATTTTACCCATTCTTTGTTTTTCTAAAGTGATAGTATGATTTTCTATCATTTGGTCATCTTCACTGTCTCTCTATAGAAAAAGGGAAACAAACTCTCATGACACCAGTTCTAAAAGTAACTGTGAACTCCAGTAACTTCAGCTGACTCCAAGTCTCCATCATATGATATTTAACCCTTACAAATGCAGACACTTGTCTATTCAGCCAAGTGTTTTGTGGCCAACAAATACACCACAAGCAATTTTATTAAAAGACGTGATTGTTTCTCTAACATTCAACATCCTAGAGTTGGGGTTTTAACAGGACCACACTGATCTGATGTTGAGAAAAGAATGAGGCTGAGATAAGAGTACCTGATTCTGACCCCAGTGCTAATACTAACAGCCTGTGTAACCTTAGGAAAGAGACTTGACCTCTCTAAACCACTGTTTCCTAAACTCTAATGTAACTTTCCACATGCATGCTGTCCAAACACCTCTCAGTCACTTCGACTAAGTTATATCTATGATATGAACCAATACTTCATGATTGTATCTATTTTTGCCCTTGAATTTGCATATTCACATGTTAGGCACTCCAAATTTGTAACATACATATGAAAACTGAGGAAAAATACCTTTCCTTGAGTTTATTAGCTCAGATAGAAGCCAATGAAAGGCTAGGCAAGTGTTTCACCAGTATTCTTCCGATAATCACCTCAGTGCTACACCATACCTGGCCATGAACTCATATCCAAAAACTGGAGACATGATTACTCATCTGTCTTGACCCAGTCTGCTCAAGTACAGTCAGATTGAACATAGGTGCTTGAAATTATCACAAAGAGCTCTGCTTTACAGAGAAGCATTCACTCTCCTCCACTTCATTCAGTAATTTGCTCCTAATAATGTGACCACTGAAAATAAAACATGGAACCAAGTCTAATAAAACAGTACCTTCACAGCTGGCTTGTTAATTGCATTGTGGCATTCAATGTGCTGGCAGTGGATGGGATTCCAAGCTGTAAAGCAAAGTAAAGCTGATGAGCACTGATTGAAATTATTCCTGCTCTAGCGAAAACATAGCACATACTTCACTAGCTTTCTTTTTCCTAAATAGAAGCAGCATCAGATGGCTTCCTAGGAGAATCGTTTTTAAAAATCGATGAAAATTTTTAAAATCAGGCAAAGATATCACAATTCTATCCATTTTCCCAAGAAGAGAAAGACAATAGAAGGCAGCATACAATAGATTACCTCACAATGCTGTAACATTAACAAGTCTGCAAAAGTTTTTATAACTATATTTTCAATTGATTCCACAGTAACTCAATGGGCTATCTATAGCAGATTATTAACCTCATTTAATGTAAGAGTAAGTTTTGAAATTAAAAAAGTCAAGTAGCTTGATATGGTCATAGTTACTAAACACAGCTTGGGTCTTGAACCTACATCCCTTGATTTCTGATACTCTGTTCTTTTCACTATGGTAAACTATAATAAACATCTTATATTTTTGGCATTAGGAAACATTTCAAATTGATAAATGTTCTAAGGCATCCTCCAACATCCCATTTCCCACTGCATCCCCATCAAATGTGGAAACTGGGAAAATAGGTTTATTGCCCGAATGAAACTGATTATCTCTCTAACACATGACCCACATACTGAACCTCTGCTAGTTTGCTGACATCCACATCTGACTCCTTAACTCAGCATATATGAAGAATGAGGAAAAGAACCAAGTGACCTGGGAAAATCACAGCCAGTAATTACCATCCTTCAGACAATCATGTAGCCCAATGCAGTTAACTAACAATATTCCATAGTTTTTAAAAAATGCAATGTGCCTGAAAGTAAGATATCCTTCGAAATTGCCATATACTAACCTTATAGGACCACAGGTCGATTTTTTAAAAAGAAGATAAGAAGGACACACCAAAGACCACTATTCTAATAACATAGTATCATATTGCTTATATTTTTACAGAGAAAAGAAAGAAGAAATAAATGAGTAAATGAATGAATGAAGAGATCATTTGAGTATGTGTATTTCATAACTGTCAGATTTGTTTCCCATATGTAGTAAAATCAAGATGAATACAAAGAGTGGCAATAAGTTTTCCTGTGCAATTAGAGAAACTTAAAGAATGAGATTGCCTTTAACCTACATATGCATTGAAAATACATAGGACATATGCCCCATTCCTCCAATCCCAAACTCATGACAGACATAACTAATCCATTACAGCATTCCTTCCTACTGAGTTCACAGTAGGATCCTTCTTACCACTGAACTAGAAGCAATCACCACTAATCAAAACACAGTTGGCACCCATTTCTGAATCAGTGTATTATAAGGATGTTTGCAGACTGCTTTATTATTAAGTTCTTGACATGTAAAGACAGAAGTAATATTCAAAATATGTAACAACTGTATGCATAGGCACAAACAAATCAGAATGAACAAGAGTCATAGCACTTGATCAGGGTTCTAAATACTTCTGCTCTGCCAGAAACTAATGCCTTTTGTATGGATGGTGGGAATATGCAGGAGGTTTCATCCCTCTCAGTTTTCATTCTACTTTTACCAACCGTCACAGAGTTAGAAATACGTTGTAGGATACTAAGTTCATCACATTAAGAGAAGGATGATTCTTAGTTTTTGCTATTATCAAAAACCACTTGTCACTGGACATGGTGGCACACGCCTATAATCCCAGCAACTTGGGAGGCTGAAGCAAGAGGATCACAAGTTTGAGGCCAGCCTCAGCAACTTAGTGAGATCCTCCAAATAAATTTTTTTTTAAAAAACACCCATCAAGGTTTTTAAAATATGAGATATAAACCCATGTTAGATCTATTGAATCAAAATTTTTCGGGTTAGTCAGGTACAGTGGTGCATTCCTATAATTCCAGCTATTGAGGAGACTGAGGTAAGAGGTCCATGAACTCAAGCCCGGCCTGGGAAACTCCTCAAGACTCTACTTCAAAACAAAATATAAAGAGGGCCCAGTGGAAGAGTACTTGCCTAGCATTGCACGAGGCCCTGGGTTCCATCTCTGGTACCGCACGCGCGCACACACACACACACACACACACACACACACACACACACACTCACAAAAAAAATCTCTTGAGAATACAGCACAAGTATTTGTAAATGGGAAAAGTACTACAATTTATTCTGATACAAAGACAACCTACACACCTAATATTGTAGCAAATATAGTCATAATGAAGCTGGGGGACAAAAGGCAGTCAATGTAGATAATAAATAATTGGGTCGGGTCAGGAAGATGGACGCTGATTTGGGTCTGGGAAGATGGAGGCTGCCATTGGAGAATTGAAATGCTATTGCCTCCAGAGCCCTTTCCCCTCCTCCCCTCAATCTGTTGCCAAGGATACCTGCCTACAGGGAACTGTTCCTCCCAAAATGTTGTTAATGAAGCACCTCCTGGGCGGCCTCTTTTCCTGCCCTGTTTGGGCAGTCCCAGAGAGGCATTCCCTGGAAGGCTTCCTCCTCACCTATCTTTTGGCATCTGGTCACATAGGCAAGATAAAGGAAGGCGGAGAGCATGAAAACAAAGAAAATCTAAAATGTATAAAAGGGACAGTACACCCCCACTTCCTTACCCAGCTCTGGGCCCCTTCTCTGTAGAGAAGTCTATGTCTCTTCTATCCTTTAAATAAAACTTGCTTTCTACGCTTGCCTTGGCATTTCTCACATGTTCAATCTTCGCATCTGGGGAAATGGAACTCGGTCCTGATTAATTCTCACCGCCAGCAATATCAAAAATAGAGCTCCATCCAAAACTAATAACAAAAGACAGTGTAGAAGCACAGCAAAATTCTGCTTCTAATTGTGATGGAGTAATTGATATTACACTTGCTTTCCCATCATAAACAACTAGAAGGGGCTGGGGCTGTGGCTCAGTGGTAGAGCACTCACCTAGCACGCGCCCGGCCCTGGGTTCGATCGTCAGCACCATGTACAAATAAATAAATTAAATTAAGGTATTTTTGAAAAAGAAATTTTAAAATAATAATAAACAACTAGAAAACTAAGTATGTATATATATAACAACCACTTGGGAAACTGAGCTACAGAGAGTATAGGGAGGACAGTGCTTCGTGAGAGAAGAGAAATAATGCAGTCAGTCCCACGATCACTTGGTTTTCAGCCTGAACACAATCTCAGACTTGGTCCTAAAAGGAGAAAGACAAGCAGAGTAGGGCAGGTGTTTGTTTGTTTGTTTGTTTGTTTGTTTTTTAGTTGAGGGGATAGAAATTGTAGCTTGAAGAGGCAAAGCAGCTGTATTTTGTTAGGTAAAATACCAAGGAATCAGGAGCTGTGCAATCATAACTATAAAATCTAAGTAGAATTTTCTTTTGGTTTTAGCTTTATATTAGGCCAAACATGTCTAAATTTAAGCTCCATAAAATGGATAAACAAGGGGTGTGAGGGGGCTATAAACTAAATAATTCTTAGAGATTGTACACGGCTGGGAGATGTTCTAGTTCCAACCAGCTAAAGTAGAGGAAACTCATTGAAGCATTTAATAGACACTCTGGGAAGGTCACACCTAAGTAATAGGGCCAAACTAACAGGGAAAAGGCCACCCTAGAGTCTCCCTAACAAAGCCTGAAAGGGTCAAGCTGATCCGCAAGTAACCTGATTGCCAAAAAAAAAAAAAAAAAAAAAAAAAAGAATTTAATGCACTATAATTGAAGACAAAAAATCTAGACATTCAATAATGCAATATTCATGAAATCAAGCATCAGTCAAAAAGCACTTGATATTTGAAAGGAGGAAAATGTTACTCTGAGCCAGGAAAAAAAATCAATAGAGTCAAACCCAGAAATTACAAAGATGAAATAGCAAACAACGTCTTTAAAATAGCTATTATAAACATATTCAAAGGAAAACATAATCATGAACATAATGAGGATAGAAATGGAAAAAATAATAAAAGAACCAAAGGAATTTCTAAAAATAAAGAAGTGAAAACTGAAAAAAATCAATGAATAGGTTTTACAGCATATTAGACAATGCAAAAGAAATGAATAGTGAATTAAAAGGCATAATAACAGAAACTATCCAAAGTGAAGTACTGGAAGAAAACTAGAACTTCATTGAGTTATGGGAAATTTTCAGGTAATATGATTAAAAGCACAAAAGGACCACAATATAGTATATATTTTTTAAACAACCAAATTTTTCAGGTTTGAAGAAAGTCATTAACTCACAGATCCAAGAAGGCCAATGAATCCTAGGCAAGAAAAAAAGAAAATCACATCAAAATTAATACAATAAAAACAAAACCAATGATAAGAAGGAAATCTGAAAAGCAGCCAGAAAACAAACAAAACAAAAAGACACATGACTTATAGGAGAACAAAGACAAGATGAGAATAACCATTGGTTTCTCATCAAAAGAAATAAAAGCCAGAAAACAATGGAAAGACATCTTTAATAGGCTGAAAGAAAAAAAATACTGTCAACCTAGAATTCTATCCCCAGAGAAAATACTCCTCATAAATGAATATTACGTAAAGACCACTTGAAGACAAGTACCAGATAAGAGAATCATTGCCAGCTGAGCTCCCCTGAAGGATACCAAACAGAAGCTCAGGCCTACACAAAGGCATGAAGAGTACGACACAAGGTAAATAACAGTGAATAACTACAGAAGACTTTTTTACTCAATATGTTATAAAAAGATAACTATTTAAAATAGAAGTAATAGCAATGTATTCCGGGGGCTAATTGTGTGTGTATGAAAAATGTTGATAACAAGTACAAAAAGAATGAGGAGGGAGAAATGAAAATAAATAGGTTCTTATATTACTATGTAAATTTGCATAATAATATTTTACAGGTAGAAGGTAAAGTTAATTGTAAATGAAAACTACAGAATACTAAAGAAAGAAATTGAAGAAGAACTTAGAAGATGGAAAGCTCTCCCATGCTCTTGGATAGGCAGAATTAACATTGTCAAAATGGCCATACTACCAAAAGCACTATAGAGATTTAATGCAATTCCTATTAAAATCCCAATGACATTCTTCATAGAAACAGAAAAAGCAATCATGTAATTCATTTGGAAAAATCAGAAACCCAGAATAGCCGAAGCAATCCTTAGCAAGAAAAATGAAGCAGGAGGCATCACAATACCAGACCTTAAATTATACTAAAGAGCCACAGTAACAAAAATGGCATGGTATTGGTACCAAAGCAGATATGTAGACCAGTGTTACAGAATAGAAGACACAGAGACAAACCACATAAATACAGTTATCTCATGCTAGACAAAGGTGCCAAAAACTTACATAGGAAAAAAGAGAGCCTCATCATTAAATGGTGTGGGGGAAACTGGAAATCCACATGTAGCAAAATGAAATTAAAGCCCTATCATTCACCCTGCATGAAAATCAACTCAAAGTGGATCAAAGAGTTAGGCTCTAGAATAGAAGATGCTGGGCCTAACAGAAGAAAAAAAATAGGCACAAATCTCCACCATGGTGGCTTGGGAACTGACTTCCTTAACAAGACTCCTAGAGCGTAAGAGTAAAATCAAGAATCAATAAATGGGATGGAATCAAACTAAAAGGCTTCTTCACAGCAAAGGAAATGATAACGTGAAGAGAGAGCCTACAGAATGGGAAAAAATCTTTATCACATATACCTCAGATAAAGCATTAATCTCCAGGATATATAAAGAACTCAAAAAACTTAACACCAAAAAACCAAATAACCCAATCAATAAATGGGCAAAGGAACTAAAAAGACACTTCACAGAAGAAGAAATACAACTGACCAACAAATATATGAAAAAATGTTCAACATCTCTAGCAATTAGAGAAATGCAAATCAAAACTACACTGAAATTCCATCTCACTCCAGTCAGAATGGCAATCATCAAGAATACAAGCAACAATAAATGTTGGCGAGGATGTGGGGAAAGGTACACTCATATTGTGGGACTGCAAATTGGTGCAATCACTGTCGAAAGCAGTATGGAGATTCCTCAGAAAACTTGGAACGGAACCACCATTTGACCCAGTTATCCCATTCCTAGGTTTATACACAAAGGACTTAAAATCAGCATACTACAGTGACACATCCACATCAATGTTTATAGCAGCTCAATTCACAATGGCTAAACTATGGAACTAACCTAGGTGTCCTTCAAGAGATGAATGGATAAAGAAACTGTGGTATACATATACAATGGAATATTACTCAGCCTTAAAGAAGAATGAAAATATGCCATTTGCCAGTAAATGGATGGAGCTGGAAAATATCATGCTAAGTGAAATAAGGCAATCCCAAAGAACAAAAGGCCAAATGTTTTCTCTGATATGTAGATGCTAATTCACAATGGGGGTTGGGGGGAGGGTAGAGAAGTGTTTTGGACTAGACAGAGGGGAGTGAAGGGAGGGGAGGAGGGTGTAGGCGTAGGAATAATAGGATGAATCTGACATTATATGCACATATGATTATGTGACCTGTGTAACTCTACATCATGCACAACCAGACGAATGAGAAATTATATTCCATTTATGTATGGTATGTCAAATGCATTCTACTGTCATGTATAACTAATTAGAACAAATAAAAAACATAAAAAGACTTAAGAAATATACAATGTAAATGTTAGAGAAATTTTTTCAAAATAAAAGCAAATGATTCAATACAGATATAAAATTGAATACTAAAATGAATTCAAAAGAGGGCAAAATATTAACAAAAAAGGATAAAGAATACATGGGACAAATATGAAATTAGCATAAGCTGACAAATGAAAAGGCAGAGATTGTCAAATAGGATTTAAGTTTTTCAAAAAGCTTTATTCAATACATTCTGCTTGTAGAAACACACAAGATATAAAGAAACAGATAAGTTAAAAGTAAACAGAAAAACGTATGCCATACAAATGCTAAAACAAGAAAGCTGGAATGTCCATATAAATATCAGACAAATAGATCCAAGTCAGAGATCATTACCAGAAATAAAAAAAAAAGATACCTCAGGGCTGGGGTTGTGGCTCAGCAGTAGAGTGCTCACCTAGCATGCGTGAGGAGCTAGGTTCAAGCCTCAGCACCACATAAAAAATAAATAAATAAATAAACAAACAAACAAATGTATTTTTTAAAAGATATTTTATGAAGACAAAAGGGTCAATGATCAAGAATATATAATTATGCCAGGCGTGGTGGCGCACGCCTGTAATCCCAGCACTTGGGAGGCTGAGGCAGGAGGATCGCGAATTCAAAGCCAGCCCAGCCTCAGCAATGGCGAGGCACTTAGCAACTCATTGAGACCCTGTCTCTAATAAAATACCAAAAAAAAAAAAAAAAAAAAAAAAAAAGGGCTGGGGATGTGGGGCAGTGGTTAAGTACCCCTGAGTACAATCCCTGGTTCCAAAACAAAACCAAAAAAAAAGAATATATAATTATATGTGTACATATATTAAACTAATGAAACGGATAAGAAAACTAAATTCATAATTAAAATTGTAAATTTAAACAATCCCCTCTCAGCAAATGATAAAAGTAAGTGGATAAAAAAAATCAGTAGTAATACTATGACTTGAACAACAGTCTCAAAGAAGTTAACTGAATGGATAATAAAAACTCTCCATACAACCACTATGAAATACACATTGTTTTCAAATACTCATGCAACATCTACCAAGATAGACAATATTTTTAGTCCACAGAATAAGTCTAAAAAAATTTAGATGGAGAGCTGTGGGTATAGTTCAGTGGTAGAGCATGTGCTTAGCATGTGTGGGCCCTAAATTCAATCAATCCACAGTATCAAAAAAAGGTAAAAACTTAGATGGAGCCACTTCATACAGTATGTTCTCTGAAAAGAATGGAATCAGACTAGAAATCAACAACACAAAGATATCTGGAAAATTACCAAATATTTATACATTAAAAAAATACTTCTAAACAATTCACAAGTCAAAGAAAAATCACGAGAAATGTTAGAAAATATTCTGAACTACAATATAGTGAAAACAACATACATGACAATTTATACCATGTAAATAAAGCAATGTTTAGAACAAAATTTATAGTTTTAAACTCTTAGAAAACAAAAAGGTGTAAGAAATGGTTTATGTTCTACCTTAAGAAAACAGAAAGGGAACAAATCAAGCTAGAGATCAATAGAAGGTAAAAAATAATAAGCTGGGCATGGTGGCACATGCCTGTAATCCAGTGTGATTCAGGAGGCTGAGTCGGGGGGATTGCAAGTTCAAGGCCAGCCTCAGCAATTTAATGAGGCCTTAAGTAACTTAACAAACCTATCTCAAAATAAAAAATAAAAAGGGCTGGGGATGTGGCTTAGTGGTTAAACACCTCTAGATTCAATCCCTAATACCTGATGATGATGATGATGATGATGATGATGTGAAAAGCAGAAATTAATGAAATTGAAAACAGAAAACTGCAGAGAAAATCAATAAATTTTTTAAGTGGGTTCTTTGGAAAGTTCAAAAAACTTTTTAAGCTCTCTAGCCAGCCTAGCCAGCCTGGTGAAGAAAAAATAGAGAAGACATTGATTACCATGTAAGGAATGAAAGCCGGACATCACTATATATTTTACAAACATGCCAATAAATTCAATAATTTGGATGAAATGCCCACATTCTCAAGAGACACAGATTACAAAAATACTTTTCAACAAAAAACTTCAAAATCTAAATAATCCTATAATTATTTAAAAAATTAAATTTATAATATAAAACCTTCCCCCAAAAACCCTGAGTCCAGATGACTTCACTAGTGACTGATATGAATCATTTAAGTAATAAATCTTACATAAGCTCTTTCAGATACTTCTCAACTCATGGCACAAGGTCAGCGTTAGTCCATAAACAAAACCAGATGAATATTACAATAAAAAAAAACTAGATAAATATGCCTCAGAAATGTAGAAGAAAGAGCCAGGTATGGTGGCATATGCCTGTAATCCCACTGACTTGGGAGGCTGAGACAGGAGGACCACAAGTTTGGGGCCAGCCTCAGCAATTTAGTGAAGCCCTAAGCAACTGAGCAAGACCCTGTCTCAAAAAAGAAAAAGGGTTGTGGATGTAGTTCAGTGGTAAAGCATCCCTGGGTTAAGTCCCTGGTACCAAAAATAAATAAATAAATAAATAAATAAATAAGTAGGAGCAATAACAATGAACGAAGTCTGTATTGTATTGCCAAATTAAATCTGGCAATGTAATACAGCATAACAGTGAAGTTGATCCCACGAATGCAAAATTAGTTTAACAGTGTAAGGAAAAATCAATATAATTTACCATATTAACAGAATAAAGGTAAGAAATTATATGATCATCTCAACAGAAAGAGAAAATGCATTTGCCCAAAATTGATTGAAATTCTCAATAAACTAAGAATAGTCAGGAACTTCCTCAAGCTGATTCTTTTAAAAAGCATCCATGAAAAACCTATAGTTGACATCATATTTCATGGCGAAAGCCTGAGTACTGTCCTGGACAGCTTGCGGGTAGAATAGGTGTGCCCATTCTCAGCACTTCTGCTGAACACTGAACTGGAGATGTGAGGCAGTACAGTGAGAAAAAGAAGAGATGCAAGAAAGGGGGCAAAGGAGGGAGAAGTGGAGAGGAAGGAAGCAAGGAAGGGAATAGGGAGGAAGAGAAGAAGAAAGGGCTGATAAATTAAAAAGGAAGAAGAAAAACTGAAAAGCATCTTTATTTGCAGAGAATCTTAATTATATATAGATCTTAAGAACCCTACCCCAAAAAAAGCTACAAAAATAATGTGAATTTAGCAAGGATGCAGGATATAAAATTTCTATAAAAATCAATTATGTTTACAAGAGTAGCAATAAACAGGGCTGGATTTGTAGCTCAGTAGTAGAGTGCTTGCCTAGCATGTGCAAGGCACTGGTTTGATTTTCAGCACCACATATAAATAAGTAAATAAAATAAAGGTCTATCAACAACTAAAAAAAATTTTTTAAAGAGTAGCAATAAACAAATAGAATCAAATTAAATTTTTATTTTTTTAAACACTATTTATTAAATATTAAAATTTTAAGCACTATTTACAATAGCATCCAAAACATTTGGGAATAGCTTTAACAAAATATCTATTTGAAATTTTTGTACACTGAAAACAAGCAAATATTGCTGAAATTAAAGACCTAAATAAATAATAGGTATGCCACATTCATGGATCAGAAGACTCAATAGTGTTAAAATTCTCCCCAAATTAAACTATATGTTTCATGTGAAATCTCAAAACTCCAGAAAGTGACTTTGTAGAAATAACAAACCAATAGTAAAACTTATATGAACATGGAAAGATATTAAAATGGTCAAATCAACATTGAAAAGAAACAAATATAAAGAATTTATATCACTTGATTTCAAAATATACTATAAAGCTACAGTAATCAACAGAGTATAATATTGGTATAAGGAAAAATATAGCATAAAGTCTATAAACAAAATACTGAGTCTAAAAACAGACCCACAAGAGTATGTAGCCAATTACTTTTCAATAAAATCACCAAGGTTAATTCAATATGAAAAGGATAATTTTTTCAGCAAATCAAACTGGAATGACTAGATACCTTTAGTGGGGAAAAGTCAACACTTCCTCACACCACATAAAAACTAATTTCAAACTGATCGTATGCATAAATGTAAAATCTTAAGCCATAAAACTTGTAGAAGTACAAGAGAATTCTTAACAACCTTGGTAGAAACAGAAGGAAGAACCACAAGAAGAAAAAATTAGTAAACTAAAATTTATCCAAATTTAAATTTTTTCCTCTTTAAAGTACTGAAAAAGAAAATCCTTGACTTAGAAAATACATTCACAATAAGTTGACAAAAGTATCATATTTTCAACATATAATAATAAGTACCTCAATTTTAAAATGGGTAAAACAAAAGCAAACCCAAAATCTCACTGGAAAATTTACACACAAACAAAAAGATACATGAATAACCAACAAGCACTCAAAAGCTGCTCACTATCATTATTCATCAGGGAAATGCAAACTAAACATTTTCTACTACAACAGGACCACCAGAATGTCTACCTTTATTAAAAACACAGACAATCACAAATGTTGACAACAATATGGAACAATCGAACTCTCACACATTGCTGGAAGAAATATAAAATGTTACAATCATTTTTGAAGACTAGTTTGTACAGTTCTAATAAAATTAAACATACACCTACCATATGACATAGTATTTTCACACTAGTATTTATCAAAAAAATGCATACTTTCATCAAAACACTTTTCACCAAGGAGTTGAGCTCGTTATTATACATCCAGATGATGGAATATGATACAAAAAGAAATAAACTACGGGTATACCAACATGGATAAATCTCAAAACCATTTGCTGAGTGAAAGAAAAAGATACGAAAATGGTACATATATGATTGCATTCATTTAAAAAATCTTAGACTAAGAAAACTATAATGAAAAGAAGTTAATCAGTGGCTGCTTGTAGTGGAATGACTGAAAACAGAAACAAGAGACTGTTGTGGAGTGACAAGAATGTTCTATATTTATACTCTAGTGTTGGTTAAATTAGTGTGTACACCCACAAAGTTATCGAACAAGCCAGGTGTGGTGATATACACCTGTAATGCCAGCAGTTTAGGAGGCTGAAGAAGGAGGATCTCAGCAACTTGGTGAGGCCCTAAGCAAATTGGCAATAACTTGTCTCAAAATAAAAAATAAAAAGGGCTGGATTCAATCCCTGGTACCAAAAAAATGAAAAAGTTATTAAACAGTATGTTTAAAATGGATCATTTGATTGGATGAAAATTATACCAATATAATTTTTCAAAAGAAAAAAAATGAAGGACAAACCAAAAATATTCTTGAAAAGAAACATCATACTGAATGTTGAAAGTAAACACATGTCTGAAAATGATCTACCCGTGTGGGATTGGCAACATGATACAAGAACACATGGGTTCTGTAAAAACAGTAGAAAAATCCTAGCAATTCAAAGTCAGATGGAAAGTCAACCAAATGAGATAAAAATGGATTTGGATAAGATATAAAATAAGTGTAAGCAAACTAAAAATAAAACAACACAATTAGAAAACTTCATAGAAAGCAATAAATAGAAGGAGGAAATCTAGAAAGTTATAGAGTAAACCAACTTAAACGCTGAGATCAGAGGGAAAGATATGAAAACAGTGGCTACAATTGCTGAAGATCACAGAAAATGAAAACCTGACCAAACTGTTTATAATAGGTGTTCCTGAAGAATACACAAAAACAATTGGAAGAAAAGCAGAAATTTAAAACTTCACTAATGAGACATTTCTTGAACAAAGATTAAAACGGAACTCAATTCTCATATTGGAAGTGCTCTTCAAATTGCAAGCAAAAATCAAAGAAAATTAATTCATGTCTAGAAATACTATAAAATCCTTAATAATAAATAAATAAATCTCCAAGAATCAAAAAAATAGAGTCTGAAAGATAAAATTATACTTGTTTTTACAATTCTATATGTCAGAAAACAATGAAGCAATATCCACATGTTTTCTACAGTAAGGCAGAATTTTCTTTCATGTGTGAATAGACTTTTTTTTAAATATGCCTCAGCTAAAAAGAAAAAGCAAAAGCCTACATGCCACAGTTGAGAATTATTTTCTTTATTGTTTGCTTAATTAAAATTCAAAATTTAAATTTCCCTAAAGTTTTCTCTAATTTTTAATTGCTCTAATTCTCTAATTTCTCTAATTCTCTCTAATTCTCTAATTTCTTATGATTGTTTTAGACTTAAATTGCTCTTATTTCATTAGAGAAAGGCAGAAGCTTACATTATTGATTTTAGATCTTCTTTCTAATCTGTCTTTAATACTATAAATTATCTTCTAAGCACTGCTTTTATTATATGTCATAGATCTTGAAGCTAGTGCTATAATAGCTGTGCTCTAGGACTAAAGGAAAATCTGAAATATACCTGGCTTAACACATTATAAAACTAAGCCTTGAAGAAGAACGTGATACTCCTGGGTCTATTCCCAAAGGACTTAAAAACAGCATATTACAGTGACACAGCTATCTCAATGTTTGTAGCTGCACAATTCACAATAGCTAGGTTGTGGAACCAACCTAGATGTCCCTCAATAAATGAGTGGATTAAGAAAATGTGGTATATACGCACAATGGAATTTTACTCAGCAATAAAAGAAAACAAATTAATGGCATTTGCAGGTAAATGGATGAAGTTGGAAGACATAATGCTAAGTGAAGTTAGTCAGTCTCAAAAATCCAAGTACCAAATGTTCTCTCTTATATAAGGAGGCTATTTCAAAGTATTGTTGGATGGGGGTACATAGGAGGATTAGAGGAACACTAGAATGGTCAAGGGAAGGGAGGGTAAGGGAGGGAGCAAGAGGGGAGGGAGGGGGAGAAAAAAAAAAGGTGGTTGAATGAGACGGATATCATTTTCCTTAAGGCATGATTGAAGACCTGAATTGTATGAATATACTTTGTATACAAACAGTTGTATGTAAAAAGATACTAAATATATGCACTATGAGTTGTACATATTAAAAATTATAAAAATAAAATTAAAAAAAAAAAGAACGTGATGCACCAGTAACTTCACTCCCACAAATACAAAATACAAAGTTCAATGTTTTTAGGGGAAATAAAATAGTCCAGAGTCTCTACAACATATTCTTCCCAATGCCCATCATATAATAAAAAAATCCACAAGACATGTGAAAGAGCTGGACAATGTGACCCATAACCAAGAATCAAGAGAACCAAGGTTTTAAAAAAGACACAGATGATTAGACTCACTCAGAATTAGGAATAAGGACTTCAAAATAAGTAATTTAAATATGTAAAGATTACAGAAAAATAAATCACTAAGATGGGAATTTCAACAGAGAAATGAAAACTATAAAAAAAGAACTAAAAGAAAATTCTAGAATTAAAAAATCTAGAATGTATGAAATAAATAGTTCAATGAGTGGACTTTTTAAAATATATTGGACACAGAAGAAGAAAGGATCAGTTAAAGGTTAAAACAAATCCCAACTAAAGAACAGATAAGTAAATTTTTTAAAGGGAAGGAGTATCTGAGACTTTGGGACAATATTAAATTTTTTTTTTTTTTTTTTTTTTTTTTTTTTTTTTTGTACCGGGGATTGAAATCAGGGACACTGGACCACTGGGCCACATCCCCAGCCCATTTTTGTATTTTATTAGAGACAGGGTCTCACTGAGTTGCTAAGTGCCTCGCCATTGCTGAGGCTGGCTTTGAACTCGCGATCCTCCTGCCTCAGCCTCCCAAGTGCTGGGATTACAGGCGTGCGCCACCGCGCCCGGGTATTATTAAATATTTTTTAAAGTATTGGAATGATAGGAGACAAAGGAAGGAACAGAATAAATATCTGTATAGGATGATATCTAAATTTTTTCTAAAACTGAGTGACATGAAACCACAGATTCAAGAAGTTCAACAAGCCCCAAGCAGAATAAATATAAAGACTACAACACCTAAATAGACCATAATAGAACTACTAACTACAAAAAATCAGGAGGAAATCTTAAGATGAGGCAGGAGAAAAAATATCACATTATACTCAGAGATCCAACAAATAAGAATAATATATGGTTTTCTAATAGAAACAGTAATTAGGCCCACGCAGTGGTGCACGCCTATAATCCCAGCAGTTTAGAAGGCTGAAGCAGGAGGATTGTGAGCTCAAAACCAGCCTAGCCTCAGCAGCTTAGTGAGGCCCTAAGCAACTTAGTGAGACCCCATCTCAAAATAAAAAAATGAATAGGACTGTAGATGTGGCTCAGTGGTTAAGCACCCCTGAGTTCAATCCCTAGTACCAAAAAAAAAAAAAAAAAAAGTAATTAACATCTTTATAATGTTAAATGAGAAAATCAATAGTCACCAATTACAGTGTGGAATTACAGTAGAAATCAAAACAAAAAGATAACTAACTGTACTTAAATATTTGGAAATTAAACAACACTCACTTAAATAACACTGGAAAAGGAAAACATAGCAAAACAAAGATAGCAAAGAAAACAATGACTGGTACAAAGTTTGGAAAAGAAGTAGCACAAATGACCCCATTGTTTATATAGAAAATCCAACAAACCGACAAACCACAAGAACTAATCACTGATTTTAGCAAAATCATGGGATAAAAGATCAATATGTAAAAATGAATTGGATTTCTTTATGTAAGCAATAAACAACTGGAAATTAATTTTTGAATATGCCATTTACAATAACATAAAAGAAACCAAACACCTAGGAGTTAATTTAACAAAAGAAATGTACTGAAATATACTGAAATATACTGAAAAGTACAGAACACTGCTGGTGGAAAAACTTAAAAGATCCAATTCATGCAGAATTATACCATATTCGTGGATTAGAAAATTCAATATTGTTAAGATGTTTATTCTTTCCAAATGGAATTCATGGTTTAATATAATCTTGATCAAAATACCAGCAGGATAGTTTTTTGCTAAAATTGGAAGCTGATACTAAAATTTCGGCAAAGGACCTAAGAAAGCTAAGATGATCAAAGAAAAAGAACAAAGTTAGAGTCTGAAACTATCTGATTGCAACACTAAGTAAAAGTACTTAATAAGACAATTTTAATAATGTACAGATATAGGCACAGATTGATGAAAAAGAATACAGTCCAGAAATATACACATTGATAAATGACCAAGAGGCCAATGCAAATCAAAGGACAAAGAACAGTCTTTTCAACAAACATTGCTGGAATAATCCATAAGGAAGTAAATGAACCACGCCCACCACACACAAAAATTGAACTTAAGATGCTGCAAAGACAAATGTGCAAGAAAAAAAAAACTAAAGCTTGCGAAAGGAGAATATCTTTGCAACCTTGGAAAAGCAAGACTTCTTAAACGGGATATGAAATGTACTAACAGTAAAAGAGAAAGCAATAAAATTGAGTTTTTCAAAACTAAAACCTTTTTCTCATCAACAGACACTGTTAGGAAGGTAAAACAGCAATCCTCACACTGGAAGAAAATATTTGCAATATCCAGATCCTGCAAATTGCCATGCCAGCCTACATAAAGAACAACAATGTATCAATATTTAAAAAGACAAACAATCCAATTCATAACGGCAACAGACTTTTTAATGTACTTCATAAAATATCTGAATGACTAATAAGTATATGAAAATGTGCTCAACATCAGTCTTCAAGGAATATCATTAAAACCACAATGAGATACCCACCCACCAAATGGATAAAATTAAGAACACTGACAATTACAAGTGTCAGTGAGAGTGTAGAGCCACTGAATCTCGCATACATTATTGGATAAATATAAAATAGTATAAATACTTTAAATAACTGTTCAGAAATGTCTTATAAACTCTGTGACCCAACAATTCCACTTCTGGGCAAATACCCAAGAGGAATAAATGCATATTTCCACAAAAGTTGTGTAAGATGCTTATAGTAGCTTTTTATATATTGACATAAAACTAAGGAAAAAACATGAAAAGGAGGGTTGATACACTATGGCATATTCATGCAATGGAATACTTACTTAGCAATAAAAAGAATTAATATCCACAAGAACATGGATTAACCTAAGTAAAATTATAATGGTTGAAGTCAGATGTGACAAAATACATACTGTTTGATCTCCATTTATATGCATACCTGAATTAAATGAATACATATACTATATAGAAACCAGATTAGTGATTACCTAAGGATAGAAGAGGAGCTGATGATTGGAAGAGGCACACCATTATTTTCTGGAGTGATGAAAACATTCTATTATCTTTATCTGGATGATAATTACATGAGAATTATACATTTTCACAAATTATAAGCTGTACACTTAATATTTGTATATCTTACGATGTACAAAATACTATTACACTAATGAAAAGAGAGATAGTGTCTGACAGTTCTCTAAAACTGACAAAAGGTCAAGTTCCACATAGGAAAATAATATGAACTCCACAAAAAGACAATAACAAATTATCAAAACTAGATGTGTCATAGCAAAGCTGCCAAAAATCAAAAATAAAGAAAAAATTAAATAAAGGAGAAAGGCAATTTATCTTCAAAAGAGTGATAAATGACAACTGACTTCACAGTAGAAGCAAGAAAAATTAAAAGATTATGAAATTCCTTTCAAGAATGGAAATAAAAGGACTGCCAATCTAAAATGCATACACAGAGAAAATATCCTTAAGAAATTACAGCTAAACATTCATTTCCAGACTAGCACTAACTCAGAAAATTTGTCCCCAACAGAATGGAACTAAAGGAAATATAAAGGAAAACAAAAGTGTAATCCCAGATAGGAGCAAAGAGATGCCAAAAATGGGGGAAGGGGGTACAGAGCAAGAGAAAAGAAAAGATAATGAACATCAACTAAATAGAACAATAATTATAGTCTGTAGGGAACAATTGTATATAAAACAATTATTTTATATATATATATAACATAATTATAATAATTATATCATGGATATCAGGAGGGAATAAAAGAAGTTTAAACCTATTGCCATTTTACAGGAAAAAGCAAAAGTATTATTTTATACTGGACACTGATAAGCCATGAATGTATGGAACAATCTCTAGGGTAACAATTAAAAGAATAGAAAAAGATTGAATAATGTACTAAGACAAAGATAAGGTGGTAAGATATTTAAATATACTTAATATACTGAAAAAGAGGCCAAAAGGAGAAGAAAAAAATGTGGATTTAAGAGCAAAGAGCCAGGGGCTGGTGTTATGGCTCAGTGGTAGAGTGCCGGCCTGGCATGTATGAGGCATTGGGTTCAATCCTCAGCACCACAAAATAAATAAATAAATAAATAAATCTATTTTTAAAAGAGCCAGCCATGGTGGCACATACTTGTAATCCCAGAGGGTCAGGAGGCTGAAGCAAGATGATGGTGAGTTCAAAGCCAGCCTCAGCTAAAGCGAGGCACTAAGCAACTCAAGGACACCCTGTCTCTAAATAAAATACAAAATAGGGCTGGGGATGTGGCTCAGTGGTTGAGTGCCCCTGAGTTCAATCCCTGGTACCTCCCTCGCACTAAAAAAAAAAAAAAAAAAAGGAGCAAAGAAACCATTATTGTATATGGGCTAATCTTATTTGGGCTAAATGCTCCAATTAAAAGGCAAAGATCATGGCCAGGTGCGGTGGCGCATGCCTGTAATCCCAGCACTTGGGAGGCTGAGGCAGGAGGATCACGAGTTCAAAGCCAGCCTCAGCAATGGCGAGGCACTTAGCAACTCAGTGAGACCCTGTCTCTAATAAAATACAAAAAAGAGCTGAGGATGTGGCCCAATGGTTGAGTGCCCCTGAGTTCAATCCCCGGTACAAAAAAAAAGGCAAAGATCATGAAAATTGAGTTTTAAAAAGAATTATATGCTACTTACAAGACACACATGAAATATAGAATATAAAATTTTGAAAATAAAAGAATGGAAAGTTATAACAAACACTTGTGAAAACTTGCATTGCTGTATTAATTTTATACAAGGCCTCATGAGAGATTAAAAACATACATTTCAAAATGATACAAGTTTCAGTTCATGAGGAAAGTTTTGCACTCTAAATTTGCACATAATAATATAGTCTCAAAATATAAACAACAGATGTTAACAGAATTACAAGGAGGAATAGACAAATTCACACTCAGAGTAAAATATTTTAACACTCTACTCTTGGTAACTGAGAAAAAAATAGACACAAATGCAATAACAATAAGAAGATCTGAACTACACAATTTAAAATTGATTTAATTGACAAATACAAAACACTATAAAAACAACTGCCAAATACAAGTTTTTAAGTACATAGAAATGTTTACAAAAATAACCATATGCTTATCCCTAAAGAAAGTGTTAAAAATGTCAGTGGTGCAAAATAATGCAAAGTATGTTATCTGACCAAGAAGATCCAAACTTTAAATAACCCTTGTAAATCATCCATGGAACAAAGAAGAAACCATGAAGGAACTTGGACAGAAGCACAGAACAGGAGGTTTTAGCCAGGCAATAAGGCAAAAAGACATAAAAAGTCTTATAAATTGAAAAAGAAACATTATACTTTTATTGTCAATAAAAATATAGTTGCATACATTAAAATTTTTTAACAAAATTACCACAACAAAATTTTAGAATTAAAAATGATTTAGCAATATTGCTGGATACAAAATCAATACACTAAAATTAATTACATGTCCACATACCAGAACGAAGGGTTAGAAAATGCAATTTTAAAAGGTCTATCATTGACAATAACATCAAAAATATACACCAAACACTAAAACAGCAATGCGGAAAAGTAAAGAAAGCAAAAACAACAGAGATATACCATGTTAATGGATTGGGAGACTCAATATTATAAAGATATCAGTTCCCCAAATTGATCAAAATTATCCCAACATAAACTGAAGACAATCAAAATCCTAGCAGTTGGTTGTTGTACTTACATTTAACCTGACAAAATCTTCAACTTAACAAAACTGGTTATAGTCAAGTTATTCTCAAAAGGAAAATAGAAAAGGATAAAGAACAAGAAGAGGTGAGAATGAAAAAGAAGAAAAGAACAATAATGAGACGGCAGGGTTCACACTCCTGGATACGATTTTTATCATTCAGCTATAGTAATTAAGACATTGTGGTATTGGTAAAAGAAAAAATATACCAAATGAACCAAATAAAAACTCCAGAGACAGAACATCCTTAAATACAATTAAATAAAGAATCTAGAAACAGATCATTCTTAAATAGAAAACTGATTTATGACAAAAATGGTACTACAGAGCAGTAAAAAAAAAAAAGGACAATATTTTCAATAAATGATGTTGTGTCAATTGACTATCCATAAGAGAAGAAAAGAACATTACCTCACACTATACAGAAAAATTAATTCCAGACACATCTAAAAGGGTAAAAGCAAAGATTATAGAAGATAACAAAAACATTGTGTTAGTTTTAGGGTATGGAAAATTTTCTTAGATAAGATATAAAAAGAACTAAACATAAAGATTGCTAATCTTATAACATTAAAATAAGAGCTACAGGGGCTGGGATTGTGGCTCAGCGGTAGAGCACTCGTCTAGCACGTGCGCGACCCGGGTTCGATCCTCAGCACCACATACAAATAAACGCATTATGTACAACTAAAAGCAAATAAATAAATATTTAAAAAAAAATAAGAGCTACATTCAGAGAGTAAAAAATAAGAAAAGGAATTTACAACTGACATATATAACTGACAAATATTATATAAACAATATATACAAGTGGCCAATAACATGAAAAAGTGTTCAACTTCATTAGTAATAAGGCAAAGACAAACCATAACCACAATAAGATATTTCAACACATCCTTGATAATGACTAAAATTTTTTAAATTAACAAAACAAAGTATTCCCAAAATGTGGAATTATAAGATAAAAATAATGCTCATATGCTGATAATTGGAATAAAAATTAATGTAACTACTTTGGGAAGTTGTTTGCTATTTTCCATTAAGGTTAGATATGTGAGCACCCTCTGATCCTGTGTAATTCCCTTGTAGGCATACATCCAACAGGACTGTATATAATTTTATACCAAAAACCATACAAAAGGATGTTCATAGCAGTATTATTTGCAATGGACACAAATATCCACAAATAGTAGAAGGGATAGGTGAACCATGGCATATTCATTTGATATACTATCTATAGCAATAAAAATTAGTAAAGTACAATTATCCTCAGCACCATGCCCCCACCCCCCACACACACACACATTAAATAAATAATGGATACTTCCATTTCTGTAAAACTCAAAAACAGGCAAAACTAATCTCTGGTGTTGGAAGAAGGAAGAGATAATCATTGAGAGGAAGGCACATTGTGAGAGATATTCCACATACAAATAATTTCTGAGGGTTTTCTGCATGAGTCTAATGCACCAATAAAAAAGTTTTAAAACAGTTTAATTATATGGGGATAAAATCAAGATAATAAAAAGAATAAAAAGATACCTGTGTTGGGCTCAGTGGTACAGCAAATTCAATCCTCAGAACAGAAAATATAACTAAGAACTCAATAATGAGGAGTAAAGGACTGGCAGACCTTTTGCTTGTACTCAAGAATCCAACAGTACTAAGGTGGAGTTAGATCTGTGGTAGCCTGGCCTAAGTTTAACCTTATTCCCTATTTTTAGCAAAAGTCTCTGTCTTAGAAATGTATCTCTGATGCCACATATTTTGCCTAATAGTACAAATCTAAACTAAACAACAACTGGTGGTATTCTTTGCTATAAAGGCTAAATTATTTATTAGTTGGGATACTATAAGAAGAAAATAATCACTTTCTCCCTTACAGAAGCAGAGATGCATAGAAGAATATAATGGCTACTTTCATTATCAAGAAACTTGTTATAATCTTTTGCATCTTTTTTTAAATAGGATAAAAACATTTTAATTACACATATATGCATAGGAGTCCCACAAAAAATATGAGACTGCTATTTTTTTATCTTTAACACTCATACTTAATCAAAATAACTGGAGTAGTTGTTGCTATACATCAATAAAACAAAAAGAGGTAAACATTTTGGATTTCTAAATCCTCATTATTTGATCTTCTTCATATAAGCTGTAAATATTTTTGTGAAATATCTCTAAAAAGCAATGCAGTTTAGCTGAGTGCAGTGGCACATGCCTGTAATCCCAGAAGCTCAGGAGGCTGAGGCAGGAGGATGGTGAATTCAAAGTCAGCCTCAGCAAAAGCGAGGTGCTAAACAACTCATTGAGACCCTATCTCTAAATAAAATATAAAATAAGGCTGGGGATATGGCTCAGTGGTTGAGTCCCCTGAGTTCAATCTCCAGTACCCCCCAAAAAAGTAATACAATTTATATACATACATATGTACAGTTAAATTTACAGCAAATTAATAATAATTACTAAAGCTATGTGTTCATAGTACAAAAAGTTGAGGGGAAACATATCATTTTATACAATATGATCTTTAAAACACGTGTCAAAAAATTTTGAGAGAAATATACCAAAATGTTAACAGTGGTCATTTCTAAGTGGCAATATATATTTTTCCTTCTTATATGTTGGTTTAATTTTTCTACAAGCAATTTTTTCCTTTCATAAAAAATTAAATTTACTTTTTATAAAGGAAGTAAATCACCGGGAAAACATACAAAAACTCCTGGCCCATAAGAAAGATTTCATCTTTGAGCTTCAAAGCCCATAAAATCCTGTCTCTATATAAATTTTATTACTAAGAATATTTGAGATTGCATTACCATCTAACCACACATTCTTTGGTATGCTTTTCATTTCAGTAGGTGTTGAATAAAGATTCTAATGCTTTAGCTAAAATTTAATTAAAGAACTGAATTCATAAAAGTGACATCACACTGTTAGAAGAGAAAATGTGGAGTTCAAATTCAAGCTGTCCATCCTTTCATTACCTGTGTGAAAGTAGACGTGTGACTTAAACTCTGTGTCCTACTCGTCATCTGCAGAATTGAAATTAGAAAACCTACTGCTGAACATTTTTGAGAAGATGAATTGAGAAAGTGTAAAGACCTAATGTGGGGCTTGGTCCATAAATTGTGTTCAATTAGAAGGCTGAAAAATTAGATAGCAAGCAGCTAGAACAACATCTGACAAACAGCTTATGCTGGATAAACAGTAATATAGAGACCATAATGATTAATTTTCCATGATCTTTTGTTTCCTGCATGGAATGCCCTGGTCTACCAGATGGGAATTTTAAGAGAGCTACCTCCCCAGGGCCTGGGATGAGGCCTGGCAGGGGAAAGGTGCCCCGTAACACGCTGATGAATGGATGGAAGCGTAGACGAACAATTTCAGGAAAGACTGGAGACAGCCACATCTTGGTTAGTCAACCAAAAAAAGGATGAAAGAGGTGCTCTGATCCTAGTAGGCATGACCTGAGCTATTTTGGGAAGGCAGGTTTGCCTGACCTTTATAATCTACGGCCACATGGATAAGTAGAAGGGACCATCAGTGCGCTGGAATTCTGGAATACTCTGGATAGGCAAATGTCATCAAGTGTCTTCTCCATTTAAACCTGCACCTGGTTTCCCTTTGCTCTTAGGATAAAATCCAAACCCCTTCACAGGCCCTATCAACCCTTCTGCCTACCTCTCATTGCTGTCTGGCTGCATTTGACTTTTTCCAGTTCCTAAGTACTATCCTGCTAATCTTGACCTCCACCACTGAACCCATGGATTTACTTTTGCCTCACACTTACATTGAACCCACTCACACTCATTCCCTTCTGATATCTAGTGTGTACACACTGATACTTCAGGTTTTAGCTCAAATGCCCTTTACTTAGAACTTTCCTTAACAAACGCACCTCCCCAAACTAGACCATCAATAGGGTGGGTTTGGAGAACCTTCTATGTGTTCCCACAGCTCTCTGTATTTGCTCTACCTTAGCACTTATTATTCTGCCAGGCAGTGTCCAGGTCTTTCCAACACAACCTAATGTAAGCTCCAAGATATTAATGATTTTAGTCTGTTATGTTCACTGCTTTACCATCGGTACCCAGAATGTGCCTGGCTAATAATAATGGACACCCCAAAAACACGTGTTGAATAAAAAGAATGATTCATATCCAGATTATTTTAAGCTCCATGAGGTCTGGTTTTGAGTTGGTTTCTCTATCATCCACAAAAAGGATAGTGTCTGGAACATAGTAGCTACTCATCAAATATTTTTCAAATAAATAAACTTTATTTGATGTTGATTATCCATTCAAACATCACACATATGCTTATTTCAGGGACCTAATGAGAAAGGGTTGGTGTCTAATATTTCAATAGTTTCATCTTTTATTCTATTAATGTGTTCAACATTTTTGCTGATTTTACATTAATATTATCTGGTTAGCAACACTGAAACATTCACTTTTGATGATATAAAACACCAATGATGCCAATTTCCACATTTAAAAAAATTTACTTATTATTTACCTTAATTGTTTTGTTATTATTGTACCCACCTATTATTCTGGGTAGAATAAGCCCATCAAGGACCATCAAAGCCCAAATAATAGGTATTAATAATCACTTGGCTTTAAATCTTTCATCAAGAATATTAATTAGATACTTAAAATAAATTAAATCCTCTTAGAACCAACTCAAATCACCTTTGTAAAGATGAGCAATGCCAACAAATTAGTAAAGTCTCAGAACATTAATACATATTCTCACAATGATATGAATAAAGGCTGCCCTTGCAAAAACACCCACCCCTCCCATTCTCAGAAAAACATTTATTCAATGAAGCTGGCAAGGGGGGTTGGGTAGGGACCTTCAAAATTCCATTTGCCATAAAGGATTTTCCCCCTTTGGTTTTTATAACACATAAACATAAATAACAATGGAGGACCTCGAGTTTCTTTGTTTTGCAAGGTTTTTTGGAAGATACGTCATTACATTTAAAATAAATGTTTACATTGCATGATTAATTACCAAGACTCATCAATTATTGACTCTTCCTGACCAGTGATGCTATCAGGATCACTTAATTTTATTTAGTGCATAAACTGGAAACACTGAAAGTGCTGCCAAGAATCTCAGAGCAGAATTAGCCAGCTGGGGTTTCTGCTAAATGATGAGCAAATTTGCAGTACTACTCTTACCACTCAGGCTTATGAAGTGATTAATTTTATCAATAGCTACAACTGTAGGCCATCTGTATATAGCAAATGGGATTGGGATTTTGGCAGTTTGCTATGATGTCATAAATACTTTTGATATTGGTTTTAGTTAATTTTTTTTTTAAGAGATGGGAATCTTGCTGTTTCCTAGGCTGGCCCCCAATTCCTGGGCCCAAGGGATCCTCTTGTCTCAGTCTCCCAAGTAGCCAGGATTACCACAACCGGCTAGTTAATTTATTTTTAAAACACCTAGTTTCAGAAAGGATTTATGACAGTGTTTAAAGGCACAGTAAATATAATCCAGCAAGATTTTTTTTTTTTAAATCCATGAGGCACATGTGGCACAGGAGAAATAAAGATGGGGCTTCACAGGCCTCTTCTCTTCTTACCTGTGTACTGCAACCCCCTGTACTCGCTTATTGCCCCAGGAGGTTTTAAATTGGGCCAGTAGTGGAAAAGCATTTGCACAGCTGGAGGTTTCACTTGTGAAGGCCCGTAGGCAATCACATACAAAAGGTCCTACAGGAAACAGGAAGCATATTTTTACTTAGCACCATCAAATAACAATAAAAGGCTGTTCATTCAATATTACTAGAGCAGTGGGAATTCCAGTGGAGAGGTTGAGGTGGGTCACTTCCCTGGAATCCATCATCCAGGTGTGCATCACAGTTTAGTCCATATTACAGCGTTATTTTTATTCATTTATTTGTTCTTCTATAAATGATCCCTCCGGGCAGAGTTCAAAAGTACACTATCTTATAAAATTTTTTCCCAAATTAGGTTCATCTTAAAAGAAAGATTTTAGGGATTTTGTTTTGTTTTATTTGCAGTGCTGGGGATGGAACCCAGGGCCTTGCACATGCTAGGCAAGCATTCTACCACTGAGCTACACCCCAGCCCAAAGAAAGAGTTTAGAATAACACACATCAGTTTAAAAATATGTATATTTTCCTAATCACATTTCTTAACAATTCATATCTCCTATTTGAAAGAAGACAAGATTCTCAACTTTTCAAATTAAAAAAATACATGTCATGCAGCATAATATTTGCCTAATTTCAAGAATAAATAAGATGCATTTAATTACTTTATCTGTCAAGACACTGCACTAAATGATAAACAATTTAGTAAAGAAAAAAAACATATCCACTGCCACATATGAATAATAAGACAATAATAACTTTGACCTAAGAAACAGATACAATATGCAATTAATTTTTACCATGTTATATAAATTAATTTAGTGACTATGAGTTAAATTTGACCCCAAACTTACTTTCCAGACTTCTTGTTTATATTTCATGAGGCATTCCAGTAACTGACAATGATACACTGTAAGAAGAAAATGTAATGTGCACATGAAATGTAAATACCAGACAAACATCCTTTGAGATACATAAACTACTTTGATAAGACTTCCAACTCCAATCATTAAATTGTTAATTACTTATCTCCACATATTCATATTCTCAAAAATAACATAATCTCTTGACTTTATCAAGCTTTACTCAAGGTCTTTGAGAAGAATGACACATATCATATTACTAGACATGTTAATAAAAGTCTTTAGTAATCATATTTCTACAACATAAATTTGTATCAATGCAATCAAGAACTACATAGAGGGGAAAACAGGATTGTAATAAAAGCTCATTTATTGAGAACTCATTATGTACCAAGTATCAGGCTAAGGGCTTTATGGCATATCATCTCTCGCCCACCATGTTTTAGTTCAGAAAATAGTTTCCTATCTTCCCCAAAGATGGACAGATAGCAACCGAAAGACTAATGGGATTAGAATGGGAATTTTATCACTTGAGCAGTGTTATGGTTTGGATGTGAGGTGTCCCCCAAAAGCTCACATGTGAGACAATGTAAGAAGGTTCAGAGGAGAAATGATTGGGTTATAAGACTATGAACCCAATCAGTGAATTAACCCCTTGATAGGGATTAACTGAATGATAATTGAAAGAGGTGGAATTTGGGGTGTGGCTTTGGGTGTATCTGGAGTATGGAGTCTCTCTCTCTCTCTCTCTCTCTCTCTCTCTCTCTGCTTCCTGATCACCATGTGAGTTGCTTCCCTCCCCCCACACTCTTCCACTCTGATGTCCTGCCTCACCTCGAGCCCCAAGGAATGGAGCCAGCCTTCTATGGACTGAGACCTTTGAAACCGTGAGCCCCCAAACAAACATTTCCTCCTTTAAAATTGTTCTAGTCAGATCTTTTAGTCACAACAGCAACATAGCTGACTAAAACATGCAGTAATTCCATCTTAGGGAAGAATTTTTCAGAGCTACACAGCCACAAGCTTCCCTGATTTCCCATGTTCACTTGAGGAGTAAAGATACTGTCATCCTAGTTAGATGCCTTTTTGCTCTACCTTCTAGCTCCATCACGACCCTGACATTGTTCTCACTTCAATCACCAAAGACCCCCACGGCACTCAGTTCAGTGGATGGTTTTCAGTCTGCATCTCACTGACTTCTCAGGGGTTTTCGGTGCTGCTGACCACTGTCTGTCTTTTAAATCACTCTCTTCCCATGGCTTCCTGACATGACATGACCCTCTCCTATCACCTGTGTTGGACACTGCTATCAACAACCCTTTTTCCTCATCATCTGCCAATGTGCAGACTGTTCCAAATCCCCTTGCTGCCACAGGACTCCATCCTTGCCAGAAGGACCTACAAGAGAAATTTTCTGGGGAACTTCTCATATTTGTTTCCTCTCTGATTAAAAGAAAAGGGCCTACCAGGAGACCTTTCTCCAACGACTCGCACTGATCTTGTTTTTGAATGTGGTTGTGTGAGGACATAATGACCTCCACTGTGGCAGCCATTGCACAAACATGAGGGAAAGTCTAAGGAAACACGAAGATGCTATCTCAGCCCTTGATGCTGTGGAGCTAACTTTAAGACTTCCTACCAAGCAAACCACAAAGGTGTCATGCAGCATTTACTTCAGTTTTCATTTTTTAACTGGTTCGTTATAATTATGTACATGTATAGTATGATAGTGGGATTTGTTGTTACATATTTTATATGTAGTTTAAAGTATCTGTTAGTCAGCTAACCACGGAACTCTCAATCTCCTTGGCAACTTCACCCTCTTCCATGGGGCCACTTCCCGTTGGAGTTCCTAAAGGGCTGGTCACACAAACACTCTCAAACACTCTACTTTTCATTCTGCACTCTCCCCCAAGCAATCTCACACTTATATACAACTACAGAAGCCATCTATGTGAAATTGGATGAAGGTCATTGGACACTCAGGTGTAGGCTCAGAGTTCATTACCTCTAGTCCAGAATTTGTTCTGAGGTCCAAAACTATAACACAACTACCTAATTACCATTTCCTCTGAGATGTCTCAAAGGCTCCTTGAACACAATATGTCCAAAACAGATCTCATGCTTTTCCCTCAGAAGCCTCATCTTCTGGTGCCTCATTTATCAATGAATAGAACCTCCATGTCTAGTCAGAGCAAGTCAGAAGAAACCCACTAGGTCCAATATGTCACCAAGTCCTATCAATTTTACTTCATAAATAGCTCTCAGTAGATCCATTTTTCTTATTTCAATTGTCCTTGCCTTTGACATGCATGCCTGGACAAATGCAATGAGTTCCTTATCAGTCCATCTACGTCCAATCTGGCTCCTTCTCATTCTATTCTCAACTGCAGAGTGACACACACATCTGCTTAAAGCCCCTCAGTGGCTTCCCACTAGACATGATATAAACATAGGACTTCTCACCTAACACAGACTACGACATCCTGAATGTTCTCTCTCAGCTCCTATCAGCGAGCCCTCCCCTAGAGGTCCATCTACACTGATCCTTCAGTCCCACTGGCTTGCCAGGCTCCCTCCTGACACAGCAAGATTCTGCCACCTGAACCACTGTCCCACTCCCTGCCTGTAGGCCTTCTTAACACTACTCATCATTCAATTCTTGGACTAAAACTTGCTTCCTCTGAGAAACCCTCCCTGAACTCCTCCACAAAAGCAAAATTTCCTTTCATGGAGTTTTATAATACAAGGTACTTAAAGCACTTGTCACAACTGAAATTTTATCCTTGATTTTATAATTATTTGATTAATATATTTCCCCTCCCCTAACCATCTGATGTGCTTCACAAGATGAAGGTGGGGTCTGTTCTGTTTCATTAACCATGGCATTCCATACCCAGTCACAATGTATTGAATAGTCAGTCTAGAAATGGACTTTTGCTTTTAAGCCACAACTCAGTGTTTAAGTACACATGTTCCGGGACACTTTCTCTTATACAGCATGTTCTGCTACATGAACTTCTGCAGTATTCCACCTACTGCCCCTTGAACAGACCTGGAAAGTCCCTCTGTTTAAACTACTTCCCTCCCAGAAGGTCCCACTTATCCTATCAGTCAAAACTCTATCCATATTCTTTCTCTTTGCTCAAGGAGCATGAAGCCTTTCCTGATTGTTTCAATTCATGGAGTTCTCCCCCCTGATTAATTAACACTATCTATAGCATGTATTTGGCACTTTCCACATACCACGGTACATAGTTAATTAATTACTTAAATAAATATGCCTAATTGACCCAATTAAATATATAAGTTCCTCAAGAAGAATCATATTTTATATTTCTGTGTGGTTATCACCATTTCTAGCAGAGAATCCCGTACATGGAAGTTATTCAATGAATGCCTCTTACTTGAGGAAGTGCTGTGCTCTGTCCTTGACACATAATCAGCTACAAGAAACAAGCTGCCACTTGTTGCTTCTCCCAATAAAAATTAAAAAAAAAAAAACAGGATGATGTCCATGTACTTGGTCCCCAGAATGCCCCCAGTGGATTTTGCTTTACTTTTTAACTGTTTCCCATATCACAAGACTAATTTGGCATCAGATATGTAATTCCTAGTATAAAATAGCTGGTTCTAAGCATTTCCCATGAACATATGAAAATACATTGGAAATAATCTGATAAATAACTCTACCTGATCGCAGTAGTTTTCCAGCAAAATATTCAATTCCATGAAGAAGATGCCAAACCATAAAATTTGCATTGCTATTTATTATGTACAATGTGCCAGTCACTGTGCCAAGTAAGCACTTTACCTATACTTAACTCATTAAAAGTTCAAAACAACATTTTAAAATACTACAAGAAGAATTATTCCCATTTATTCCCATTTTATAGATGAGGACACATGGTCTTGGGAAAGTTAAAGAACTTGCTCCACATTGCACTGTCATTTGTAGGTAAGCTTAGATACAAATCCACATATAACTAACCCCAAGGTACAGGATTTTACCACTCTGTCAATGTTAGAATCTAGGCTTCATGATAAGACTTAACTTTTAAATTAAATACATAAACCAGTAACAAATTATTTATTACATGATAAAACTTTAATTAACTAGATTCAAATCAAGGTTATTGTTTCAGAACATAATAGATCTTAAATGTAAATGATATTTGGATGGTCCTTGAAGCTAAACAGTGAGATATGAGACATAACATCCCCCAAGTATACATTTTAATTAAATTCATATAATAATCATAAGGCATTTTATACTTAAAAGAATGATATGGACTAAGTATGCTCCCTCAAAATTCATGTTAAATTTAGTGGTAGTATTAGAAGGTGGGAGTCTTTGGAATATGACTAGCTCACAGGGGCAGAACCCTCATGAATGGAATTAGTGCCCTTACAAAAGAGGCCCCAGAGAATTCCCTTGCTCTTTCTACCATGTGAGGACATAGACAAAGATGGTTGTCTATGAACCACAAAGTGGGTCCTCACCAGACCGCTGAATCTGCCAGCACCATGATCCTGGACTTCCCAGCCTCCAGAATGATATAAGTGTTTATTGCACATAAGCCATCCAGCTTAAGGTATTTTTGTTACAATATCCAAAGTAGAGGAAGACAGAAAAATGGCACTGAAAAGTAGGGCGCTGCTGTAACAAGCACCTAAAAATGCAGAAGCAGCTTTGGAACTAAGTAATAGATAGAAGCTACAAGAGTTTTGAGGTACATTCTAGAAAAGCCTACGTTGCTATGAATGGACCTTCTTAACTGTTTCAGAAAGAAAAAAATAGAGCTATATGGAAAGCCTCCATCTTCTTAAAGAATGCCTAAGTGATCCTGAACAGAATGTTGGTAGAAATATGGACAATAAAGGCAGCTCTGATGAGGTGTCAGACAGAAATAAGGAACATGTTATTGGAAACTGGAGGAGAGGCCATCCTGTTATACAGTGGCAAAGAACTTGGCTGAGTTGTGTTGACATCCTAGTGTTTTGTGGAAGGTAGAACTTTTGAGTGATGAAACTGGATACCTGGCTGAGCACAGTTCTTAGAGAGATGCTTAAAGAGAAGCCTGGCATCTCTGACTGCTTACAGTAAAATTCCTGAAGAGGGAAATGATTTAAAGACAGAATTGTTAATCAAGAAAGCAACAAAAGTTAAAGATTTGGGAAATTCTCTGTTTATCTGTATTGAAAGAATGAGAAAACCTGTTAGGAAGAGACCACTAAGGGCACAACTAAGCAACTAATAAACAGTCTAACGAACAGAGACCAACAACAGCCAGCCCTCCCAGTATAAGGCAGGAGCTGCTGTCCAAGATGATGGAGGATGACAATTTAGGAATCCTCAGAGCTAGCCTGGCACTGAGGCACACACCCATAGTCCCAGAAACTCAGGAGGCTGAAGCAGAAGGATCACGAGTTCAAGCAACTTAGCAAGACCCTGCCTCAAAATTAAAAATAAAAGGGTCTGGGTATGTAACTCAGTGGTTAAGTGTGCCTGGGTTCAATGCTTGATACCAGGAAAAAAAAAAAAAAAAAAAAAAGATGAAGAAGAAGAAGGAAAGAAATCATCAGAGCCATCCCTCCTGCCACAGGACTAGAATTCAAGGGCCCCAGGAACAAAGTGCTTTTCAAAGAAGAAGCCACCCACCCTTGGGAGACTTCACACCTGCCACCTGGCCCACCTCACTGCAGGCTGCATCCAGTTCCTACGCTCTGATGCCTTGTGCTTCAGCTGCCCTCAGGGAAGTGCTTTTGGCCCCAATGTAACATGTGCTGCACCCACAAAACTGTGAGGGTACAGTTTCTTCCACCTAGATTTCAATGGAGCCCAAGAGAGTCGTGAGCACAGAACCCAGCCTGTCATGGCAGCAGGATTACCACAGAAATCCCTTCTAGGGCAATGTCAGGAGAACCATGTTAGCCGAGCTGCCTAAAGCCATGGGGCAGGACCACCAGGAACCTTGGAGCCCAACCCTTACCCAGCAAAGGTGTAGGGGCAAGACCCCTGCCAAGTAGGTTGGGAAGGAAAAGCATCAAGTCAAAGATTTTTCTCAAGCCTAAAGTTTAATGTTGTTGGGTGTTGGACTTACTTAGGACCTGTCACTCCTTTCTTCTTTTACATTTCTGTCTTTTGGATGGGAATGTCTATTGTATGCCTGTCTCACTGTTGTACTTTGTTATTATGGTGTGAGGAATAGAACCCAGTATTCCTCACGTGCTAGGTAAATGCTCCATTACTGAGGTATCTGCACCCCCAGCCCCCATTATTTTATTTTATTTTATTTTAGAAGCATATAACATTTGATTTCACAGGTTCACAGCTGGAAAGGAAATTATCTCAGGATAAATCATACCTCAAGCCTCACCTATATCTGATTTAGATGATATTTATATGGGATGTTGGACTTTGGACATTTGACTTGATACTGGAATGAACTGATACTTCTGAGGTTGTCAGAATGGAATGAATGTATTTTGCATGTCAGAAAGACATGAAGTTGGGGTTGGGGCAGTGATAGAATGCCATAGATTGAATATGTGTGTCCTCCTAAAACTCTTATGTTAAATCCTAACACCCAATGTAATGATATTAGGAGGTGAAGACTTTAGGAGGTGAGGACACAGCCTTTAAGAATGGGATTAATGGGATTAGTGCCCTTATAAAAGAGGCCTTAGAGAACTCCCTTGCTCCTTCCATATGAGCAAATACAGAACAAACCTGACCATCTGTGATTCTGAAGCACCAGACTACTAAATCTACCAGCACCTTGATCTTGGACTTCCCAGCCTCCAGAACTGTAAGAGGTAAATGTTATGTGTAAGCTGCCCAGTTTATGGTGTTTTCATTTTGGCAGCCCCCAAAAAAACTAAGGCAAAGGATGAGAGCTGGATGAGTTAGTGCACTCCCTAATCCCAGCTATCTGGAGGATGAGGTGGGAGGATCATTTCAGCCCAAGAATTGAAGGCCAGTCTAGAAAAAAATAGCAAGACATCATTTCAATTAAAAAAAAAAAAAAAAAAAAGGGGCTGAGGTTGTGGCTCAGCAGTAAGCGCACGCCTAGCACGTGTGCGGCCCGGGTTCGATCCTCAGCACCATGTAAAAATAAATGCATTGTGCACAACTAAAGCAAATAAATAATTATTAAAAAAAAAAAAAAAAGGACAAGGCCAACACTCCAGACTAAGAAGCATTAAGATTTTGAAATGGAAAAAAATATTATTTTTCCTTATCTTTATTCAAAAACTCCAAAATCTCAATTATTATTCTACTTAATTAAATAGAAGCTTTAAACAGTGCTATGATATTTATTCACTTTCCAAATGAAAATAAAAATTGGGTTCATATCTTAGCATATGACTCCAATAGTCAGCTCCTTTTTAGATCAGTTCCCCAAAGTTTATCTGAAATTACACTGACAAATGGAAATCAAACAGAGTAAGTTATATAAAAATCTGTCCAACAAAACTAGTAATCTAAGACATAAAAATCAAAATGAGATTTTTTTAATCCATTCAACTCTACAAATTTTACGATAATACTCAATGACAGGTCATAATGAGACAAGTACTTTCAAATACAACTACGAGAATATTGAATTTTTTCAATCCCTTTAACCCATGAGTCCTCTTTTATTAATTTACTCTAAAGGAAATAATCAGAAATGTAGTGAAAGATTTGTGTTCAAGGACACTGGTATGACATTAGAGGATCAAATTTACCAAATCATTAACCAAAGTTATCTTTAGTTGTTAGAATTAGATATTTTTATATTTCTAATTGAACTATTTCTATATATTTATATTCAATCAAATTCCAGTCAATGTTCTAAAATTTTGTCCTCAAACATTCTAAAAAGACCACTAGTTGCAAGAGCACTACTACTTTCAACAATAGGCAAGGGAAATTTATTTTAATGAAAAAATCTGTTTTCTAACACACCTCCAATTGTCTATTCCACCAAGAAGTTCTTACACGAAAACTTCTAGCTTGTTTATTTAACATCTAGCTTAATGATTGGTTTTGGAATTAGTCGAGATAGATTTCCACTTACCTGGATTAGATGTGTACTGCATTGCGATCATTAGCATAGAGGATGCAGAGAGATTAACATGGGCAGGAACGCCTTCTCTCCTGGAGGAACCCACTGAAACCAAAAGTTCTTTGGTTAGACACAATTTAGTTTATATAAAGATAGAGAGATAGATACACGTATATATGCATATACATTTGCTACTTCACATAGAGGGTGGGAACTCAGAAGGAACTTAAAAAGAAAGTCCCAGTCACCCAATGAAACTTTACACAAATAAAACTCATAAAATTTTCCTCGTATACAAATGCAACAGCTGTCAACATCATAGCAAACACATGGAGAGTATCATCATGGAGAAGGAACAATGCCAGAATGTGACATAATGGCTTTAACAGAGCCATGCTCAGATATGATCACTACTTCCAACATGTTTACATCTAGATGGAAAAGAAAAGGAAAAAAAAAATCTTCTATGTGCTCAGATATAAAGTAGGCATGTTGAAGGTTGTCCCACTAAGGAAAAAAAAAGTAAAAGGTTTATAAACCCAACTTAAATTATTAACTTTTAGAGATGCAGATGAAATAAGGTTAGTATAACATGTAACTTCTTAGTTACACATAGAAATTTTAAATCATATGTTATAAAAATACAAAATTAATTTTAAAATGATTTTCAATGCTCATAAATCATCAGTTTTATTCAAATCGTCATATGTAACTTTATAATCATTGTCTTTTTTACCATGAGAATCACTACTTTGTTAGGTTTCACAAAACTTACCATCTTCAAATCCATCTGAGTTGTTTGAAATAAAGCACCTTTTGAATCTGTGACTAATGCCATTGCTGGACATTTTATCTCACATCAACAAGTATCAATCACAGAGCAAAAGTTGTTTTATTCAAAGCCCGTCTTACATATGTAAAACCATCATCTCCACTTACATACTGCTTTTAAAATATCTTTAAGTGGCTTGTTCATGGCAATATTGAACACTGTATTAAACTTCATTTTCTTCTTTAATAGAACATAATAAGTAACTCCTTTAAAAATTCACAACAAGCACTGATGAAAGTCACTTAAGGTATTGTGTTGTCTCTAATGGGTGCTTTATTATCCCAAGCACAGTAATTGAGAAAGAATTCACAATAGGAAGACCTTTATTAGGATTTGAATATAAAATGATTCCCCTTTTCTGAGGGATAATTGCAAAAGTACAAGATATCTCTTATTCCTAGGTTTACCTGGCAAATTGTCAAGCATGAACAGAACAGTGTGCAGGAAGTATAAAACCCTCAAAGAGGCAACTCTCAATTTCCTGCACATGAAAGACCACGACTTGGGCAAGCAGCAAGCAGAAAACCTCAAAATCTGCTTTATTTTATATGAAATTACAATACACAGGGAACATATCTCATTTACATCCAAAAAGAATAAGACAGTTTTATAAAATGTGTGATAGTAGAACCATTAAAACACCAATGAAAGACTTGTCACATAATAAAGGAGACAGCGTTTAACATGATTCTTTCTTTTTAACACAAAGAACTTTTAATACCCATAATGGATGGCTGCTTTCACAACAGCTTTACAGAAACAAACCAACAAAGCAAATCCATAGTCAAGTTCCATTGAGTTTGTTATCAGTTACGGCATCTGAGTGCTCCTAACCCACCAAGCAGGCAACATTCAGGTAGATAAATTTGTTTGGCTATACAATATAAGTATTAATAATTAAACAGACATGGAGATCAGTACACTGTTCTTAGATGACAAAGTTGATAATCAAATACGATCAGTTAAGGAAAAAGAACTAGGAGGCACGTGTTAAAGAACAAGACGGCATTGCTCTAAAACTTGAGCCAGGGAGTTTTTTTCAAATTCAGCTTCCTGAGTGCCCATATTAGAGATTATAACAGTCAGTCTGGGAAGCAGGAAATGACATATCAAATTAATAAGCACACCAGGTGACTCTGAAGCAAGCTGGCCATGGGCTTCCTTTTGAGAAATTCTAGTAGAGAGAGATGGAAAATAAGAAAGGAAATGCCCAGTAAGATGTCCATGGGTGGGAGAATAATTGGCAGAAAACTTCAAAATCTGCTTTATTTTATATAACATTACAATACACAGGGAACATATCTCATTTACATTCAAAAAGAATAAGACAATATTCTTTGTGCCCTTGATAAAGAAAGAAAAAAAAAAGTCTAATCTCCAATATATTCAAGAGAGGACTATATCTTTATGTGTATCTCCATTCTTTTTGAGACAATTATTTTCACCTTTGTTTAATTCATCTCAAACTTTTTAATAACAAGCATTTCTCAATCAGGAAGACTACAGCTAAGAGAGGCTGAGAGTCAATGTGCCTAGAGGCCTTTAAAAATGGGAGAGATGCCCAACTGTCTCGGATGATTTAGGCGAAGTCTATTTGGAGAACTGCCCAAACAGCTCAGCGACCTTTGGATGTCCCTGTTACCCCTACAAATCTATGCTCTTCCTTCAAGTACAACCAGCCATAAAGCCAAAAGTGTTCCCCTGACTCTGGCCCTAGGAAATTGGCTCCAATACTTATATAAACAGACGGTACCTTGCAATTTCATAGCCTTCTACTAGACTGAACAAAATAACTGCAAGTCTAATTTAATAAACAAACACAAGTACACATCATTTATTGAATTTTGTTTAAAAGGCATAATGTAAACAGATGTGCAGTTTTTCCCCAAGAGGGTGTTAAAAAATATATGTGCAATAGAAGATAGTCAAAATAAGAAAATTTTAATCCCCAGCATCACACAAAAAAAGAAAATTTTACACTTAATATCATACTCAAAAAAAAAAAAGGTTCCAGTCTTATTCCCTATTTTCCCCGCACCGCCAGTACAATCATTACCAATAACCCTTTCTTTCATGATAGTATAAATCTCTTAATATGCTCCTGCATATAATTCCTAATGTACTATCATATAGAGCTCTTATGATTGTCACACACACAAAAAATAATTATATAAGGAAAGCCATTTTATAAAAGAGAGAACAAATTATTTATAGTCCAAATCACTGGATCCACAGCTAATGTTCTAGTCATTTATTCATTCACCAGTATTCTCAATACCTCCTATGCACCAGGCATTGTTCTGAGCCCAGGGAATACAGTAGTAAAGAATGTAGACAGGGGCTGGGATGTGGCTCAGTGGCACTCGCCTAGCACGTGCGCGGCCTGGGTTCGATCCTCAGCACCACATAAAAATGCATTGTGTACAACTAAAAGAAAATAAATAAATATTTTTTTTAAAAAAAAAAGAACAAGTCTTCATTCCTTCTGGAACTTAGATGCTAGAGCTGTGTTATCCAATATGGTAGCCACAAGCCACTGGTGGCTATTTAAATTAAAATTGAATCAAATTTAAAATTCAGTTCTTCAGTCTTACAAGACACATATCAGTTGCTCATGTATTGGGCAGCATGGCATTTTATAGAACATTTCCATCACTACAGGGAGCTCTGTAGACAGAGACATTATAGAGAAAGGGACAGATACCAGTGAAGAAATATAAAGCAGGACAAGGGAAGAGATCGAAAATAATGCCAGGAGTTATATTAGCTAGAAGGAAAGGAAGGGTATCTAGAAAGATGTGGTACTTGAGCTAAGACTTAAAGAAAGTAAGGAAGAAAATCAGGAGACCCTCTGGAATAAGGACACTGAGACAGAGCAGAAAACATAGAGCAAACACAAAAGCTCAGTACCTTTATGAAACTGCAGAAAGGGTGATGTGCACAGTGCAGAGAGGATACAGACAGGCAGTAATGAAAGTAATAAGGTAAGCAGTAGCCAGATCACAGAGGGCCTTGTGGGACAACTAAGGACTTTGAAATTGGTTTATAAGAGTGACAGTAAGATAGATGGTTTGGATGAGGGAAGTGACATGATCTGATTTGCATGCTTGGAGAACAGTTCTGGCTTTTTAGTGAACAGGCAGTAGCAGGGCTACAAAGGAAGCAGGGAGATGAGTTAGGAGGATCAGTAGCCCTCAAGAGAGCTAAAAAGGAACTCAGAGGACCAGTTCATTGGATAGGTCCACATGAGAGATGGTGGTAAGATGTGGTCTGAGTTGACATATGTTGAAATAAACCCCACTGGTCTTAGAGAGTCATCTGGGAAGAAGAGACACATTCAGGTGTACACAACAGAGCCACTTCCTGCACTTCTCCATACTGCATTATTTGAATTGAAAAGTAGTCTCTACTGATTGTATACAATATGAAAAAATGTGTCCCATATGTGTAATATGAATTGTAATTCATTCTGCTAACATATATAACAAATTAGAATTTAAAAAAAAAACGAAAATAGATTTTCAAATGCAAAGTTTTAGTTCATTTTTGAAAGCATTCTTTAGAACTAGAAATGCAAGTTCATTAGCATTCCAATGAACTTATAAGAAAAACTGAGAACAGGAAAGTTGAAAACTATGACCAGAGTTATTGTTTTGGTTGTTTGTTTTTGTACCGGGTATTGAAACTAGGGCACTTAACCAATAAGCTACATCTTCTGCCTTTTGTTTTCTTTCTGTTTGTTTTGTTTGCTTTTATTTTTTGTTTTTTTGAGACAGAACCTAACTAAGTTGCTGAGGCTGGCTTTGAACTTGCAATCCTCCCGTCTCAGTCTCCTGAGTGGCTGGGATTACAGGCATGCTGCACTGTGCCTGGCAAAGATACTATATTTTTTATAATTCAAAATGAATTTATCCTGTTTTAATAAATCCTGTCAATGGTGTATAGCCTTTTAGATGTATGTGTCCTTAAGAAGTAACCATTTTTTTCAGGTATGCCAGTAACTAAAACACAGAAATAAGCAGAACTCAGAACTGAGATTTGCACCCACTTTATGAAAAGAATTAAGTACAAATTTTAAAAATATAAAACAATTTCAGTCATACTACTGTTATTATGCATTTCTTATTAATAATTGTAATTGAAATATATTCAAATATTATTAAATTTATATAATTTTAACTTAAAAAAAAAAGAAAGTAGTCTCTACTGCATTTGTGCCTTCCATTTGTGTGAGCAGAGTTAATTACGTTCCATTAGAAATGGCTTCTCCAAAAGATAGCCACAATTTTCAGAAGGGCATTTCAGTGAAACATAAAGGGAAGACCAAGACAATATGACCCTGAAGTCTATGTAACATTAAAATATTTGCAGATGTATAAATTAGTGGAAAGTCATAGAGGCAGGACACCCATCAACACCAAAGAAGAGTTCTGACAACGTTCTAAGAGTACAACATCTGGTATAATAATGACAATTTTTATACAACAAACTAATTCCTGCTAGTGAATGGCCCCCTATTTCAAGCAATATTTAAGATGATAAAATTTCAGAGCAACATGGAAATTGCAGTGGAATATTAGAATTAGTAATGGATTTGACATATCTGTGATCTGACTACCCATTTGGTCCATTATGCATACACTTGTACAATGACATAGAATAGTCAAAAATCATTCCCATATGTTAGTTATCTCCTTCTCTTTGCAATAAACATGGGATGTGGACAAGGGAAGTTATGATTATTGACAATTTTACAAGGGAACCAACGTTTGATGAGGTTGAGAGATTTACCAACTGCCAAAGGACTATATTCAGTTTTTCTGGACTCCAGTACTAAAACATTTCTCACAATTCAACAATAAAGCTCTTAAAGTATAGTAAGACCTACCTTATAAAAATAATCATTAGCTAATAAAATAGACAGCTTATATTAAAGATCATTAAACATCACCATTATCTTGTACTCTTTTTAAACTTTTTTTTCCATTAAGTATTAATCTTTGGAAGATCACAGAAACATCACGCATCCGATGCAATAGTAGTAATAAAACTAAAAACACATGGCCATAGCCTGGGACCATACATTCAATTAAGTCACACAACTGCTTTTTTTTTTTAATATTTATTCATTTGCTTTAGTTGTACACAATGTGTTTATTTGTACGCGGTGCTGAGGATCGAACCCGGGCCGCGCACGTGCTAGGCAAGCGCTCAACCGCTGAGCCACAACCCCAGCCCACACAACTGCTTTTAAGTCAAAGCAAAGATTTGAACAAACCTTTATTTTTCCCGAGGGTAACTGACTTTTGAGAAAGTCCAAGTTGGAAAAGAAACCAGATTTGACTGCACAGTCTAGGATACTAGGATACACTAGAAGCATCTTGAACTGACATAACACTTCAGCTTTATTAGTATCTTTAAATCAAGGTTGTTTGCATCAATTAAGGTTCATTTGGAATCAGTTTTTTCTCTTCTCTGCTTTTTCTCTTTGGAAGCCATTATCTTCCAAACATCCACATTTCAATTCAATTCACAAATCACAGATCCTTTATTGGAAAAAGAGAGATTTCCATGGTGACATGCAAGTAATTTTTTTCAATTCTTAATAACTCCTTTAATATTTTTTATAAACAAAGCATGTTGCACACATATGGAATAAAGAAAAATATATTTATGGAAGGAGTTAAAAAGAAAGGTTATATAAAATGGAAATTTAATAATAAATAAACTGATGTTTGCTCTATAGAACTTCAAAAGGAGTTACTTAAAACTAAAAGCACAGAACTTAGTTTACCAACAAAGACAGCATAAAGGACAAATGTGATACACATAAAGCCCTTTTAATCTGAAGGAGCTGTAATATCTCATTAGGTTCACTCCAAAGCTCAGAACTTCATCATCCAGGTGATAGAGACAATGACAGAATCATTTAATGCCTGAAAATTTGTCTGTGTTTTACGTTTGAGTTTAGGAACACTACACCAAAGAGATTTAAAAAAAAAAAAAAAAAAAAAGCCTTTTTGTCTTAAAGACTTTATCACTTTATCAAGAATGTAGAAGATGCAGACATTTGGGCCTGGGGGTGTAGCTCAGTGATAGATAACTTGCCCAGCATGCAGGAGGCCCTGAGTTCCACCAGCACTGCAGGAAGGAAGGAAAGAAGGGAGGGAGGGAGGACAGAAGGGGCAACATTTTTACCCTAACTCCTCAGTACTGAAATTAAAATATTCGGGGAGAACTTAGAGCCTTCTGTTTTGTGTGTGTTGTTTGACTCAGAATTTCTAGATATGGAAACAACCATCAGAAAATAAAAACAAGGTCCCTACAATGAACAGTCCCACATTCTCACATAAATTCACCTTAACATGCGTAACATGGAACCAGACCCCTTCCATCTTGGCATCTATCTCATACCTGCTTTGTGAAATAATGACCACACAAAAGTAGCGTCTGAATAGTTTAACAGAATGCTACTATAAAGGTTAGCATTACAATTTATTTTTGAGGATTTGAAGATTGTCTAATGTTGAACTACCAAAATGGAGATGAGAATAATCCAGGTTAAAACTAAGAGACTAAATCCAGACAATAAAATAAATACATGAACCAAATCAACAACTGGATTAGAGGAAGCCATGTACCTTTTATATAAAATAAGATTTAACCTAGGACTATTAAGCCAGAAATAACCTCCCAGATTGATTTTTTTTTCCAGATATCTCCTTTAAGGTTGAAAAAAACAATTAAGTCCCAGAGACATGAAGCAACTTGTTCACACCTTTAAATGAACACCAAGTTATTCCTCTAATCAACACTAAAATTCACACAAATTCTGTAAACTCAACTCACTATTTTGTTCTCCTCAGTTGCCAAGGTTCGCACATTTTTATGAGTAAGGATTCTAGCCTGACTTCAAGTTAGTTAGTGTTCTGGGTTCTGTTTTTCTAATTAAGTAGAAATTAAAAATCAAGTGTGAAGAAATGAATGGCCAGCTCCACAATACCTGATCAATTTTAAGTATAACTTCAGAAGCTTGCTATATTCAATGTCTCTCCCAAAATTATTAATTTATTCCTAATACATAGGAATATAGTAAATTAGATAAGAAATAGCCTCACCTGCCATAATTAAAAAAAAAAAAAACAAGACTTTCCATGCCTATGTTTTGTTTTTTTTCAGTGCTAGGGATTGAACCCAGGGCCTCACACATGCTGAGCAAGTATTCCACCATTGTGCAATATCTCCATCCTAACATTATTTACTTTTAAAATAGCACTATACAACTTTAAGACTATATCTACAAACAAACCTGTCCATAAGGTTACAGAGAACCAAAAAGAGAAAATGACCAAATATTCTATTACTTGAATGATATGACAAATAGGCTAGTTTTTCCAGATTACTATAGAATTTAGGCAAAAGTCAGACTCTGCTAAAAAAAATGAAAATTACAGTTCCATACCTAAAATTAAACTTGATTTTAAAATAAACAAAGGTAGCTCAAATGGTGCCTACATTTACCAATTGTTGATACACCACAACAACTTTAATAAGATAATAAGTACATAAAATTCAAACGGTGAAAAATGACTGCTAGGAGCTAAATGTGACCAATAAAGTTATTTTTTAATTATAGATGGACACAATACCTTTATTTAATGTATTTATTTTTATGTGGTGCTGAGGATCTGGGAACCCAGTGCCTCACATGTGGTAAGCAAGTGCTCTACCACTGAACCACAACCCCAGGCCCTAAAGTTATTTCTATAGAACAAAAATTGAGGAAGGAGAGAAGTAAACTTACAGTTACTGCTAGCAGGTATTATGCCAGCACTCTGCCAGTGTTCCAGGTTAACATTTTAATCATCACAACAGCCTTATGATTACTACAGCGCTGTGATTACTATTCTCATTTTACAGGTAAGAAACAGAAAGATTAACTAACTTGCCTAAGGTCAAACAACTAGCCAGTGGCAGAGCTGTGATTTGAATCTAGATCTGTTTGACTCCTAAACCCACAATCTTTTCAGATCATCCACAGAAACAGATCAATCCATGATCCATTTCCTTAAAGAATACTTTAGAAAAAAATAAAGACCACAACCCAATGTTTTTCCTCTTTGCTCTAATGTCTGATAAGCCAGCAGAATCAAGTCTATAAAAATGGAAAAGAATTAAAATCAATCCTGTACAGACTCCTGTATACAGACTCCTTAGCTGTTTTCATAAATTTGACTCATTTTATCATCACAACACCCCAGTGAGGGAAAGCAGATAGATCAGTCTGTGGGCGAGTTTCAGCTCTGTGAGCTGCCCACCATCTCACAGCAAATTAGGGGCAGAGCTGGGACCAGAATCTATCTACAAGTGCCAACTCTACCTGCTGCTCTTTTCACCAGAGCCTACTGCCTTTGAACACAAAAGAAATGATTTCTACATCGGAGGCAACGCTCTCTCACCTTTTTTCTAATGTGACAAAAGATGTTGTAATTTATAACTAGGAAATACAGACTTTCTTTGACCTGCTCTTTCTTTCTACTCTATAAAACTAAGTAAATAAAACAATTCTAAGGTATGATTGTCTTTCATTTCTTTGATTTTCCTCATAATATTAATACTGAAATGACTGAATTTAAATCATAGCATATGTACACAGTCAGTGATTCCATTAAAATATTAAAAATCAAGAGTCTGTAACAGCAAAAGCAATTTTCATTTGTACAATACGTAAAAATAATCTAGTATTAGGTAAGATTGAACTTACATATAGCCATTGGTAGAAAAGATGTGCTAAGATATTCAATAATATCCTTGTGCAGAAATGGAGGAAAGGTAGCTAACGTTGAGATCATCGTGTAGGGCAAAGTACTCAGAATATCATCATTGAGAAAGGGTAGCAAACATGTAGTTGTATAAAATATTGACTGTCCAAGATCTACAAAACAAAATTGAGTAATCAGTCACTGAATATTTTCCCATTAACAAAAATACTGATTTTACATCTTAAGTTTTAATGAGTTGGTCTAAATTATAAGCAACTATTGTTTCCTTCCTATCAAAAGTTCTGAAACATACTGCTTATTATAGTGTGCTATGTGTACAATAGTTGGTCAATAATTGATTGATGAGTGAATATATTAAGAAATATAAATATCTATTACATGAGCTTTTTCTCAATATCATATCAATCATCAGAAATTCTTAGTATTCATATCATTTTCTGATCTCATAAATTCAAAGCACTTTCCAATGTAAACTGATTTCTGAATCCCTCCAGTGTTCTTACCTCCATTGATTTTTACGCAAGATAACTAAGGCACAGAGATGTTAGATTATTTGCCCACTGGAAGTTTTTAAAAGGTCAAGGGTAGGACTAGAGATAACACCAGGCTATTTCTGCTCCACCAACAAAAGCCACAATGGTTCTATATCTGGAACACTGGGCAATGAGGTGATTTTTTTTTTAAATCACCTTTATTTTGTTTATTTATTTATTTCAGGTGGTGCTGAGGACTGAACACAGTGCCTCACATGTGCTTGGCAAGCGCTCTCCCACTGAGCTATAACCCCCAAACCTCATGAGGTAATTTTTAGTCTCCACAGAGTAACAAATTCAGCATACACCAAAGAAAGGAAGTTATGAGTTGGCACTGTGTGATCCTGTGCAGCTAGTCATCAGTCGCCATAGAAGTAAGTGCCTCCTAATAATAACTTATCAGAGTTTTAAAATGGGGATAGTAACAATACCTACCTCACTTCATTAGGATTGTTAGGAGTTTTAAATGTGATAAATGTAAAGAGTTTAGCATAGCACATAATGTGTAATCCACAAATATAAGCTGTTACTATTAATATTAACAGTTACTATTATTATTACCTGCACAAGAAGTAAAAATAGGGGACATTAGTAAAACCACAACTATTTAGCTTTAGAATGCATGTAGACCAAAATTCCATTACACTAAACGTACATTTTCATATTTCTGGATCTCCCAAAATGTAGGCCATCAGCCAAGATTTGACAATTAAGATGGATCATTTTTGCATTCACAGTAATAGTAAAGTATTAGATTCTTGCCCGTTTTGCAGATTTACCTCCTTTGTATCATTTTGATCCTGAACATCATTTCTGATTATCATTAGAATTACCCTGCCATCTCAGCAGGCCTGTCAACTGACAATGGAGAGAACATGGCCACATTGCATACTGGGGAGCCAGGGTCAGTCAATCCTGGGCTCAAATCAGTTAAATGGAAAATTCACAGGTGTTTTACTAAGAGTTACCTAAGACTATCATAAAAGATACCCTCAGGTGCTTTCCATTGAGCCCTGTAGCTGAGGTGCAGAACATTAGCAACCCAAAGGGGTCTGGGAGTCCACCCGGAGTATTTTTCATACTAGGAAACTGAGACCTGGAGAGAGGAAGCTATTGCCCAAGATTCCTTGAGACTTAATAGCTGAAATGTTACAAAAGCCCTACCTAATGCTTTTCCCTGCAGGACCCCAGACCCAGAAAGAGGACACCCCTCCACCACAGTGCAGGATTCTCAGTCTCAGGTGCAAAAGTAGCATCCACAGGCAGTTGGCTAAAATGTCAGGTCTCAGGACCCATCTCTCAATGACTCTTAGGCAAGAACTCCATGTCCCAAACTCCCTAGGTGATTCTGAGACTCTTCAGACCACGCTCAGATATTTCTTTGAACCATTCACTAGAATGAACTAGTGAGTATTTTCCTATCATTTTAAGTTCTAATATGCAGAACAAGAATGCTATAGATAACAATAAAGAGGAAAGTCACAAAACAGTTGTAGATATAAGAGCAAAAATATAAATCATCTCCCCTGAAATTGTCACAATTCACACATTAATTGGAATTATATGGGTTGCAATTTACCAAGTCGAACATCTTTATCTTAATCAAGGGACTTTGAAGATAAAGGGCAGCTGCCCGAACCCAGTGGACAGGAACAGACAGGTCCATGGTGAGTTCAGAACTGGGCATCACAAAGAAGAGGCACTGAGGAGCTCACCACCATGGTAAGGTCTGACAGTCTATGTTCAGATTAGTCTCACTAAGATTCTGAGCTGGGAAAGGATCACAGCAAAAGCAGCTAGGCTTTCAGACAGCCACAAAAGTACACAATAAGCAACTTTACAAACTTCTACACTTTTATATTCACTATAATGCAGAATTATAAATGTAAAAAAACAAATTCAATAATCATTATTTCATCATCTTTGTGAAAGTAGACATTAAATTTTTTAAATCAGGGACACATCATACAAAATAAACCATTAAGGATTCTCTTAAGAGAATTACCTATAACTAAAAGACAAAATAACTCCCACTGCCCACCACTTTCCCAAGACTCCAGCTTTTCTGTACAGTGAAACTTTGGTTATTATACTTCCAGGGATCAAATTTCAGTATTTTAAGGTTAAGCCAACTAACATTTTAAAGTACAGTTTCTGCAAAAATCTCTTTTCTTACTGTATGGTTTTCCATTTGATTCTCCCAAATATATATTAGATAGTTAACAGTAGATATTACTATACTCCCTTTTATGGATTAGAAGAATTTAGTAGCAAGCAAGATAATGAAATCCACTAAAGACACACAGAAGAAAGAGAGAAGCGATAAGAAAGGAAGCATGTTCTCTGGCTTCTATTCTAAATCACCACTAACACTGTGTACTGTAACGTTTTACAGCACTTTGTAATAATTATTGGTTGTTGGGTAAATTTGGAAGTTCTTAGAAAATTCGTTTGATCTAACCTCCTGACTTTTGAGTCAGGAAAAATGGGTCCCAGAGAGAGTTTGTGATTCGCCCCCAAAACTCACAAAATCAATCAGTGGTTAGAGTCCGCTCTTCGAGCTCTACTGCTCACATGTTCTCAGAGCAAGTTTTGAAATCTTAGCTCCCCCATCTGATTTCAACATGAGTCCCCACTTGAGGTATCCCTTGATAAAGTGAACAAAGGAGAAGAGAGAGTCTCTTGCTCTAGTCTTCCTCCTGTCTCCAGCCCCTCTGCCCCCAACACAGACCCACTGGGTAACATCCCTTAGCAGCACAACAGTATAAAAGGATAGGATGGGAAACACCATAATTAAGCTTCATTGTAAGAAAGGCTGTAGCCTACACAAACCCCTTTCATGCGATTTACAACAATAACAAAGTCTCCATGACCCTCGCTCAGTATCATACATATTCATGAACATACATGTACATTTCCAAAGGTTTCAATTAAATGCTCACCGTGTTGGCCATGCTGTAGTAAAGGAACTAGATCCAGAAGAGTCACCAAAGTCACGTAGAGGCCTTGGTAGTCCAAAGAAGGGTAGTCTGACAACTGAGCATCACGACTTTGCGGGCCGCGTTCTGAAGGAGCATCTCGCAGGACGCTGTAAAGGAGGGAGCGAGTAACAGTAGGGTTGATGGAACTGACCTGCGGTCTTAGAGATGGGGTGAGTGGGAATGGCACAGGAAAAAGACACATGGTCATGGGCACTGTCAAATTGGAGGCATCTTGGTTTTCCTTCTTCCCTGTGCGGGACAAAATGCTGTTGGGGGGACAAAGAAAAAAAAGAGACAACAAAGACACAAAGAACAGCACATTACATTGAAATGACACTCTAAAACAAATAATAAAACACCAGATACATCCCACATAAGATGCAATTGCCACACCAGCAGGATCTACAAATCTAGTACTGGTCACATAGCTTTGCTCAGAGGTACCAATAACACAGGTTTACTTTGTGGAAGTTTCATTGCATCTCATGTGTTATCTGGTTAGTAAGGAGCAAAAATATAAAAATGCATGTTTCAGTGCCAAACCCATGTTTTACAGTTTGTCAATTTGGTGAAGGAGAGGTTTCCTGGAAGTAAAAGCAATGGCTTTGTCTAATCAGGAAGGGCTCTTATTCCTAATTACAAGGAGCTTTCAAAGAAAAGAAGTTTTCAGCAAGACCGTCTGAACCAAGCAAATAGAAACTTGCAAAATATAGGTATGGCACTTGCAGAAACATGTTTTAGCAAAGAATAAACATGTGTGTTTATTAAGAAAGTCTTAAAAATCACATGTTTATTGCATCAAAATAATGTCTATATGTATATTATGATACTGTTTCATGACATTCTGTCAGTATCATTTGAGATAATGAAGTTTAAACAGGCATATGAATTTAGAAATAATACATATTTCTAAAATGTTAGCTAAACTACATTGGAAAAGCTATAAAATAATATATAGTAGATGATCCATAGCATATGTTTGTGAACTAATGATAATGGTTATTTATGTGTGTGTGTGTTTTAATTTTGCGTGTTGGGGAGGAAACATTTTATTTTATGAATACAAACACTGGCTTATTAAATAATTACCTTCAAAATTCTAAAGACTAAGCAAGCAGTATCTGTCATGTAGCTGCACATCATACAATAAGATCTCATGTTACTACTGCTACTTACGTTATTATTCAACAAAACTCTACAAACTAAAGGAAAGATAATTTAGAAAGTTAAAAAAAGTTTAATGGGAATAAAAATAACTTCTAAAAATGTTTTTTCTTTTAGCCTTAATTTTAAAATAAAAACGTTTTAGTTAAAGCAATAAAGCGGAAAAGTTGTTGATTTAAAAATAAAAGAAATTACTGCTTAGCCAAATGTTTATGTTTTTTTTTTAAATTATACTATTTATCATTAAAGATAATAACTATACATTATAATGATAATATCTGCAGCACTTACAATGTGCTTTTCACTTATGCTTGTCCACTTATGTTAGTCAAAACAGATAACAATTTATAAATGTTTCATTACATAAAATAAACCTTATTTTACACTTATTCTATGTGCATTAAACATGGCTAAGTCTTTAGTTTGATATCACATCTATAGTTTTACAGTGATGTGAAGAATTGGTTAGTGTCAAGCATGCTTGTTATGTCACGTTTACATTAATTTTTATTTATTCTTAGCACAAAAAAATTACAATGTAAGATAAATGACTACATGCTTTTTAATTTTCATGTGCCTAATTTACCTCGATTTCCTTTGTCTTCTGTTACCCAATGTCCAGGGAAAAACAATTGATAATAAAAATAATTTCAGAATAGTCATGTAATACTTCTTAGCAATAAATAACTTAAAATTTAGTGTAATATTTTTTTGCTTTTAAAGGAATTTAATTTAGCTTGTTCGTGTGTGATGTATTTGACTTTGTAAGCTTATACTTTACAATAAGATAATATCAACATTCCAGTTACCACTGCCTGCCTATTCCTATTATAAATGCCATCAGATTTTCCATCAGACTTCATACTTTTTTCATATAACTCAAGTACTTCTAAGAGTGCCACCTTTAAGTGTCATATTCTTGACAAGCCCAGTCACCAAAATTTGTTTTAATCCTGTAGGAGTCTATCCCACTGAAAATTCCTTTTGAATCACAACAGATATAAGTCAGTTTATTATTTCTCAAACTTTAACCCTGAATTGGCCAACTAACAGCCTCTTTTCAAAACTATAAGATGTGTATCTTACAAAAGTGATATAACAAGAGCAACATCTTGCCTTTCAGAATAAAAAATAGCTGAATATCACAAATTAATGATATTTAAACCTTCTTTTAAATTAAGTTCAGTGCTCTTATCAAAATTCTCCTTGGTGGGGGAAATATAACATATTTTTAATAGACCTTATTATTTTTCCAAAGTTTGAAATAATTTAACAGGCATTCATCAATTCAAATTTGGAGGCTCTACTTTGATATTTTTCCCTTCCTGTATATGTGGGGTTCCCAAATGATAGCAACAACAGTGACCTACATGCAGGGAGGGAAGAATGTCAGCACTGAAACAGTAAAGCTCTCACTCACTGCTTTTGGGTTTAATAAGTAGGTGAGGTTGAGAAAAAATGGAGGAAAATGAGTTATCCATGAAACCAGTTTTAAATTACATTCATGTCTCAATGTAAGGAAATGTTTTCATTTGTGGAAAAACTTAAGAAGGGCTCATGAATAAATGTATAATGCATTGTGATTTTATGATGTTTTGTGAAGTTTATTCAGAGAAAAAAAAAACTTATTTCCCCAACCAAATTGTCTACCATGGGAAAGATCAAACCATCTTCCCCATCTGAAATTCTTTCCCGGAGGTCTATACACCCAACCAAAAAGAATATTAAGATGCCCTGCTCAGAAGAGTTCGACCCAGCAGTTGACTTTTCACCTTCCCTTTTCCCTCCTGAGGTCCCCTTCTCAAGCTAGCTTCCATGATCAAGGTAAAGCAAGAGAAGAGGGCTTCTGCAGGGTGGGGGAAGAAGAGAAATCACCCTGAGGTATTTATAGCAAAGAAAGTTATATGTCAAATAGACTTTCTATACAATTGTGAATTTTGACATTTGAGTTGTATCTATGTTCTAAACAGAATTTACTTGATTATGCCATGAAACATAGATATATAGATATAGTCTTCATAAGTAATTAGAAATTACTATTCGATTAAATTATTGGGCTGAGACTAGAATCTCATTTAAAAACATATTAAAAATTTTCTAAAGAGTTAGCAGCAAGCATCTATCCCCAAATATAATGATTTTTTAAAAAAGATTTACATGCTAACAGCTTGAACAGCACTAGAAGAGATAGCTGAGAAAAGGAATTCCAAAAGAATGTTTGCAATAGAAGACTGGGATCCTTTAATGTCCTGCCAGGTAAAAAGCAGGATTTTTAAAGAACTTAGATGTTTCAAATATGACCACAGAATGATTCTAATATAAAATGAGCAGAATCCTCTATAGTAGTAAGGGGATAAAACTACATGATTTTTATAGTTGCCTCTGATAAAAACAAACAAAAAAAACTAAACTCTCAAATTGTGTGTAAACTATATGCCTCTGCCAAACTTAGGTCCCTGCTAAATTAAAATGAGCACAACTCAGCTCTCAGATGTAATTTTACCCAGGACCTCAGTTCACTACTGGATTCAGTTAATGCCCTAGAAGTTTCCTGCACTGGATGAAATTTGGACCAAAGTCAATTCAACAAATGCTTACTAATCCCCTTCTATGGGCCAAACACCACTCTAGGCACAATGGCTAGCAAGCTAAATACCACACAGGACTCCCTTTCACGATTAAAGTTTAGGGAACCTCCAGGAAGGATCAGTGGAAGGTATAAATAAAGCATGTGGGAACTGAAACACTAACCACACCTGTTCAATTTTGGAAAAGATGGCAAACCTTTGTGCTAAGCACTCCCTTTCTTCCCTGATCTCAAAGAAAGCCAAAACTATTGTATGTACTCAATTAGGCATTCCCAAAAGCCAAACCAAGTTTTTACTAAAAGAAGTGTTCCACTATCATAATTAAATAGTGGCACTAAGAAGAAGCAGTACAGCCAAACTGTTGAGAGTGGGGGGCTGTGGATTAGGACCACCAATGTCAAATCCTGGTTCTAACACATATCAGATAAATAACTTTGAGAACTTATCTAATCACACTGTACCTTAGTTTCATTATCTATAAAATGGGTATAATAATTCACTTATCACATTATGAATGAGTAAATAGGATGATACATTTAAAGTGCTTAGAATAGTGCTTAACACATACAATTACTACTATAACACAATGTTGCTATGATGATAGCTATTGCTATTATTACCATTAGGAGTAGTTATTGATGTTGCCTCCCTTTGAAAATGGACTCATTTCAATTGCACAGAATCTCCAACAAACCACTTCAACCAGGTTCACCATTAAAGTGCTACCACCCATGATCATATTTCAATGATTGACTGCTCAAGAAAATGGAATCTTCATGTCTTGTAAACATGACTTCAGTACACTAAATTTCTTAACTTTTTGACACAGTTACTAAGACCTAAGCAGCGAGGTCTGAAGTGCTAACTAGGATGTCACAGCTTCTTTGCAAATGAAATTCACAATGCTTCCTACTGAAAAGTGTCTCTTACTTTGAGACTTTCTGAATTTGTGATAAAGGACAAGTGTTTCCCATTGAGAACCCCGACCTCAAAAACAAAAAGAAGAATTCAAAAGAATAGAATCAGATACCTTGATTCTTAAATTTTTCTGATTATTACTATAAAAAACAGGGCTGAATAGAAGGGAAATATCCTGTAACAGGTTCCTAAACTTACTATGCAAATCTGACATCTATGCATCGATGAGCAGAATCCCTTCAATCTAGAACACTAATACTGAGGGTTCTAATCATGAAAAGATCCTCCAAAGAATAAGGAGAGCTGAGAGACAGGAGCTGCAGAAGACTAGTGACCAACCTGATGGCATGAAGCTTCTTTCTATACAACCTGTCTGCCCACAGCAAAGTCACAGACCACTGGAAACTCCAGTGCCACTACAATCTTCCAATTTGTGTTCTTCTCCAAATAACTTAGAAAACTTCTGCTGTGTTATAGGTAGAAGAGCAAATCAAATTATGTTTTGAAAATCAGATTTGAAGGGAGAAGACCATGGTGGTGGAAGAGACCAAGCCTTGGAATTTAATTGGGAAGTGGGGTATTCTGACTTCTTTGAAGTTATTTCCCCAAAACAATTGAGGCTTTGCTTGGAAAATCACCTTTCTTCATTTGTTCTAATGAGAAACATAAAGTCCAAAGGCCCCTTGGGTCCAATCTTGTAGTAAAAGTAGACAGTGCAACAAGAGCTCCAATGTTTTTGTTTCCTTGAACTCCACAGAATTTCTGTTATCAGTAGTAAAGCATGTTAAACACTTGAAGTGTTACACAGTTCAAAAATAATTATTATTACCATATATTAGGTAATATTGGGAAGTAGGAAACACTAATGTTAAGACTAAAGTGCTACATACTTCTAATTTTCTTTTAGACCAAAAGATTGATTTTAAGCAATATAAGCGTTCCTTTTAATCCCACATTGACTTAGTGCCAAAGACAGAACGTTTATCGTTAATCGATCTCTTGACAAGTCGTTCAACTGAGGAAAGCAGGCAATAGCCATGCAACCCATTTTTCCAGTTAGGCCTGGGATCTGATCTGCTATATACACCCAGAGAACTGGTGTCCAGACTCTTCTGGCAGAGCGCTAGAAAATTTAATGTCCTTCAAAACTTTCAGTTTAATAGAAATTTAGGTCCCAATAAATTCAACAGTACTACCTAATAATTCTCTCAAAGTGGAGGCTATTTTAAGGCTTACCTTAACAAGGTCTGAGAAAAGTATTTCAAGGTGTTTGCAATATCTGTTCCTGATGGTACAGGATAAATGTTGTGAAGAACCCGGTTATGATATTCCTGCAAGTACCGGATCTTGGAAGCAACTAGATAAAAGCAAAAAAAAAAAAAAAAAAAAAAAAAAAAGAAGAAGAAGAAGAAGAATCATCTTGTAATATGTATTAGGCATAGTTATTGATTTAATCAGTATTTTACAGAACATATTTGTGAATTTTTACTGAAATTCCATGCTAGAACAATTACTAAAGACTTTAAATTTCTTATTATATTCAGCACACAAAATTATTTTAGTTACCTAATTTAATATGCTATTCAGAAATTATCCATTCCTTTATTTAATCACTAAGAAAAGCAATACAAGCAGTTTCTAATTACCTCCAAATTAGTTATTATTAGAAAAATAATAATAGATATAAATCTCTGTCACCAGAGAGTTATATTTAATACTGCTTAACTAAAATTGAAGGAAAAAAACTTGAAGGTCTTTCAACAATACTCCAAAAATCCTTTTAAAAAAAATAGGGAGTCCATTGCATATGGCATCAGTTAAAATCAGACTTTTTATAAGATCTGTTTGGTGAATATTAAATGAGAATATAACGATTGTGCAGTAATAAAGATATAAAAAAAGGTCATACTTTTCTTCCAAAGAATTTCATAAATTAGGAGACTTCCTAATTGCTTTCTGAGCTTGGCTGCCCAGATCTTCTCAAGATTCAGGAGGGACTAAATAGGTTTTCTTTTTTTACCCTCCTAGACCTACCTGGAGTCACCAGCATTGTCCACATTCCTGACCTGACCTTTGACCTGGCAGTAGTGAATGGCCCAGTTCTAGTCATTCCTCTTTGCAAATCCCAAGGAGCCATGATGATCAACGTCTCTCTGGTCTCCTCTTCCACAGAGTTCTCAATACTGTCCATTTGTCTTTTCAATCTTTAAGGCTACCAAGGGAGCCTTTTAGGTAGTAATGGCTCACTGTCAGCGGTTAACAGAAGATATATCAAGTCCTGGAGAAGCAAGGCCTCGCTGTTCCCAATAGCCCATGGAAATAAGCGGGATACATTCTAACTGAAATGCTGTCTTAAGCAACTTAAAGAAAGTAAAAATGCTTTTGATAGGCATGGGATATAGAATCACGGAACAATAAAATATCAGAACTGGGAGGCGCTCAGAGACCATTTCCCATAACCACTTCATTTTAAAGATGGGGAAATGAGACATACAAGGGGGAAATGGCAGAGCTAGACTATCTCTTAACTTTCCTGATTCCCAATCCAGTGCTCTTTCCACTATGACACTATCTACAATACAAATATGAAATGAAGTCAACATGCACAGTCAAATGTTCATTGCATGACATCAAAGCAATCTTCAGCCATTATTAGGTTAATCATTGAACCTACGATCCACATATACCATTTATCAGATTTGTTTTTCTCCCTTCTACTTCCTGAACTATTTCTATAACATGGTTAGCATTCTCCCAGAGAAATGTTGAAACTGCAGACAATAATATTTTAAGTTTGCATAACACATCAGCTCCAAAGAAAGCAACACATTTATGTCTTTCTTAATTAACCCCGTGAGTGTTTGGTTGTAAACAACTTATTTTCCTGAGGTAAGGTACAAATAGGAGATACTTGAAAATATATCAATCACATAATCTGCAAACCATCTTCTTCTTGGCTTTTTTTTTTTTTTTTTTTTTTTTTTGTACTGGGGATTGAACTCAGGGGCACTGAACCACTGATGCACATCCCCAGCCCTTTTTTGTATTTTATTTAGAGACAGGGTCTCACTGAGTTGCTAGGTGCCTCGCCATTGCTGAGGCTGGCTTTGAACTCACAATCCTCCTGCCTCAGCCTCCCTAGTGCTGGGATTACAGGCGTGCGCCACCGCGCCCGGCTCTTCTCGGTATTTTTAATCTGCTGTTCATCATAGTTTTTAAAATCACAATACAAGGAACCCCATGTTAGTACACAGTTCTAAGTCCCAAGTATCCGAGATGTACACCAGGCCAGCTTACGCTCTCTGCTGCTCGCCCACTATCACAATAATGCTTTATTACTGCAGCTTTTCTCAAGTCTTAATATTTAGCAGGCTTCTGTAGAATGTGTCAGGTATACCATTAATCATTCCACCGCCTAAAAAAGGAGTCGATAGTGCAGGGTGTGGACAGTGAGCTCTAAAGAAGAGAAAAGTCGTAGATCCCCCAACTCAATGGTTGCTCATAATTCAAGCTACAACTGTCACTCTACAACAAATGCAAGCACTCAAAAATGTTCCTTTTGTTCAAAATGCAGTAATAGCTCCTTTCAATGGGTATCCAAACATGCATGAGAAAGCAAACTAGAGGCACTGTCTTCTTTGAGATCTTTTAACATCTCACAAACTCACATGGTATTATCTTTTTTCACTTACCTGTTAATTTTTTTTATACCAGCTTATAAAATTTCTTGAAGGCAGCAACTATATCTTATTCAGACCTGGATCCCAAGCCTAACACACTGTCTGTCACTTAGTAGGTACTCAATATATTCATAGGATTCATTGACACTTTAATAAAATACTTATCACTTAGATATATATGTGTGTATATATGTATACATATAATACATATGTGTGTGTGTTTGCAGTGTGCATGTACACATATGTCCAGTAGATTGTGGACTCTTTAACCTCAGTGTCAGACACCTATTAGGTACTCATTAAATTGTTGATGAATGAAGGTGGGGGAAAAGGAAGAAAGAAGAGGGGAGAGAAAGAACAAAAAATAGTAATTACAAAAGACAGCTTATAGTACAAGCTGGCAAAAATGTCCCAGGTAATCTGTGTATTGGTGAATGCAGTCAAGAGATTTCACCTTCACGTTTCAAACTATTTGAGAACATCCGGAAAGGTCCTTAGCAAACAGTAACTTGTAATTGTGCTGAGGATGTGAGTAAAACACATTTGCATTTTAACCTTGCACACAAAAGGTGGTCAGTCGTTTGATTGATAAGGCTTTGTGCACACCCAGCAGCCTCCTCAGAGAGCAGAGTTCTTGTTCCTCACTCCACACATACACTGACTGCTGCTGCAGACACAGCTAGTTGGGCAGGATAGGTATATGCAAATGATCTCCAACCTCCACTGATTCTAAGGCTACATCTCTCTAGCACCCTTCCACTATCTTCAATTATGATTACACACTCTTCAGGACTACCCCGGGCTGCCCCTTTCCTTACACTTTAAGAAGTCATCTGTTATGGACCAAATTATGTTCCCTGGAAATTCATGTGCTGAAACCCTAACCTCAAAATGTGACTGCATTTGGAGATAAGGCCTTTAAAGAAGTGACTAAGTTAAAATGAAGCCGATACAGTGCTATGCCCTAATTCAGTCTGCCTGGTGTTCTTGTAAGAAACGATTAGGACACACAGGAGGCACAGGGAATGCAGGAGCACAGAGGAAAGGCCAAATGAGGACAAGAAGAAGGTGACTATCTGCGAGCCAAGGAGAGGGACCTCAGGAGAAACCAACCTGCCAACACCTTGATCTTGGACTGTAAACCTCCAGAACAGTCAGAATAAATTTCAGTTCAAATGATACTTTCTATGGCAGTAAGAGCAAACTAATTCACCATCACAGAGGAAATCCTATAAAAGTTAAGTGTATGAGCTCTGAAATCAAACAGTTCTGAATTAAGACCTTGGCTCTATCTCCAGTTAACTTCAGTTTCCTCCTCTGTAAAATGGGACTAATTATATCAACTTAATAGGACTATTGTGAATAGTAAATTAGTAATTGTGTAAATCACTTAGCATGGCATATAGTAATACTTGACATATAGAAGGTGTCCAAAACCTACTTACATCTCCTTCCTTCCTTGTCCAATCAAACACCAATCTATCAGCTCTCCATGAGCTCTCCATCCATCAGCCATCCCTTCTACAATATAAATCTCTCTCACACTTTACTAAATCATTGCCATCATCATTTAAGCAAACTACAAAATATCCCTTTATCAGAGGTAAAAACAAAAAGAAACCCCTCCCCTTTCCTTCCCATTCCCCCAGCTACTGGAGTCTGCCTTCAGAGATTCTGGAGAGTACAGCACACTTTCCCATCTCTCCTTCACGTCCTCTCCTTTCTCCCATTCTCTTCAGTCTGGCTCCTGCTTCCACCACTACACTGAGTCTGCTTTTCCAGTAATCATCTAGTGCCTCCAGATTCCCAAATCCAACAAGTCCTTCCTAGTCCTCCATCACAGGACGAGACCTTTCAGCACATGCCACAGTCAGTCCCTCCTCCTCAAAATATCTCCCCTTGGCTTCCTAGACATCACATTCCTGGGCTTCCTTCTCTAGAACTCATCCCTAATGCATCCCTCTCTAAGTGATTTGCCACCTCCTCTTTTACTCGAGGTTCAAATGTCAGAATTCATCAGGACTCAACCCTAGCCTCTCTGTTCTTCTCTCTGAATGTCCTTTCTGTGGCCAATTCCATACATCCATATGACTGTCAGTACTACCTGTGGGCCAAATACTCTTTATAAATAGTAATAATAATGATAATCATAATAATAAGTATATAATGTATTATACATATACACACATATACATACACACACACACACATGTACATATATATACATCCCATATGCACAGACCTTTTAAATAACAGGCATCATGGACTCAGTTTCTCCACCTGGTGATCTTACAGATAGATATCTCAAAGTAAACATGTCCACCACTGAATCCTCTACTCCCTCCAAAAAGAAACCATCTCCATGGGGCTAGGGTTGTTGCTCAGCGGTAGAGCACTCACCTACACCTAGCACACGCGCGGCCCGGGTTCGATCCTCAGCACCACGTAAAAATAAAAAGGCATTGTGTACAACTAAAACAAATAAATAAATATTAAAAAAAAAAAAGAAACCATCTCCATCCTCTGATAATCTACAAGTCACTCGCACAAAGTGTTCTGGAAAATCAGCCTTACATTTCCTCTGTTCCCCCACCAAACACAATCCATCGCTAAATCCCAGCCACACTATCCCAAAATACACCTCCAAACTGTCTTCTGTTCTTCATCTTTCACTTGGCATCATCACCTGACCATGCCCAAAGCCTCCAAACTCATCTTTTCGATTCTTTCTTGCCTCTCTCCAGGTTCTCCTTAGAACAGCCACAGAGATCTTTTAAATTAGAAAATGCTTCATATAACTTTCTGCTTAAAATCCTTCAGTGGCTGCCCACTGCCCTCCAGACAAAATCCAAAACCCTTTCTGTATCATACAGGGTTCTAGCCCCTCTTCCAATCTGATGTTGTGTCTCAAGGGCCAGACTCAGTAGCTCTTGGTCAGTTGTTTGTTTGTTTTTAATACACATAACTGCTTGTTACCTGAAAACCTTGATGCATGCTCATGTCTCTATTCCTAGAGTGCTGTCCCTCCACATTTTGCCTGACTTTACATGCTGCTTCCTCAGGGAGATGTTTGTTGACTTCCTGTCTGAACTGATACCCAGATCTGCAGCCTCTTTTTTCTCTGATATAATACCCTACTTGGTTTTTTTTTGTTGTTGTTGTTGTTCTTTGTTTTTATCTTTGCAGTAGTTTAGCACAATTTGTAATTGTACATTTACTTGAGTTACTATTTACGATCTCTTTCAAGAAGGCAGAGAGAAGCCAGGTGCAGTGGTAGACACCTGTAACTCCAGCAGCTTGGGAGGCTAAGGCAGGAGGACTGAGAGTTCAAAGCCAGCCTCTGCTCCTTAGTGAGACCATAAGCAACTTAGTGAGACCCTGTTTCTAAATAAAATATAAAAAGGAGCTGGGATGTTGTTCAGTGGTTAAGCGCCCCTGAGTTCAATCCCTGCTTGGTGCAAAAAAAAAAAAAAAAAAAAAAAAAAGGACAGAGAAGTCCAAGAACCATGTTTCTTGCTCACTATTGTAGATCCCCAGGGCCTAGCAAGAACGGAATGCACCGGGTTCCTCATAGGAATGAAAGGAAAATAGCCAGAGAGAGATATTGGCTTTTTGCAACAATTAAAACTTTATTTTTTTTATAGTCAAAAAAGCCAACTAACTGTTCAAGCTGTGATGAAAATGAAGAAAAAAACAAAAGGAGTCTAAGAAGTGATTATTTTCATCCATCACCAAGAAAGTGATGATTTTTATATGTGCACATACAAATTTAATGTCCACTCTCTGTCTGCTACTTTAGCCCCATCATATCCCCACCATTATCTTGGAAGCTTTGCTACCTTTTGAGAGGAAACAGTCACAAAATCAAGATTCAGAGATTAAATTACTTTGAATCTTTTTTCTTTAAATCTTAAACATTTTCTTAGGTCACTGAGTATGCTTAAAAGTGATCCTGTTGGTTTTTTTTTTTTTTTTTTGGTACCAGGGATTGAACTCAGGGACACTCGACCACTGGGCCACATCCCCAGCCCTTTTTTGTATTTTATTTAGAGACAGGGTCTCACTGAGTTGCTAAGTGCCTTGCCATTGCTGAGGCTGGCTTTGAACTCACGATCCTCCTGCCTCAGCCTCCCAAAGTGCTGGGATTACAGGCGTGCACCACCGCGCCCGGCTATCCTGTTGTTTTTTTATTAAGTTTTATCTACACTCATTATCATCAAAGCAAAAAAAAAAAATTCAGGTAAGCGCAATGAAGAATATAAAAATCACCTAAAGGCTCACTACTCAGAGACGAACCATAATTAACATTTTCTCTGCATAACTAGATATTTATAAAAATGGATTAAATTGTATATAGTTTCAGAATCTGTTTTTCTTAATTTATATATGAAATCCCTTTCTACATCATTTTAATTGCCTTTTAATTTCTTCTTGAAGTGAATCACAATTTATTTCATCAATCATTTATGAGACTTAAGGTTACTTTTCACTGGTCTTTTCAATGCTGGAAAGAATATCTTTTCAAAAATATGCATATATCTTTAGTTTTTTTTCTTTTTTATATATACCTTTATTCTGTTTATTTATTTTTATGTGGTGTTGAGGATGGAACCCAGGGCCTTACATGTGCTCTAGTCAAGCGCTCTTCCACTGAGCTACATCTCCAGCCTTCTTTAGTTACTTCTTAGAATAAATTTTCAATCATGAAACCACTGAGTCAAGTAGGAAATATTCATTTTAAAGCTTTTGGGAAAAATTGAGAAACTGCCCTTCAAAAAGACTATATCTAGTTACCTTCCAGCAGAGTGTATCTCATTAAGCATGAATAATAATTATTAAGTATCCATTATGTACAAGGTTCTCTATAAACATTATTTTTGATCCTCACAATAACTTTTTCATGTGGTATTATTATTCCCATTTAAAGCTGAACTAACCAAAAACAGTAAGTAAGGGGTCTGTGAGTTGCCTAAAATAGTATGCATGTGTATGTTTTGCAGAGAAGGTCTATAGTTTCCCCCTATATCATGAGAGATCCAATAATAAAGATTAAATACATAGCTCTAGATAATCTAAAATTTACTCCTGGTCCATGACAAACTTTCAGAGAGCTCATTTTACATTTAGGCTGCATTACTTTGATCCCCTCTTAGAAGGGCTATTCTTGAATTACATTTTTCAGTTCTGCTTTGACTTCTATTGAGGAGTGTACAACAAAAAATAGCAACATGCTTATAATACAGAAAAATGATTAAGAGTGAGGACATTAAAGCCATATTTGCCTGTTTTTTAATCTTCTCTCCCAAATTACTATGTGATTTTAGACAAGTCAATTAACCTCTCAGAGCCTGAGTTCCTACTCTGAAATAATACTTCATAGAGTTATTTTGAGGAATGGAGAAAATATAAATAAAGAACTTAGCACAGTGGGGAAAAAAAAACACAGTAAGTGATATGCCCTAAGTAAGTGGTAGAACTGATAGTTTAACTGGCTGTGGGCCATGCTTTTCTATGGGACCACATTCTCTATTTTTATTCATTTAATACCATTCAATTAGAAATACTTCCCTTTTTGTATTGTTTGACATTTAGGTTGTTTTCAATATCTCATTAAGAAACACTGTAATTAAGGGATAAATTATTAGACTAAATTTCTATTTGTTTGTTTTTCAATATAAACTAGTTGTTCTATTTGTTTTTAGGTATAAACTTGTCTAAAACTAGTTTATTTCCTTGAAACTAGCCTTCTTCATGAAATCAAATCATTTTGCATTCTTCAAGGTCCATCTTAAGAGTCACATCATTCACGAAACCTCCTGATAGACTCCAGTCATCATGGATATCTCCCTTTTCTGAATTTGGAGCACTATTGACCTGCCTCCTTTGTCATTTCATTCTATACATATGTCACTGATTATAAGCTATGTTGGATGGTTCCAAATTAGTTTCATGTTTGCATGAAATGTTCCTTAACAACATTTTAAGACCCCTGAAGACAGAACTCTCTTATATTTCATATGTAATTGCCTTTGAGTGTGTCACGATTCTAGGTGCATAGCAGATGACCTGCTAGCAGTACCACAGTATTTAAAACAGATTGAAAGTTTAAATGTAAACTAACTTATGGTCTATGGATACTCTCTAAAAAATTATTTAAAATTCTAACAGCATTTACACAAATAACTTCAGTTAAAATATACTTATATAATATACAAATAATGCAGAATTATTTTTCATGATTTATTTCCTTCTATCTCTCATTCCAATAGAACTCCAGAATAATCACTTCTCTTGACACATACTCGAAAGCTGTTTTTAGGTGTTTTAGTATCATTTGTGGTAGTCATTTTTTTCTTCGGATTGTCCATTCTGATTCCACTTTTCATTACTTGGACGCAACCACACTAGGCATGTGTCCTAGAGTTATCCTGATGCCCTGCAGAGAGCCCTGGATAGACGAGTTCCCACCTACAGCTATGTGTGACCTCAGGTAAACCATTTAATATCTCAGAGCCTCAGGGGTTCTTGTTCATTTTGTTCTGTTCTGTTTTTGCCAACTGAGAAATTAAAATAGTACTTCCCCACATTTTTTGCAGATGTTGGTTATTAATGTAGATTTGATAATATGTTATAATTTCATCTTACTTCTTATTGATTTCTTCTAGCATGACATGAAGACTAAGACTCAAAGGATTTGCTGTCATTGTCCCCTTTTAAGTCATCTTCTTTTCAGTCTAACCTTTCATTAAGAAATGATGACATAAACAAAAAGTATTTGGACATATTTCTCAAATTTAGATTGCTATAATAATTCATCATAATCATTCAAATTAACAATTTTGCCTGACACTTTTTTAACTTCTTGTTTTGATGAGAGATCAGCAGGAAATTGGACCTCCTCTTTAAGTATCACACAGTCAGCACATCAGTCTTTATCCACTATGCTTGTGTCTTCCCTGTCTAATAGATTTTACTTATTAGTCCTATCTAGATATCACCTCTAGGATCTACTCTTTTCTCCATCCAACTAACATCACCTTAATTCAAGTTCCATCAACTTCTTACCTAGATTAATTTCTGTGATAACCAGACTTATTCCCTTTTGATTCTTTTTCGATATGACATCCAGAGTGACCTTTCCAAAATTCATATTTTCTTTATCTGCTGTTTTTGGAACCCAAACAATGAACTTAGCATATGATATCCAGCAAAAAATGGCTCCCTACTTGCCTGTCAACCTTCACCTTCTGTTTTTTTTTTTTTTTTATGTGTACCACATTTCAACCACACTAACTTGCAAAAGTTCCAACCCACAATGCTCCTACTCACCCATGGTTTTGTGCATGCTCTCTACTATAGGAATGCAATTTATACTTCTCTGCCTGACCAACTCCTACGAATTCTTCAAAGCTCAACTACAAATACTTCCCTGCCACAAGCTACATTAGATGTAGTTCCTTGGCACTTTCATAGCACCCAGGGTTTCCCTCTGTCATGTCACGTATCACTGCATAACCATTAACTCAATGGCTGTCTCCTCCACTGGACTATCAGAAATGTCTCCTTTAGCCCGGCATGGAGGTGCATGCCTGTAATCCCAGTGTCTTGGGAGGCTGAGGCCCAAGGATCACAAGTTCAAAGCCAATCTCAGCAACTTAGCAAGGCCCTAAGCAACTTAGAAAGACCTTGCCTCAAAATAACAAAAAGGGCTGGGGATGTTGCCCAGCCATTAAGCATCCCTGGATTCAATCCCAAGTACAAAAAAGAAAGAAAGAAAGAAAGAAAGAAAGAAAGAAAGAAAGAAAGAAAGAAAGAAAGAAAGAAAAAAGAAATATCTCCTTTATCTTTGCAGACCCAGCATTTAACAAGTGTTTGTTTCTAAATAAATGTTTGTTGAATGGATAAATGAATGTGTCATATGACTCTTGATATAACAAAATAGCTTAGAATTCATATTCCTTTCATGGATGAATTTTGGATCCTGGATATGATGCTAATTTTTCTCTACTTCCTATTACTGACAGAAACAACAATTTGTTTCACAAGAATCACTTGTATCACTTTCTTCCCAAACCCCCCATTTCCACCACTATCCATTCTGGGGCATGGAGCTAATCTGGCTGAAAGCTGACTGGAAGGATGAGGATGGTATCATATCTGCAAGGATGGAGTGAGAGCAGAGAATATCTATTCCAAGAGGCAGCAGAGCAAACAGAAAGTCCGCTCGCTCTAAGGACCTAGCTGTGGGAAACCAAGTGTGGCCTTCAGATATGTGCCCACTAGGAGGATATGTGCCCACTCTCAACCTGACCAGTCAGAGAGTGGTCAGAGCAGAGGCATTCTCCTTTCTCGGAGTCAGTCGGTCAGTCCTGACAGGTTTCAGCTATGTGCCTCCAAGCATAAGTGAAACACCCTTCATAGAGGCATATCACTGGGAAGGATCTTTTGGGAAATAAACTTAGGAGGAGAAGTAGAAAAAAATGCAGGGCTTGGTGCAGCTAAAACAGGCCCTATTCTATTTAGAATGAGTTAGGCTCCCTTCCTGTGTCAGATCAGGAACTGGAAGGCACCCATCACTCAGCTTCAGTGGTAACTATCTGTCTCCTTCCATTTTTCCTCTTTTTTGTTTGAGTATTAACGGAAAACCCTATTTATCATATTATTCCACTTATAAGTACTTTAATATAATCTCTGACTAATGAAGATGCTTATAATCATAAACTGTTATCACATCCAACAAAATGAACAAATAAATCCCTTAATATCAGAATCTAAAAAAGATTTGTGAAGGGTATTTTCTAAATTCCACATGTACCCCTTGCTCATACGCTCCCAGATTCATAGCCATAACCCCAATTCACCAGGCTCCTAAGGAAGACCATGAGAACACAGAGAATATAGGCCTTGTAGTTTCTGTATTTCCATTTCCAGCCCCACAGTTCAGCTTCTCCAAGCCTTTCATCATTTACTTCACTATACAACTTTATGCAGCTACAACAAGAGTCATGTCAACCACCAGGCACAGTGGCACATGCCTGTAATCCCAGCAGCTCAGGAGGCTGAGGCAGGAGGATCAGGGTTCAAAGACAGCCTCGGCAAAAGCTAGGCACTAAGCAAATCAGTGAGATCCTGTCTCTAAATAAAGTAAAAAATAAGGCTGAGGATGTTGCTCAGTGATTGAGTGCCCCTGAGTTCAATCCCCAGTACAAAAAAAAAAAAAAAAGGTCATGTTAACCTCCCTTCCCATCCCTCCACCAACAATTACAACTTTTCACACACAGAGAAAAGTCCATTTTACACGTGGAAAAATGGTGGCACCAACAGCCTAAGTTGTGTAGAAAACTAGAGTCACAACCAAAACTAAACTCAAGTTTCACTTGAATTTGGGTAAATTTCTACTTACTTTCTATGAGAATGTGAATAAAGTAATGAGTTTCTCTCAGCCTCAATTTTCTAATCTATAAAATGAGGGTAAGAATATCTATCTCACTGGGTTGCTGTAAGGATTTTAAAATATTGCACATATCAACTATTTATCAACAAAGCCTGGCACATAGTAGACAATAAACTACAACCGGAATCAGCCATAACCCATGGGTTCCTCTCCCTTTCCTTTCTCAATCCAATACTCTGTCCCTAAAATGGAGTAACCTGTGGGGGAAGGAAGACACACCAATGACCTTGCATCAGTAAAATCAAGTATAACTCCCTGCTTGTGTATACTCTCTCTTTCTCTCTCTCTCTCTCTCTCTCTCTCTCTCTCTCTCTCTCTCGTAGCCATCTGACACTAAAATTATGTTCTATATTCACCCTCATATTTTGAAGAATAATAAATAAATGCAGCTAATAATAAGATATTCAGAAATGAAGATTTGGGGAAAACAAAACATTGTTTGAGAGTTCTAGTGGTGAAGCAGAGCTCTTTGCAAATCCTTGATCAAAGAATGTTACGCCTCTGTTAAGCAAGGTCACCCTCTCACTGGAGGCGAAACTTCACAAAAGATACAAATGAAGGGTGATGGGAAAGGATACACATAGGTAAAAAGCCAACACCGCTGGGCAGAGGATGTCAGATGCCACACATGGCCTCCTTAAGCTCTTCCAAATATTTGCATACTTACATACATATTCTGTAGTCAGTTTGGGGTCCAGGTGGCAAGCTTTACCTGGCACTTTCAGCAGACGGGAAAGGTCAACAAAGAACCCAGGGTTCTTTGGCAACTGACTTCATCATCATCAAACATTTGTATACCATTTATATTTTTCAAAGTACTTCCTCATACATTATTTAATTAAGTTTTTGAGCATCTGACTTGTGCAGAGCAATATGTCAGGAGTTCTAGGGAGTTTTAGACAATAAACAACCAGTTAAGCAGCAAAGGTAAAGGAAAAGATATCAGCATTCTTATTCATCAGACACTGGTTGACACTTTGAGGTACTAATATATCAACAATAAATAAGACGCAATTCTCATCCTTGAGAAGGTCACAATAGTCACAATAATAATTGCAAATTCTGATGTTCACTGCATGTTAGTAAACATTAAAATAATGGTTGCATTGTAATTTCCATATTACAGTGAGAAAACCATAGCTTACAGAGGTTAAGTACCTTGCCCAAGGTCACAGAGGAGGTAAGTGATATAGCCACTTTCTGATGTGTCACCTACAAAGAGGAACACTTAAACAAATTGTGACCGACAGCACATTTTTAGCATATTAAAAAAAATACATATATACATAAAATCATCCAGTTATTTTTCACGCATGAATTAGTAAGACTTAACCACTCACTAATCAGGAAGGTTCTGAACATGGACACACAACATTTGCCAGACATGGGGCACTGCAATAAAATAGAAGGGAAGAGGGGAGAATTTATACACATCAAAAGAGAAGCTTGTTATCCTAGTTTCCAATGCTATTGGTCAGGAAAGCTCCAGCTGGGAATTTTCAAAGTCAGATTCATTTCATGGTGTGATGGAGAGAGTGATAAAAGCAGAGAATTTTCTTCAAATTGAGTGTTTGTGGGATATTAGTGATTATTTGGAAGGTGGAGCTCTATCCTATTTTGATGCAATTGAGTTAGGTCATAGAAGCACATTTTTAAAGTTTACTAAAAAGATTCCTCATGTAAGATTTTAAATTAAATCTGCCAGGGCGTGGCAGGACACACCTATAATCCCATCGACCGGAGGCAGAGGCAGATGGATTGCAGAGTTGAGGTCAGCCTCAGGAACCTGCTTGCAAGACCCTGCCTAAAAATTTTTAAAAGGGGGTGAGGGGAATGCCAGGGATATAGCTCCATGGTAAAGTGGCCCTGGATTCAATTCCTAGTACCATAAATAAATAAATAGAATTAAATAATTTGAGTCTGAATTTTATACAGCCCCTCCCACCCATCAAAAGAATGATTTACAAGCTTGTATTTTCTATGTGACAAGACATCTGAATACAGTATTTGAAAATGCAGGGGAAGTTAAAGGAGCAGTGCTGATCTGTTCCAGAAAGTATAAATCTAGACATACGGATTTAACAAATGAAAACTAGAAAAAGCTTTAATCTCTTGTTTCTAAACAGCACTTAACTCTCGCTCTAAAAAAAAAAAAAAAAAACCATAAGCCAGGCACAGTGGCACATGCCTGTACTCAGCTACTTGGGAGGCTGAGGCAGCAGGATCATGAACTGGAGGCCAGCCTGGGTAACTTAGCAAGACCCCATGTTCTCTCCAAAAAATAAAAATTATTGATTTTTGAAGAACTGAGGAGGAATTTGGTGGGAATTAAATAATTTCAGAGATATGCAGAGGTTGATGGCTACAATTCATGCTTTAAGTTTCTATATCTTCATTCAATACTGAAGATATATCTGGAATTATAAAACATCCATCCAATCTATGTGGTCCAATTTCGGAAGAAAATGATTGTGCTGAAAAGAAATTCTACTCCCTCAGACACAGATGTCCCAGAATTTCTTAAATAAGAAGAGGAATCACAGCCAGCACTGTTTTCAAATATCTGACTATGTGGACAACCACTGGGAAATATTTGGGATCCTGCTCTCTTGTGGAAGAATATTCCATTCCACAACAGTACTAAAGTCAATGGCGATTCATGATCAACTTGGAACTAAAATCAGGCATACTACACAATATTTAAGAATAATTCAGTCCATCATACCACAACATTTTCTTTAACTTGATCAGAATTGAACAATTAAATATAAGACTGTATCTCTTTGAGGACCATTTTTGAAGAATTTTTAAAAATACAACCTGCATTTTTGTCATGTTTACCATGTGCCAGGCACTATTCTAAGCACTTTACCACAAAAGGGAAAAAAAATTTTTTATTTGGATCTAGTAAGCTTCACCCACCCTATGAAGTAGGTGCTGATTTTATTCCCCTGCCATTATTATTTTTTACAGATAAGGAAACTGAAGAAATTGTTGTCAGTTTTAAAATTCATTCAGTCCATTTATAACTTGTAATTTCACTCAATCAGCAAATGCTTATTGAGGGTCAACTATCTGCCAAATACTGGGAATATAACACTGCATAATATAACCACAGCCCCTGAGCTCATGTAGCAGATGGGAAAGCACAATAAATGAACAAAAAGGACAAGTATTTTTTAAAGTCTGCAAAGAAATATGCAAAGGGTTAAAATAGAGAATAATAAGAGGTTAGAGAGGGAAAAAAAAGGTTAGAGAATATCTTTTTTACATAGAGTGTTCTATGAAGGCCTCTCAGAAGAGATGATACTTAAGACAAAAGAGAAAGCCAGGCTTAGAGTTGCACACCTATAATCCCAGCTACTCAGACGGCTGGGGAAGGAGGAGTTTGAAACCATTTTGGCAACTTAGCAAGACCTTGTTTCAAATGAAATGAATGGGTTTGGGTAAGTAGCTCAGTGGTAGAGTGCTTGCCTATCATGAGCAAGACTCTGGTGGGTCCAATCCTTAGTTGTACAAAAAAAAAAAAAGCTAGGTTTAAAAAGTAGAAGAGGTTTTAAGACTACAAAATGAAGACAATCAGAGCAGGCACACCTGAAATGCCACTGAACTGCAGAAAAGAAAAAATGTTTAAGACAACAAGAAAGAAACAAGAAGGCACAAAACAACATAATTTTGGAAGCTTGAAAACCAATAGGTAAGTGGCAACTGATGGGGCAAAACAATCATCTTTCCCAGGTCAGTAACAGGGAAGGCTAAAAAATCAAGGCATGTGCCTCCCAGAATTCTCAAAAGGCCCAAAACAGGCAGCATCAGTTAGCTCTGGTAAAGCAGGATAGCTGAAAAGAGTTTAAGAGAAATTAGAACCCTAAAATCACTCCCTTACCTCACATTCCTGAGGGGACATTTCTCCCCAGCTCAGCAGATCTGAAGAATCTGCCTAGAAAGAACATGTGTCAAAGGGACTCCATAATGCAGACCACACACATCTGAAGACAGGAGTACCCTACATAAACCAAGAAGACCTGCTGGTTATGTGAACTGTGAATGGTGACCACAGAGCTGAATGAACATCTGCCCCCTGACACCTGTCAGCCAGACTCTTACCCTTCAGGCTGGAGACTGGACACCTCTTCTTTCCTCTTTCCTTCTGTGAATCTGACCAAAGAGGCCAGATCTAAAGACAATTACGTCAGGGGTTCCCCGATACATGATTTACCAACATGCTCAGGTCAGCTTCTTGGCCCAACCCTTTATCGTGAGTAGACAGCAAAACATCAACAAACGTCTAAAGAAAGCCTGTAACATGTAAGACAGACTAGAAGGAACAGAAAATCAACATACAGGAAAAAGGTCTACATAGAAGAAGAAAACCTTTCTAAAAAACCTGTTACTAAGCTGTGCGCAGTGGCACACTCCTGTAATACCAATGGCTTGGGAAGCTGAGGCAGGAGGATTGCGAGTTCAAAGCCAGCCTCAGCAGCGGCAGGATGCCAAGCAACTCAGAGAAACCCTGTCTCTAAATAAAATACAAAATAGGGCTGGGGATGTGGTTCAGTGGTCAAGTGCCCGAGTTCAATCCCTGGTACAAAAAAAAAAAAAAAAAAAAAACCTGTTATTAATATCAGAAAGTGGACCTTCTACCCATGAATGAATGTTGTCATACTAGGAGAAAATGACCTACAAAGAAAAAAAAAAAAGATTTCTTGCATTTTAAAAACATAATCCCAGAAATAATTAACAGAAGGGTCAGAAGAAACAGGTGAGGAAATTTCACCAAAGTACACCAAAAAAAAAAAAAGAAGAAGAAGAAGAAGAAGAAGAACCAAAATCAGGGAGATGATTAGTGCAGGAGATACCAGAAAAAGACAATAGCAAAAGCAGCGGGATTAAAATCATTAACAAAATAAAGAAATTTTTAGATAATAGCAGATTAAGAGGGCTCATTACAATGTAGAAACACCACAACGCACATCATTGCAAAATGTCAGGCCCTGAAGACAAAGAAAAGATTCCATATACTTCTAGTATATTTAAGATTTTTGTATCACTTAGGAAAGATCAAGAATCAAAATGGCTTTATTCTCCTCAAAAGCAACACTGGAAGCAAGACAATCGTGAAGCCATGCCTTCAAAACCCTGAAAACAAATCATTCCCAAATTAGAATTCTATATTCGCACAAACTACAAATCATGAATACCAGCTTGTTTGGGCATTCTGATGCAGCCTTTCTCCTGGAATAAAAAAGACTCAATGGTGTGTCAGGCAGAGAGGGCCATCAATCAAGACTGGAGGAGAAGAATTCAAGAGAGAGAATGTTCAAAGTTCCCATTGTCAAGAGCCCCATGCCCAATATACTGTGTTTTTAAAGCAGAATGCCTGGACAAGTGGGGCTCAGATTCTTATGTGTTCTTCATGTACTCAGTGAAGTTCTGACTCCACAGAATTCTCAAACAACTAAGGACACCCATTTTGCCCCCAAAGAAGTGTTCTGTTTTGACCTACTTCTAAGAGGTAAAGGTAGGTCATACTGAACTTAAGCAGAAAATACAAAGCAACCCATTCCCTCACCACATTCTCCCCAGAGGTCTCCTAGCTTACAGTGTAGCACCACCAAAGCCCCAAGCAGGATGAATCCTTCTTTCCTAGGACTCACCTCTGACCTTGCTCAGTGACTTCCCAGGGAAGAGCTCTCAAGAAAGCTGAATCCAGAACTTCCCAGATTTCATTTAGTACCATGTCTACATGATATGAAAGAGGGTATACACTTATGTGTATATTTCCAAAAGCAGTAATAGATATACACCCACTTACTTACCACCCAGATTAGAAGATAGAACATTTTCTATATCTCATCTGTAGCTGTCTCGGATTTTATCCCCCCATCTCACTATAAACACAGTTTCATAATTTTTCTGTTAATCCCTCTCTTGCTTTTCTTTATAGTTTTGTTATCCAAATGTTGTATTAATTAATTTCAAAAAACTGAAGAACAAGCATATAACCCCAGAAGGGTAAGGAAAACACCATAATGCCAAGGCTCCCATATTTACAAGTTTGATCATCATTCTTTTAGAAAAAAAAAATTTTTTTTAGTTGTAGATAGACACAATACCTTTATTTTATTTATTTTTCTGTGGTGCTGAGGATCAAACCCAGCGGTAGGCAAGTGCTCTACCAGTGATCCACAACCACAGCCCCTGATCATCACTATTTTTTTAAGGAATAAAAGAGCTGCCATGTCTTTTTTTTTTACCCAGAAACTGAGAGTAGGTGAATTGTCACAAGACTGGTTCTAAAAGCAACTGCCATTTTTTAAAATGGTGTAAGCACCCAAAGTCAGCTTGAATATGCTAAAAGAGGAGGTTTCTGGGAAGAGGGCAATGGCAGCAGCATAGTTTTCAACCAACACAAGTCCTTCCATTAAAACTAGACAGTCTTTTTTGTATTTTATTAGAGACAGGGTCTCATTGAGTTGCTAAGTGCCTCGCCATTGCTGAGGCTGGCTTTGAACTCGCGATCCTCTTGCCTCAGCCTCCCAAGTGCTGGGATTACAGGCGTGTACCACTGCTCCTGGCTCCAAGTAGGGAAATTTTAAAAGGAAAAAAAAAAAAAAAAAACAGAAAAGAAATTCCACTCTCCATATCTACCTCTCTGGCTAACTCCTGAATGTACAAGTGCAAAACAATGCACAGCACAGACCAGCTTAAGAGAAAAGATCTGAACAGAGTAACAAACTACTGCATAAGCAAGAATTTGCATTTCAATTCCAACTAAGAAAATGACCTACTGAAATAAAGAAAACATAGTAATTGGGTGTAGGGGGTATTAGAATCCAAAGTCTCCACATCTTAATGCTTCAAAATTATCCAACAAAGAACACATAAAATTAAACACATTCTCAAAAGAAAAGAAAGTCCATCTAGTCCAATACTGAAATGAAAACAGACATCAGAACTAACAGACACGGATACTAGTGCAATTGCTCTAACTATCCTCAACGAAGTAAAACAAAACACACTTTCAATGTATGAAACTCTAATCAGAGAAATGAGATGTCTCAGCAGGAAAAGCAAAAACAATGAAAGACAAATAAGATGGAAATTCTAGAACTGAAAATTATGACTTTTGAAATAAAAAATTCAGGAGATGGGATATCAAACTTGAAAACAGATTAATAGTAAGTATCCAAGGTTAAAAAAAAAGGGGGGGGGGCCAGGGGGCAGGGAATGGAGGTAAAAATGAATAGAACTTTAGAGGCCTGTTAGATGATATCAAAGAGTAAGATGTATGTGTAATGAGAATACCATAAGGGAAGGAGAGAAAGAATGGAGCAGAGGAAAAATTTTGAAGAATAATGGCCAAAGATTTCCCAGATTTGACAAAAGGCAGATATTTTCAAACACAAAATAATAAACACAGAGCAGAACAAATACTTAGAAGACCACCTGATATTTAAACTGGCAAAAGCCAAAGATAAAGAGCATCAAGACAAAAGCAATTGTATATACTTCATGGACAGATGACAATGGCTGAATTCCCCCTCTAGAAACATGAAGGCCAGATGGAATGACATCTTTAAAGTACTGAAGGAAAAAAAAAAACTGTCAAAGCAGAATTTTACATTCAGCAAAAATATTATTCAAGAATAAAAGCAAAATAAAGACATTTCCAGATTTAAAAAATCTAAGAAATTTGGTTAAAAGCAGAACTGCACTACAAAAAAGGGGAAAAGGAAGTTTTGGGGGCTAAAAAGAAATGACATCAGATAGAAACCTGAAACTTCAGAAAAAGAAGGAAATCTCTCATAAATGGTAAATACCTTAAGTAAAAGCAAAAGACTATACTTTCTTTTCCTCTTAATTTCTTTATGAGCCATAAAACTTTTAAAATTAAAGTCATAACACTGTATTATGGAGTTTATGACATACATAGACATATTACAAAGAACAATTAATAAATAGATATATGAGCCCATAAATCTGCAAGGTTTCCATATATTATTTCTTTTGTTTGGTTTTGCCTGTTTTTGCAGTACTAGAGACTGAACCCAGGGCTTGGTGTATGCTAGTCAAGTGCTCTGCCACTAAGCCACATCCCTGGCCCAAAATTTCTATATTTTACATAAAGTTATACATTATTAACTATGATTAAGGATGTATAATTAAGGACGTATATTTTAATTGCTAGAGCAACCATTATTTTTTAAATGAAAAAAAAAATGCCTAAGAAGCCAATAGGAAAGTTTAAAAAGTTGAAAGGAAATTGATGGAAAAATAAATACCACACAAACAGTAAGCAAAAGTAGGCTGGAGTAGCAATTTCAGTATCAGATCAAATAGATTTCAAAATAGAATACATTAGCAAGGATAAAGAATACACTTCATAGCAAAAAAAAAAAAAAAAGGAACACTCAACAGGAACAGCCTGTATCTGAACCCAATGACAGAGCTTCAAAACATATAGGATGGAAACTGATAACTTTAAAGGAAAAAACAAATTCCAAAACCATTGCTAAAGACTGCAATATGTTTTTATCAACAACTGATGGGGAAAAAATAGATAAAAATCAGTAAAGGCACAGAAGATTTTAAAACATCACCCAACAATTGTAAAATGTGCATTCTTTTCAATTGCACGTGGAGCACTTATCAGTATAGACCAAATTTGGGGCCATAAAACAAGTCTCAATGAATGTCAAAAAATTAAAAGCACAGAGAATATGTTCTCTGACAAAAATGGATTCAAGTTAGAAATCCAAACCAAAGATAACCAGGAAAATCCCAAATATGTGAAAATTAAACAACATATTTCTAAAGAAACTTTGGGCCAAAACAGAGAGAAATTATAGACTATTTCAAACCGAGCAATAATGAAGATAAAACCTATCAAAATTTGTAGGATTCAGTTAAAGCAGGACCTATAAAAAATTTATGGCTATAAATTAGTTTTATATTACAAAGGAAGAAGGATCTCAAATCCATATTACAAGCTTTCACTTTAAGACACCAGACAAAGAAGAACAAATTAAACCAAAAGAAGGAAATAGGATAGCTAAATGCAGAAATCAATAACATAAAAAACAGAAATGATATAGAAAATCACCAAAACCAATGTTGGTTCTCAGAGAAGACCCAAAAATGTATGAACCTCTAACCAGACAAATCAGGGGAAAAAAAGAGAGAGATAATTGCCAATATCAGAAGTAAAGGAAGTGCGCAGCAACAAATTCCACCGGTATTAAAATGGACAATGAGGGGTTATCACAAACAACTTTATGCCAATCGATAGACATAAAAATAAATAAATAAAAATAAAAAAATAAATCTGTCACACATTTCCTCAAAAGATACAAATAGCCATAACCGACCTATGATAGGATGATATTTTTTTGTTGTTGTTTTCAACCATAGTTTCTGGCTCATAACTCCCACAGCCCTTGTTGTTTCCTAAATGACTAGAACAGGGAAGTTAAAGTATATGGCCTTTTGTCCTTGGTTCCTTTGGAACTGCTTCAGAGAGCTAAAGGTAAAAGGTTTTGTGACAATGTGGGGCACTTCAGGCCTCAGAACAGGTCGCAGAGAATTAAATCTCTCCCTCTGATCACCTGCCTTTCTTCCCCTGCTCCTTTTTCTCCCCAAGACAGGCCAGGCGAATAGGATTTCTCTAATCTTCCCCCACTGTTCTATCTTGGAGCTGGTCACTTAGAAATTCTTCTACCTACTTTGTGCAATAGTAGATCATAAGACCCTCATTTCAGAAGGATCCTGCCAATATCTAGGAGGAAGAGAGGCCAAGCAGACTACCTAGAAGCCAAGAAGAAGTGGAACAAGCTGGGATCCCTGCCATTCTCCTAGAATTAGATCACACCCTTTCTTTCCAAACATAGTTCTACATGGTTACCCATGCTTCAATCACACTTATGCAATGAAGTCTTCATAAAAACTCAAAAAGAGGGCTGGGGTTGTGGCTCAGTAGTAAAGTGCCTGCCTAACACATGTGAGGCACTGGGTTCAGATCCTCAGCACCATATAAAAATAAATAAATAAAATAAAGCTATTATGTGCGGCAACTAAACATGGCGGGGGGGGGGGGGGGAGACAAGGTTCAGAGAGCTTCTGGAGAGTGCATCACCCAGGGAGCTTCCATGCCCTTCCCCCATACCTCAGCCCTATGGATAGCTTCATTTGTATTCTTTGCATAACCTGTGATGATAATCCATCATTATACATAAGTAGTTCCCCAAGCTATGTGTGTGGTTCAAGCAAACTAGTCAACCTGAGGAGGGAGTGTGGGAGCCCTGATTTACAGCTGGTCATCCAGAAGCACAGATAAAACAACCTGGGGCCTAAGGTTGGCATCTGAAGTGAGAGGGGGACACAGTATCAAGGACAGAGCCCTCAACCTTTTGAGATCTCCAGGTACACAGTATCAAACTGAACTGAACTAGAGGTCACGCAGCTGGTAACCACTGAAGGATTATCCTACTGCTTACCTGTGGGGAGAAATCCCCAACACCTCTTGAAGTCACAGAAGGATCTAAGTTATAAGCACATATACTAAGAGAAACTGAGTTTGAGTTTGTTTTTCTTCCACACCATCAGATGACCCAAGAAAAAATTAAGCACCCCCAAAAATACTTTGAATAGCTTTGTATCAATTAAAGAAATGGAATTTAAAATTTAAAACCTCCCCATAAAAAAAATTATAACCTTCACATCGCTTTTATTTAACATTGTTCTGGAGGTCCTAGCCAATAAAAGAAGGCAATAAAAAGGCATAGAAATTGGGAAAATTGATGTAAACATGATCATGCATGTTGAAGACTTTAAGTAATCTTGAAAAAAAAAAAGTTACTAGCCTAATAAGCAAGTGTGACAGAAGTGCAGGATAAAAGAGAAGCACACAAAAATCAATTTTATTTATCTATCCTGACCACAAATAATTATTTAAATTTGAAAATCAACACCATTCATAAAAATATTTAGGAATAAGTTTAATTGAAGATACAGCAACTACAGAAATATTGCAAACAGGAATTAAGTAAGACCTAAATAAGTGTGTGTGTGTGTGTGTACGCACGCACGCACGTAATATTCCTAAGATTGACGAACTCAATGTTAAGATAGTGATCTTCCCCAAAATGATCAATAGACCAATGAAAATAAGTTTCCTTTGCGAAAAAAATGATATATTGATTTTAAAATTTTTTATGAGAAGCAAGCTTGGTGTGGTGGTGCATGCCTATAATCCCAGCAGCTTGGGAAGCTGAGGCAGGGGGATTGCCATTCAAAGCCAGCCTCAGCAACTCAGCAAGACCCTGTCTCTAAATAAAACATAAAAATGGGCTGGGGATGTGGCTCAGTGGTTAAGCAACCCCAGGTTCAACCTCCAGTACCAAAAAAAAAAAAAAAAAAAAAAAAAAAAATTATATGAGGAGCAGAGGACCTAAAATAGCTAAAACAATTTTGAAAAACAATAACAAAGCATGGAAGACATAGAGAAATGGAGAGAGTATATTCAGGCAGTATATTCTTGACATAAAGAGACATATAGATAGATAAACAGAATAGAGTCCAGAGATAAATCCTGAATATTAGAAATAAAACTATTAAACTTTTAGAAGACAACTTTGGAGAAAAGTTTAAGACACTGGGTTAGGTAAAGACCTTTTACACAGGATATTGAAAGGACAAATGATTTTTTTTAAATCCATAGAATAAACTATGTGATTTAAGTTTTACTTCTTTTTTTTTTTTTTCAGGGAGTGGTTACAGGGTATTGAACTCAGGGGCACTCGATCACTGAGCCACATCCCCAGTCTGATTTTGTATTTTATTTAGAGACAGGGCCTCACTGAGTTGCTTAGTGCTTCACCGTTGCTGAGGCTGGCTTTGAACTCACGATCCTCCTGCCTTAGCCTCCCCAGGGGCCACTGGAATTACAGGCCTGCCCCACAGTGCCCAGCTTAAGTTTTACTTCTTGAAAGTCATAGTTAAGGAGCTACAGATTGGAAATAAAATTTTTCAAAACAAAATGTTTGAATCTAGAGTATATAAAAAAAAACTCTTTCAACTCAACAAAAAGAAGACAAAATTTGAATAAAAATGAACAAAAGTTTTGAACAGACATTGCCCAAAGAAGATATACAGTCAATCAGCACATGAAAAGACTCTCAACATCACTACATCTCAGAGAGATGCTAATTGAAACCACCATGAGATACCACTGCATGCCGACTAGAATGACTAAAGTTAAAATGATGTCAGTACCAAGTGTTGGGGAGGATGTGGAACAATTGGAGCTCTCTCCTGTATCACAGGTGGGCAAGCAGAATGTTACAGTCACTTGGCAAAACAGTATAGCAACACCTTATCACATTAAATATCCACTTACTATACTATCAAACAATGTTTTTCCCAGAGAAATAAAAACATATGTCCACTTGGAAACATGTATGCAAATATTCCCAGCAGCAATATTCATAATGGCCAAAAGCTGGAAACAATCCAATGTCTATTGACTGGTGCATGGATAAACACATTGTAATATCCACATGCCATGGAATACTATAGAACAGTAAACAAGGAATGAAGTGGTAATAAATATAATAAATTAATACCCCCGAAACTATACTAAATAAAAGCTGCTATAGGTTGGATAAATGTTCCCCAAAGGCCCATGTGTTAAAGGTTTGGTTGCCAGATTGTGGTGCCATTGGGTTTGGGGACTATAACCTTTAGGAGATGGGGCATAGTGGAAGGAAGTTAGATAATTGCAGGTATGCCCTTAAAGGAGCATCTCTGCTTCCTGGTTGCCACAAAGTGAGCATGTGCCTCTAATACACATTCCTACTACTCATATACCACACCTTGTCACAGGCCCAGAAATAACAGGCCAAGTGACCATGGACTAAAATCTCTAAAACCATGAGCCAAAATAAGCCTTTTGTTCTTTTTTTATTTTTGAATTGTTGATGGACCTTTATTTTATTCATTTATTCATATGCAATGCTAAGAATCAAACCCAGTACCTCATACATGCTAGGCAAGTACTCTACCACTAGGCCACAACCCCAGCCCACGCCTTTCATTCTTGTAAGATGATCATCTCAAATATTTTGTCACAGTGATAGAAACTTGACTAACACAAAAACCAAATGGGAAAGACTATGTGTTGAATGATTCCATTTGTATGGAATTCTATGAAAGGCAGCATTATAATGGCAGAAAGATGATCAATGTCTTCCTGGGACTAAGGCTAGAAGGATGGGATTGAGAACAAAGGTCACAAGCATTCTTTTTAAGGTAAAGCAACTATTCCCTATATTGAATATGATAATGATTACACAATTGTATGTACTTAGCAAAATGAGTCAATCTGTGCTTTAAAAATGAATTAATTTTATTATATGTAATTATTTCCATAATTAACAAAAAGAGGAAAAATAACATTTTAATATGTAGGTATATGGGCATGACTACACTAGAAGATGTAATGACAAAATCAGATGATTATACTTATAAATGAACAAGTTAGCTATATGAGAAATATTTGACATTTATTTTTAAGGGCTAAATAAATATATTTCTAAATACAGATAGAATCACCATACATAGGCTAATTTACATGTAGACTAATAAAGGCACACTATATAAGTAGCTCTAAGAAAAATACAAAAGAAATTTTCAAAAAAATTTTAAAGACATTCACTAGAGGGCTGAGGTTGTAGCTCAGTGGTGCAGCACTTGCCTAGCATATGTGAGGCACTGGGTTTGATCCTCAGCACCACATAAAAATAAATAAATAACAACTAACAATATTTTTTAAAAATTTTATTAGAAAGAAATCCATGCAGAAGATAAGAAAGAAAGAGGCAACATACATATGGTGGGGATGGCAAGAAAGAGTGCCCACGATGGAACAGAACATTTCACCAGAAACACTTCCTATTTTGTATACAGAACACTTCCCTATTTTTATAATAAAAATTTTTTTGAGCCGGGCGCGGTGGCGCACGCCTGTAATCCCAGCACTTTGGGAGGCTGAGGCAGGAGGATCGCGAGTTCAAAGCCAGCCTCAGCAATGGCGAGGCACTTAGTAACTCAGTGAGACCCTGTCTCTAATAAAATACAAAAAAAAAGGGCTGGGGATGTGATCCAGTGGTCGAGTGCCCCTGAGTTCAATCCCCAGTACCAAAAAAAAAAAAAAAAAAAAATTTTTTTGAAATTACATATTGGAAGGACACACTGTAATCATTTCAGCATAGCCAACACTGAATCATATTACAGTTAAAGCAACTTTAAAGAAAAATAAAAAATCATTTGGGCAACCAGGCAAAAAAAATTAAACCATTAATAAGAGAAAACAACTAATGGGCTGAGGTTGTGGCTCAGCGGTAGTGAACTTGCCTGGCGTATGTGAGGCACCGGGTTCAATTCTCAGCACCACAATATAAATAAATAAAATAAAGGTCTAGCAACAACTAAAAAAAAAAAAAAAAAAACTTTAAAACAAAAGAGAAAAGAACTAGGATTTAAATAAATAAAGGCCTATCAACAACTTAAAAATAATCTTAAAAAAAAGAGAAAAGAACTAAGGTTGTCATTAGACTTCTCACCAATTCTTCATGCCAAAAGAAAATCATATAATTAATTTAAGACAATCAAGTAAAGGAAATAAAAAGTCAAGGATTTTATAGCTTCCCAAACTGATCTTCAAGTACAAAGCTGCTAACCAAGCATTACAAATTTGTCAAAATGCAGGGAATATTGATATTTTGAGTCCTTCCTAAGGAATCTATTAGAAAAGGAGATTCAGACAACCAAAAAGAGTGAGAGCAGCAGCATGAGTGGTGAGTATTAAATGTAAATGTGTTTGTAGAAAAAGTTGATCCATGGTTATAAGAGAGAGCGTATAATACACATGGCACAATTTTTAGAAATGGAGGAGTGTGGGGAATAAATAGTGCATATGGATGTGACTTCCTAATAGGTATGAAGTGGAAGTAAAGGGACACTACTTTATGTCAGAGACTGGGATGGAAGGAGGGGAAGGACAACAAGAGAATGTAAGCTAATGCCAACACTGTTCAATGTAAGGAACCAATTAGTCCAAAAAACAAGTGAACTAATGGTATTGTAGAAAGGCATTAGTATAAAGCTAATGAATAGAACAAATGAGCAAATTAAACCCATTGCATAATGAAAGAGCTTAGATATAAAAGACATAAGGATAAAACAGTATGATAGAACTGAGGCCAAACATATTAATCATATCAATAGATGTAAATGGGCTTAACTCACCTATTGAAAGAAAAGGATTTTCAGTTTGGCTAATAAAGCAAAATCCAACACTATGCAGAATACAAGAGACACACCTAAAACAAAGAGATTCAAAAGAGTTAAAAATAAAAGGATGGAGAAAGATATATCAGGCTAACACAAATAAAAGAAAATGGGTCATAATTTTGATTTCCGACAAGGTGGAATTCAGCTCAAAAAGCATTACACAGATAAAAGCATTACACTCACCTAGTGCATACAGCTCAATTCACAATGAAACTACTAGTTATTAACACTTATGCACCCAGTTAACACAGGAAAGCCTTCAGTTAAGCACCACCCACAGAAGATGCAAGGGGACACAGAAACACTAACAACAGATTTCCCATACTTCAAGATCAAGTGGACTGAAACTAATAAAGGCAGAAAAGAGATAAACAACATAAATAAGGTGTCTATTATAGATAGCTATCAAACTATGATATTGTATCAGTAATGGAGATTACAACTTCAAGTACACATACAGCATTCACAAAAACTGAAGAAATCTTAGAACACAGAGAAAACCTCAAAGTTTTAAAGAATAAAAACAATATAGTAGCATCTTCAGAACATAATGCAATATAACTAGAAACTGATAACAAAATTTTTTAAATGTCCTTCCACATGGAAATTTAAACACTTCCAAACAACTCTTGAGTCAAAGGCAAAATGCAAAATTCGTTGCAGAATTTCTTGAAAAGAGTGATAATAAAGGCCTGACATTACTAGAATCTGTAGGCTACCACTAAAGGAAGTGTCGAAAAAAAAAATATATTGTATGATATGCTTGTACGATAAAAATTTCAATAAATTAATAGCCAACTCAAAAACCTAGAAAAGGAACACTATAATAAAACGAAGAATCAGAAAAACAATCAGTGTTTAATAATAAAAGCTGAAATTAATTTACCCTCCCCAAAAGAAAACCACAGTATACATTATAAATAAAAACAAAAAAAATAGCTCCTTCTTGGAAAAGAAATCAACAAAACAGATAAATCACTAACTAACCCAATAAAAGAGGGGAGGGCCCAATGGAGAAAGCACAAATATGTGACATTAAGTACACAACATTACAAATGATAAGGAGAAAACCAATATCATATAAGTTTTCTTAATTTTTAAGAACTCCTTTGCATAATTCTATACATATACGAAATTTTTATATGAAATGCATAATTTTTAGGGAAAGAAAACTTACCAAATTTGACCCCAGTAGAAACAAAAACTTACTAGATTGATCAAATGTCATAGAACAAATACAGAAAGAAGTTAAAAGACTTCTACTGCAAAAAAAAGTACTGGGCCAGATTGTTTCAGAGTGAAATTCTAACAAACTTTAAAGATAGATAATACCGATTCTATTTTATTCCACAGCAAGGGAAGAAAACTTCCAAATTCACTTTGTATTATGTGTAAAATAAACACTGTTCCCAGATTCTGACTAGAATTAATCCTTACACTATACCTCCCCGCAAAAAAAGAAAAAGAAAAAGAAAAGAAAAAACCTATGAAGCTATCTAACTTACTAATTACAATACAAAATGTCTTCAGCAAAATGTGACAATATCCAGTCTTGGGTATTAATAAAATTAAGAGAAGAAATCATATGGTCTCCATACATGGAGAAAATGAATTTGATTCACTATCTAGTCAGGTAAAAAAAAAAAAAATCAAGCTGGGCATGGTGGTGTTCTCTTGTAATCCCAGTGGCTCGGGAGGCTGAGGCAGGAAGATTTCAAGTTCAAAGCCAGCCTCAGCAAAGTGAGGCACTAAGCAACTCAATGAAACCCTGTCTCTAAAAAAAAATACAAAATAGGGCTGGGGGTGTGGCTCAGTGGAGTAAAAATATGCTAAGAACAATGAAATAGAATTTGATGGATGGATGATTCCTTAACATATTACATCAGCTCAAAAGAATATCTTACTTAATAGAGAAATACCAGAGGCCTTCCTACTAAAGGTAAAAGCAAGAAAAGAGCACCTATTCTCTCTGCTGTACTTAAAACTGTGTTAGAGATATTTGCCAATGCAATAAGAGGCATAAAAATCGAATAGAAAAGAAAGGATAAAACTATTTTCTGTTCGCAGACATATAATTATATATCTTGAAAACCAAAAGGATAGATGGAAAATGACTACAAAAAAATTTAGTAAATTAAGTTTATAAAATTGGCACTCAAAAGTCAATAATAGCCTTAATTATAAAATTAAAAGATATGAAAAGAAACTTCCCAATTATGATAACAAGAAAGATAAAATACTAAGCATAAGTTCAATTAAAAAATTCCAAAATATATATGACAAGAACTTTTTTTTCTGGTACTGGGGATTGAACCAGTGCTCTCCCAGTCATTTTTATTTTTTATTTTGGGACAGGGTCTCACTAAGTTGCCCAGGCTGGCCTCAAATTTGTGGTGCTCCTGCCTCAGTTTCCCAAGTAGCTGGAATTACAGGTATATGTCACCTTGCCCAACTATATGACAAAGCTTTACCCCTGCAAAGGCACAGACTTGAACAAATGAAAAGACATACCATGTTGTCAGACAGTACAATTAAATATATCATTAAGATATCAGTTCTTCCTAAATAAGATATTTTATGAATGTAATGTGATAATCACAACTCTATGAAGCTTTTTTTAGAGCTATGCAACTCAATTATAAAATTAATTTGGAAGAATTTGAAAAAGAAAGCCAGAAAAACTTGAAAATTAAGAATAATGAACGAGGGCTGGAGTTGCAGCTTAGTGGTAGAGCGCTCACCTAGCATGTGCAAGGCCCTGGGTTCGATCCTCAGCTCCACATAAAAATAAATAAATAAAATAAAGGTATTGTGTCCAACTACAACTAAAAAATAAATATTTTTAAAAAAGAATAAAGAATGAGAAAGGAGACAGTCAAAATTCTCTACAAAAGTATTTAGCCTCAGTTTAAACAGAAGGAGGAGGAGGAAAAAGAGAAGGAATCATGCCAAGTTCATTTCAATATCTTATTGTTTTAGAGATCTTGACAGGGACAGGGTATCAAAGAAAAGCTGAAGAATCTATACATTTCTCCAAAATCTGATGCCCCTGGAGACTCACCAGGAAGCTTTTCTAGAGCCTAGTTCAGTGCCTGACACATTGTAGATACCCAATAAATATTTGTTGAATAAGTGAATAGATGAAATATTGAGTAGTACCACAATAGAATAGATCTGTAGTTAATGAAACTCTCATATCTAAAATGTATTGATTAATGGCTCAGAGCCAACTTGAAACAAATACTTTAATGACATGTCACAGGGGTTTTGTGCTTCTTTTTTCCCTCATCATATTTATTTTGGATACTTCATATAGGAATGCATATTATTTTGATAGTTAATACAAAAATCATGAAAGGATGGCTAATACATTGGATGATAGAATCAGTCATAACAGTGAAATAACTCTAATAAGATAATATTTAATACGGTTCATAATGAATTGAATTGTGCTACCCCCCAATTACGTGTTCAATTCCTAACTCCAGGTAACTGTAAACATGACCCTAATTGGAAATACAATCTTCGCAGATATAATCAGTTAATATGAAGTCAGACTGGATTAAGATGGACTCTAAATCAAATGACTGCAGTGTGTTTATAAGAGAAAATGATTTGGATACAGAAACATAGGCCATATGTAGATAGAGCCAGAGTTTGGAGTGATGCAGCAAACCAAGGAATTCCTAAGATTGATGACCACCACTAGAAGCCAAGAGAGAGGCAAGAAGGATTGGACCTTAGGGTCTGCAGAGAGAGCACAGTCCTGCTAACACCTTTACTGGAGATTTTCAGTTCTATAACTGTGAGACAATAAGCTTCTGTTGTTTTAGGTGGCCAGTTTGTAGTAATGTGTTACAGCAGCCCTAGGAGACTAATATGCAGCTAAACAATTTATCTTTCAACTGCACAGATAGAGAAAGGATGAAGGAAAACTACAGCTATTCCTGTGGAACTGGCACTTGAAGAGGGCCAGCAGCTTGAGTTTATAGGAAGAGCTGAAGGAATACTTAAAATTCTGAAATAAAAATTCCTGTACTCAGCACTAGCTAGGGTACATATGAAGTAGTGAGTTTTTATACAAGTGCCACATTTTAAGGAGGTCATAAGGAAGGACTGGAACACATTTTTAAATAGTGATGTAAAAAGGTAAGCGTCTAGAAATTTCATCATGTTATTATCAAACATTATTGAGCAATCACTCTATATATATTTAAAATATTCTACCATCGAGGAAAAGCTCTCTCTAGTCCCTAAGAGAAGGAGTTCTAATATAGGTCAAAGGTAATAGGAAGTTACTGACGTGTTTTAAAGAGAAGAATGACATGATGGTCTCTGTATTTTCAATAGATCATTTGGACAGCTATGTGCAGACAGAAGCAGATACAGGGAGGCATAATAGAGATGATAAACCCCATAATTAGATTGATGATGGTAAGAATAAATAACAAGTGAGATATCTGAGGAATATTTAGGAGATATAACCAGAGTACTAAAGTAACAACACTTGTCTTTCAAAGGTATTATGAGACTTAATTGTTATATACCAAAGTGCCTAGCACAGAGTAGGTACAAATAAATGTCTAAACTCTCCTTCTTGGAAAACCTAGATTCAAATATATATGACTCTGACATGCCAGTTTGGTTATATGATTATAAATTATTGTCTATTTCCACTTCTGAGGCAAGATCATTTGTTCTTTTTCTAAAATATTTTTAATTGTAGATGAACATAATACCTTTATTTTATTTATTTATTTTTATGTGGTTTTGAGGATTGAACCCAGTGCCTCACAGGTGCTAGGCAAGCACTCTACCACTGAGCCACAACCCCAGCCAGATCATTTATTCTTAAATTAACATTATATATACACAAATGTATATATCCATTCAATTTTACCTGTGTGTGAGACTAAGTCTCTAGGACCTATAAAAATGAAAGATACCTCAAAATGCTGAACACTCCTCCAACTTTAATCCCACATTAAATATTAATAATCACATAATAATCAATATACTGCTTGGGAACATTGTTCCTGAAAAGTCCAGAAGATTTAAAAAAAAGACAAAAATAGAACATATGGACTAAAAGAAGATAAAAATCCTAAATGAAATGATTGGGCTTTCCACACTACAGAAAGCTAGTTCAATGATAGGAACAAATTTTCGCTTACTGGGGCTGGGGTTGTGGCTCAGTTGCAGAGCACTCGCCTTGCACGTGGGCAGCCCGGGTTCGATCCTCAGCACCACGTAAACATAAATTCATTGCATTGTGTACAACTAAAGTAAATAAATAAATATTTAAAAAAAATTTCGCTTACTGTACTTTTGAAGGCAGTAAACATTTAATTTCTAAGTCAATATATGTGTTCACTTATACAAAAAACTCCCATATCTTTTTAGAATATAAGAAATAAATGCACATGAATCTCCAACACAATATTACTGCAAAACAAGAATTCCAACTCAAATCTTATTTATTGGTCAATACATAAAACTTGAACAGGATCCAAGTAAAACTACATCCCAAAGAGTTTCTGACTTCAAATGTAATGCTGCTTTATCTTAAGAAATAACAATCATCCGTGTGCTAAGATTGCCTACCAATTAGGAATCATATTCATTATGCTGAACATAATAAAAGGAAAATTTAGCTAATTAGAAAGAACCAAAACTACAATGAATGTTCAGGAAAAGTGTAGCTTGTTATATAAATACTATAACATTTGATTTAGCAAATATATTTTAAGTACTTTTGACAACTATAGCTTTATCTCCCTATAAATACATTTGAAAAGCATCCATTTTATACAATGTTCACATTGTATGGGATATAGAACTTCACATAATAAAAAATGTAAAATCTCCAAATTAATGATATCCAAAAACTTGATTATGTAATTCTTCCCTATAAAAGATATTCCATCCACCCTCAATCATTTTTACTTACTCAAGGAATTTTTGTGCAAACTATACACCAGGCAATGGGTTGCATGTTGGAGACACAATATGAACATAACACAATCTACACAAAAAGTAAATTGAGCCAACTTACAAGAAAACTAATTATTGAAATACATTGTGAACACACAAATAAGGTATGGGAGAAAGCAACAATCAGGCAAGGCTTCCAACCTAAATACTGAGCAGTAAGTAGGCATCAGACAAGCACAGAAGACCATGGAGGGAAAGAAAGCATTCCAGCCAAAAAGAGCATGGAGCACTGGAGGACTAACTGAAAAACGGTCCACTATAACTAGAGTAATGACGCAGGGCAGAGATCAAGTTGAGAGGGCTAGAATCAACAGGGCATGATTTGTCGAAGAGTTACCACAAAGATTAGAAGTTTAGGGAGACTCCCAGATTTTTTAATTGGAAAATGGTAGTGCCATTCTCTGAAATGAGTAATATAAAAAGAAGTACTGATTTAGGACAGAAGACAATGAGTTTGGATTTGCTTGGGACAAGATCTAGATAGAGACAGAGGTCTCTAGTTCCAGAGACATGTTTGAACTAAAAAACTGTATTGAGAGGTTGTGCATTCAATCACCAGAACCAAAACAAAACAAAAACAAGCAAACAAAAATGAAAACTGTACTGGGAAATCATTCACATAGAGGTGATAACTGATACCATGCAAATGAATGAGGTCAAGTCTGTGGAATTAAAACGAGAGAGGACCAATCATGGAACATTGAGTAAATACTATTTTTAAAAATCAGGAAGAAAGAGCCCTCAGGAAAAATCTCAGGAGGAACAGTCAGAAAAGGAAAGCATAAATAAGAACTACAGCAACTACTGTCAAATGATACAGAGAAATCATGCAAGACAACGGCTGAAAATCATTGTTCTTTTTGCAACCACAGAAAAGAGTTAAGAGCCGTACTCAAATTTTTTGCATATATTAATAAAACTAGAGTTTTTTCTAAAAGAAGATAACAATGTACTTTTCTGCTTTAGTAACATTACCATATAATGTCCAAAAAAACAAAAAAACAAAAACTATCAATTTCTCCAGTGGGATCCTCAAGTATGATGGGAGAGGGACAAGTTCAACTTCAAATCATGATAATTAGATATATTCTTAAAAGTGTCTCTAAAGTAATCAAAAAATTTTAGTTACTGAGATAAAGATACAGAGTTGGGTGAATACATTTAAAATATTATACATTCTCATTTCTATAATTAGCTGTTACCCAAATTATCAACAGATTGATTTCCAAATTTGACAAATATTTTGATGGATACTTATATAAAGGATGTATATTTAACAGCTGCTACACTGTCTTCACAGTACAAAAAGAGATAGGCAGTTCACGCCTTAGAAATGTTCTGTTTAGGGGATTAGCCAGTGCCCTATGAGGCATATCAAGCCGAGGAATTGCCAGGCAGACATGCCCTTCCACCCTGAGAGCTAGAGAAGAGGCCCTAGAGACAATGAAGAATATTCCAACAGTCCATACCCCATTTTAAAAAACATCATGGCTACTTCTTGTTCTGTTACACTCCAAAAGGCTAAATCCAAACTTTATCATTATCCCCATTTTGGCAGCAAGCACATAATTTTATTCTTGATGATGATAATAATAGCTTACATCTATTAACTTCACATTATGTGTCAGGATTCCATGGTAAGCACTTTTCATGGATCACCTCATTTAATGTTCACAACAATGATTACTATCCCCATTATATAGACGATGCAATCAGTGCTTAGACAAGTTAAATTAACTTGTTCAAGGTCACAGAGCTTGCAGCAGGCAGAACCAGGATTCAAATCCAGGCAGTGAACTGACTCTAGAACCCCAACTCTTAACTTCTGCTGTCATACAAAGCATAGCTTTGTTTGAAAGTGCACTTCCAAAGTACTCCGGATTGGTTAGTTTTAACTCTTAGAAGACAGAGAAAGTTGGGGGAGGGGAGTGATTCCTCTTTAGAATCCCAAATAAAAGAAACCATAAATTCTTACTTTTATTATTCCCAATTCTATGTCAGCTACATAAACATTTTCACTATAATGAACTTTAACTGTTAGAAAAAGAAACTTCTTGAGGAAAAAGAATTTAACTCTTGTGTAATCGCCTGAGAAATTGCTAGGAAGATTTCCCCTCCTGTTATGAGGCTCTGCAGATAGCACTAAAAACAGACTAAATGTTTAAAAACAGCCTCCAAACTATATCTTTGCTAAAACTAGCATGTCTCTCATCGCTATTACTTATCTCATAACATAAAATGCCACCATATAAAAATAAAATTCATTTTTTATTTCTCTGTGATATATGACTCTTTAAAGGTAAGTCACGTAATCTATTTAGGTTGAAATGCAAGTACTTCCTCTTGCTGGTTCAACCAAACTATGACCACTTCCTGCACCAGTGAAACCTTTGCCCACATCAAGAGGCTCCAAGAAAAAAAAGTAATAAAAATAATATCTTGATATTACATTAAACCTAACTCTCCCCCCGTCCATAGAAAGTGGTACTGAGCATGCTCCTGAATGCAGAGGAGAAATGAAATCCCAGGTCTCTTCTCTTCCCTTCTAGTGATCTTCACACTCAATAGAAGAGAAAAATCATGGCCCTCCCTTCTCCTTCTCCTTCCCCCTGGCCATACTCCTACCAAGTCTGACAATAAACTACAACCAATCTGCAACTTCTCTTTAATGAAAAGTATTTATTCTTCATGAACATCAACTATGCATCTTTCCGTGCTTTTGCTCTATTTTCAGGTACGTAATGTGCACTGGAGTGTCACTCATGTTAATGCACATAAGAGGGAAAGAAAAAAAAATCCTAACTTATCTTCACTCCAAATAAAAATGCCTAAAAACACCCAAAGCTTCCTTATCCTTTTCACAGCCTCCTCCTATTTACCTCCTTTGCCCTCCAAAACCCTTAGGACTAAACAAAGATAACTTATTCCATACTTTATAGATGGAAATTCTGAGGCACAAAAACTATTAAGTTAATTGCCCTACGTGTCACAATTAATCAGAAGGACATGCAAAGCTCAAATTCACATTGTAGTTCCAAATACAGTGTCTTTCATCCTCTACAGATGAAAACATCTGTTTTATAAACAAGTCTAAAATAGCTATTTATGCCCACAAATTGCACTATACAAGCAAGTCCCCACCTGTATTTTATTCATCCTGGCATTCACTGCCCAGGAAAGATACAAAACAAACCACCCAGTGCATGTCAAAAAAAAAAAAAAAAAAAAAAATACCAAGGAAGAGAGCACAGTAAGAGGGCAGTAATACTCACTGGCTTTAACCTGAAATTACTTATGTAATATGCAACTGTAAAATCAAATGACAGGTGGTGGGGTTTTTTTAACAACCATACCATGATAAAATCCTCAAGGGTTTGATATTCTCCAGTGGGCAGTTCTATACTGATTCCAACTATGTTACCATTACTCAAAACAGAATGCATCCAATTTTTTAAAAAGCTTCTGTAGAAGCAAAATTTCATTGTCATGGTAGATTCAACTATTGGAAACAGGCAAAAAAATAATCACAAAAGAGCTCCCTAACTATTTAGAAGAGACGGACTATTTAAGTGGAAAATACTTGTCAGTGTCATGGCCATCATTTATTGAGTATATGCTATGTGCTAGGGCTACTAAACCTTCCATGTGTGTTCTCTCATTTGTCATCAGAACAACCCCATTAACATTATTACCCCTTACAGAAGAGAAATTAAGGTTCAGAGAGGTCAATTATCTTGCCCAAGGTCAAAGAGTGGAAGAATAGGATTCAAAAGAGGACCTTCCAGATTCCAAAAACAATGTAAAGAGGTGAAAGCACTGGTAGGTGGGCAGCACAATCCCTAAAGAACCATCAGTCTGATTCAGTCCATTCAGTCTGTCTGGTGAATAAGTGACATGATGCATTTTATCATATATAAGCTACTGCTCCCAAAAGAGACTACTGTTTTATGCATCTCACAAAATGGTTTTAATAACCATTCCAAAGAAGAATTACAAAAACTCTTAAGTAGGGACAGCATTGTCAACATAAATGTTTACTGTTTGGGAAGAAACAAGTCATTTAGATGAATAAGTTTTGGTATATTTGTTAAAAATCCAAACTCATTACTTAATAAAAACATCTTTTATTTCCAATCAGAAGTTGAAGCTCCTGAATCCCTCAAGTGCATTCAGAAAAATGTTTCACATTTATCAACCTACAAAGTACATGCCCAAGGCCTATTTGTGCGCACTGCAATAAGAGAGACTGTAGGGACCGTCTTAGAAACTTACTCCTTCCATAAGGAGTAGCAGATTGTTTCCAACCAAGTACACAGTTAACATTACTGGGACAGCCAAAATTCTCCTGTGCTACATGTTAGACTTTGTGTGAGCTGCCCTACAAAGGAAGCCTGCTCTTGGAAAAATAATTAGATCCATTAGATCATTTTCCCAGCGCCCCTTGCACTTTCTTGTAAGCACCGCATGGTTGTGGTTACTTTTAGCACTAGTGTTGGTATTCATGAGTTAATTTTCCTTATACTAAATCCAGAATTCTGCCTGGCTCCCTGCTCCCTCCCCCTCCTCTCCTTTCTTGCCTCTTCAACCCGAAGTGGAAACTGCAGACTCAAACTCCCCGATGGCTCCAGCACCAAGAACTGGGCATGCTCAGAAGGCCAGGCAGGCTTTGGGTTGCAACTGACAGTTCCCCGCCCCTGATTTGCCGCTGCCCCCCTTCCCCCACTGCAACAAGAGATACTGAAATGTTTATCTGAAAGATACGAAGCCTCTTTTTCCCAAGAATGACCCCATTTTAATTTCATTTCGCAGGGTCTCTTAGTCTTGCGAAACCACCACAAGCCTGGGAAGACCGCATTATTTTTCAGCACCGGGGACAGCGCCGCGCTGCCATCAAAGTCCACCCTCCCCCACCTCCTCTTCCACCCCCACCCCCCACCCGCCCCAACCTCAGCCCCCACCCCCGCACCAGCACAATGCCAAGGTCTCCCAGCAGCCGCAAACGCCGCGACTGCGATAGCTCCCGCCGGGGGCCGGGCCGGAGTGCCGGGCCGGCTGCTACTTACACTGCTCCGCTTTGGTGGACATGGTGCTGTCCAGATGGAAAGGCTTTGCCCCAAAATCTGTGTCGTGTGAGCTCCCTCGCTCCGCCAGCGATGTTGCGAGGAAAAGAGCGCATACCCCCCACCCCCCACCCCCTCGCTTTCCCCCTCCCTTAGGCCCGTGTCGCTACCATTCGGACAAAACGCACATCAAATTGCAGAATTCGGTCCCGGAAGGTTAGGAAATCGCCCCCGGAGAAATGGGTGGGATTTAATAGGCGGCCAAAGGCTTCCTGTCCGTCCCCTCCTGGAGCTGCCCGCGTTGATGTGGGCGGGGAGACCGAAAGGAGAGAGCAAGCTGCGGCTCCTGGTGAAATGGGAAAATGGGCTCGACCGGGGGAGGAGTATTTCCATTCATAAGGCGCACGGAGGGGACGGGTGTTTCCCAGAGAAAAGCCTCTTAAAGTGCCGGAGTCCCCGACCATTTGGATCTCCCATTGGCGTGCTCTGGGCCTGTAAATCCTGCTCCCGGAGTAGCCCCCAGTGTCTCAACGCGGTGACCGGAGAGGGACACAGGTGCGTCCCGGACAGGCTTCGTCTCAATCTCCGGGAGGAAGGAGAGGGAGGCGGATCCGGGGCGGGCTGGAGAGAGCCGGGGCCGGAGGGCGACGAGGATGCTCCTGAGGAACGCGAGGAAGGAAATGCAGAAGTAACCCTTAGCATGGCTTCCCGGCGTGCTGCGGTCCGTGCCCTCTGCCTCCCCCGGCGGATGGGCTCTCCTGCTGATGATTAAGGATGGGAGGTCCCACTGCCAGGGGCTGTAAGAAGACTTGAGAAGTGGGGGCTAGAGAGAGGAAGCGATTTCCACAGATGGTGAAGCTGCAAAGGCCACCGAAAAGGAAAATGAAAGACTGGAGACAGGAAGAACCCAGGTGTGCTCCCTTGGAAACGTCCAGTCTAAACCCAGGAATGTTAGGAAGCCCCTCTGCTGGGAAATCGAAGCCAATAGAAATGAAGGCAATAGAAAAGGGCATCATGCATATTAATAGAAAGATGCCAAAAGAGTCTACTACAAAGTAGAGAGGCATTCTCAACCTGGATTTGGAGTCAGGAAAAACCAGATTGAAGACCCAGTTCAGCATTTATTCTCCAGAACTAATCTTTTAGTCTCCCTAAACCTCAGATTTTTTACCTATACAATGGGAACAATAAAATCTTCCCTGTCACCCAAAGAGTTATAGGGCAGGTCAAATAGGATAATGGATGTGAAAGTCTCTTTAAATTTACTTTAAAATTAAAGTACTGTCCAATTGCCACCCATTGTAACCATTCTTCATTCAAATAGTTTAGTTTGTGAAGCTGAGAAGCAATGATTATAGCAAGTTGATTGAGGCTATAGGAATTATAAATTCATCAGTGATTTTCAGTGTTTACTAGATAAATATTTGTCCATCTCGCCAAAAAAAAAAAGAATGATCCATATTTTAGGGAAAGAACAACATTAAGTTCTGTATGATATGTACAAAATTCTGAAATTAAAATCTTTGACGATTAAGAAAAATATTATGAACTAATGTCAAGAAAAGATGTTTCTGAGTAACCAGGAAAAAAGTCCTCAAACAACAGGGACATTGTCCATTATAATGAAATTTGCATTATGATGAAACAGTGGCCAGGTTTCATGGTATTGCAAAAATGGTCATTGGGGAGTAGGATTTGGCTCCTTGGGGTATATATATATGACTGGACCCTGCTACTCAGGGCTTGGAATGCCAGACTGGCTGATGAGGCTATCATCCTATACCATAGTTCATTCCCTAAACCCCCTAAACCACACCCCAAAAAAAGAAGTTCCAGTTTTCAGTCAAAGATAAATGATTCTGTGAAGAGCAATGATGGAGAGTTAATCTTGGATAATAATAAATTGGAATCATTATGAAGAAAATAAGAATATAATGAACATTTCTGAGAAGATGATAAACATTTTGTGTGATTAAAAGAAAGCTCAAGGATTTATTCAGAAATTTCTGGGAAGCTTGAAGCTCTGATAAAGAAAACAGTAATTGAATTTTTTTTTTTTTTTTTTTTTTTTTTTTTAGCGTCCTGGATAACAGAAACAAAGGACAAAGTATCTATTGGAAAACTATTCTCCCTTCAACTACTCACCAGTCCTGCTGTTTGTCTTAATAAACCCCCCATTGAGAGAATATAACAGTTTTAAGGTCATGGACTCTGGAGTTAGCCAAGTTTGAATCTCAGCTCTGTCTCTTATGGGCTGAGGGACCTTGTGAAAGTCATTTAACTTCTCTACGCCTCAATTTGCTCACCCACAAAAGACCCTGATTGTGGTCATATTTAAAGTCATTGTCTAGATTAAATGAGTATACTATGAGAATCTAGAACAATCCCTGCCGTTGCTGTTATTGGTGTTACTGTTCAAGTAGCTCAAATACAGACAGTCCCTCAGGTTAGTTCAGACTGTTTAAGGCCTTTCAAAGTCTGAAATCAACCAATATATTGATACCCTAATCATCAATCTAGGCTCTCACAACTTCAGCCTTCAGACCTGTGACTGGGTTAATTCACTAACCCAGACCATCTCCGCTGCCCAGCTCCTTCCAGGCCAACATACAGCCTGACTTACTCCTTTAATGAAACAAATATAAACCCCATCACCTTTTCTTTTCTTCTCTTTATCTCCAACTGGGTCAACCTTTCTCTGTATATTTTCTTTTACTGTAGAAGCAATGCCTCTTCTCATTGCAAGATGAAATGCCCTTTGTTTCTTAATCTATACCTCTGATTAAAAGTGTACTCCCATTTATTCTAGAATTTGATCTCTATTTCTCTCTCCCCAGCAATTTCATTAGGCAGGACTCTTTCTGCTTACAAACGTGGATAGATTTTCTATCCTAGAAAAGCTGTATTCATCATCTTACTGAATAAATGGCCTCTCTTTCTCCAACTACTGCCTGCACTTCCTTACCACTCCACCTGCTGTCAACTCCTGGATTAAAAAGTTTCCCTCATCAGTCACTAATAATAGACAATTTCTTTCTTTCTTTCTTTCTTTTTTTTTTTTTTTTTTTTTGTTGTTGTTGTTGTTGTTGTTGTTGTTGTTACTAGGGATTGAACTCAGCGGTGCTCAACCACTGAGCCACATCCCCAGCCCTATTTTGTTTTTTATTTAGAGACAGGGTCTCACTGAGCTTAGTGCTTTGCTTTTTGCTGAGGCTGACTTTGATCCTCCTGACTCAGCCTCCCTAGCCCCTGGGATTACAGGCATGCGCCACCACACCCAGCTTACTTTATCTCTCTTTTCTTTTTTTTTTTTTTCCAAATAGTTATTTATTTGTTTTAGTTGTACACAATGCCTTTGTTTTATGTGGTGCTGAGGATAGACCCCCGGGCCACGCATGTGCTAGGCAAGCACTCTACCGCTGAGCCACAACCCCAGCCCTCTCTTTTCTATTTAATAATTTTTTTAAAAAAACTTTTTTTTGTAGTTGTAGATAGACAGCATCCCTTTATTTTGTTTCATTTTTATGTGGTGCTAAGGGTCAAACCCAGAGCCTCACACATGCTAGGCAAATGTTCTGCCACTGAGCTACAGCCCCAGCCCTTACTTTATCTCTTGATAACAAATGCCAGCATTTGAAATCTCTGCTTTTTAAAACTCCCTCTTCCCTAGACCTTCATAATGTAACACTTTTCAAAATCTTCTCCAAACATTTCCTTCTATTATTTAATGAAGGACTTCAAATACAGAAACACAAAAAAATAGGGGTTAGAGGTGTAACTCAGTGGTAGAGTGCTTACGAAGCATATGTGAAGCACTGAGTTTGATCCCCAGCACTCCAAAAGAAAATAAATAAATAGATAGATAAAATCGTGAACATGGTTACCATTACCAGGACCCATCAGATCTTAGTATTTTATTATATTGCATTAGATATTTTACTTTTCAGAAATAAAACATTTTAGAAAAATTAGAAGCCCCTATAAAATTATTTTGAATTTGTGATTAATTATGTCCTGAGATGGATAGATAAATAGATACATTTTTTTTTTCCAGTACTAAGTATTGAATCCAGGGAACTCTATTACTTACCTACATCCCTAGCTCTTCTATCTTTTTTGTTTTTACTTTTTAATTTAATTTTATTTATTTGTTTATAGTACTGAGGACCAAACCCAGAGGCACTTTACCCCTAAGCTACATCCCCAGTCCTTTTTATCTTTTTATTTTGAGACAGTGTCTTACTAAGTTGCTGAGGCTGGCCTCAAACTTGAAATCTTCCTGCCCCAGTTTCCTGAGTAGCTGGGGTTACAGGAGTGCACCACTGTACCAGGCAATGTCTTTATATTTTATACTACTAATCTGTTGGTTCAACAACTACCAATAGAGTGTATTTTACATACAAAACTCTGCTCTAGGCATTGGAAATACCAAAGTGAAGAGAGAAAACAAGATCTATTTCATAGAGCTAATAATATTCTAGTGGGAAAGACAAAAAAAGTGACATATGTATTACACTGGTTAGTATTAAAAATAAAAATATTAAACTAAGAAGAAGAGATAATTTGTACTGAAAATGTTGAAATTTTGGATTAGATAAAATTGTAGATACACCAATACTCTTCAAATTATTCCATGAACTAGAAAAGGAGGGAACCCTTCCAAACTCATTCTATGAAGCTAATATCACCCTGATACCAAAGCCAGACAAAGACACATCAAGGAAAAAAAAAAAACTTCAGACCAATATCCCTGATAAATATAGATGTAAAACTTCATTTAAAAAAATACTGGCAAATCACATACAAAAAACATATTAAAAAGATAGTAAACCATGATCAAGTGGGGTTCATCCCAAGGATGTAAGGTTGATTCAACATACAGAAATCAAGAAACATAATTCATCACATCAATAGACTTAAAGACAAGGATCACATGATTATCTCAGAAGATGCAGAAAAAGCATTTCACAAAATTCATCATTCATTTATGTTCAAAACACTTGAAAAATTAGGGATACCAATCTGTGCGGGACCCAGGCCAAGGGTAGGCCTGGGTCCATCCTGCCACTGGCAGACACCTGCCCAAGCTCAGGCCTGGCCTAGATTCGCCTCTGCCCACCTGCCTGGGACCCAGGCCCGGGCCCATCCCGCCACCAGCAGACACCCACCAGAGCAGCCTATAGCATAGCACCACCTCTTCTGACCAGCAGACCCCTGCTGGAGCCCAGGCCTGACTCAGATATGCCCACACCAAACTGCCCAGGACCCAGGCCCAGAGTAAGTCCAAGTCCGCCACACACATCCCCCTAACACCCCACCCCCACCACCTGGGAACCCAGGCCCAACCCACTTGCATCTTGGGTCACTGCAGACATAGCCATGACCTTTCCCATGCAAGAGCCTCTACCTTTTGACAACAGACAGGTCCTAGAAGCAGCTGCATCTCAGAGCAGGCATCCAAAGAGAGTGTAAGGTCCACCCTTTCAGCCCAATCTTTGTAAAATGTTGCATCCATTTCAGGGCACCTCCACCATTACCTCGAGTTACCTCCACTTTTGCCACCACCACCTTTAGTTGCAGTAGCATACATTGAGAGACACCTGCAGGGTCTGGAAGCCCAACATCAAGGTGAGGTACAGACAATCTGCATAGATACTACAAGAAAATAGGGTGGAAACTGTAATATCTCAGATTCATACTGCAAGAAAAGAAGACACATATACAACATAAAAAAACAAGGGAGCTCTTGCCAGGCATGATGGTACACGCCTGTAATCCCAGCATTTGGGAGGCTGAGGCAGGAGGATCGCGATCAAAACCAGCCTCAGCAATGGCAAGGCACCTAGCAACTCAATGAGACCCTGTCTCTAAGAAAATACAAAAAAGGGGCTGGGGATGTGGCCCAGTGGTCAAGTGCCCCTCAGTTCAATCCCCGGTACCAAAAAGAAAAAAAAAGGAGGGGGAAGGAAAGTGCCCCAAACAAACCAGGATACTATAATAACAGAATCCCTGGACAGTGAAGTTGATGAAATGTCACAGAAGGAGTTCAGAGGTTCATAATTAAAATGATCTGTGAATTAAAGAATGACCTAAATGAGCAAATACAGGCAAAAAATTGATCACTCCAACAAAGAGAAAAGAAAGCAAATACAGGTAACAAAAATTACTTCAAGAAAGAGAAAGAGGGGGCTGGGGTTGTGGCTCAGTGGGCGAGCACTCGCCTAACATGTGCATAGCCCAGGTTTGATCCTCAGCACCACATAAAAATAAATGCATTGTGTACAACGAAAGCAAATAAATATTTTTTTTTAAAAAAAGAAAGAGATAGAGACTCTGGAAAAGAAAAACAGTCAGAAATCCTTGAAATGAAGGAAACAATAAACCAAATAAAAAACTCAATAGAAAGCATCACCAACAGACTAGATCACTTGGAAGAAAGAACATCAGGTAATAAAGACAAAGTATACAATCTGGAAAATAAAGTTGATCACACAGTAAAGATGGTAAGAAACCATGAACAGAACATCCAAGAATTATGGGACAGCAACAAAAAGACCAAATCTAAGATTTACTGGGATAGAGGAAGGTTCACAAAATCAAACCAAAGGAATACACAATCTCTTCAATGAAATAGTATCGGAAAATTTCCCAAGTATGAAGAATGAATTGGAAAATTAAATACAAGAGGCTAACAGGACACCAAGTGTACAAAATTACAACAGATCTACATCAAGGAACATTATAATGAAACTGCCTAGCATACAGAATAAGGAGAGAATCTTAAAGGCCACAGGAGAGAGGAATCAGATCACATATAGGGGGAGACCAATCTATATCTCAGCAGATTTTACAACCCAGACCCTCAAAGCCAGGAGATCATGGAACAACATATTCCATGCTCTAAAAGATAAGGGATGCCAACCAAGATCTTATATCCAGCAAAATCAAGTTTTAGGTTTGATGATGAAATAAAAACCTTCCATAATCCCAGCACTTTGGGAGGCTGAGGCAGGAGGATCGCGAGTTCAAAGCCAGCCTCAGCCATGGTGAGGCACTTAGCAACTCAGTGAGACCCTGTCTCTAAATAAAATACAAAAAAAGGGCTGGGGATGTGAGCCAGTGGTCGAGTGCCCCTGAGTTCAATCCCCGGTACCACAAAAAAAAAAAAAAAAAAAAAAAAAAACCTTCCAGCCGGGCGCAGTGGCGCACGCCTGTAATCCCAGCACTTTGGGAGGCTGAGGCAGGAGGATCGCGAGTTCAAAGCCAGTCTCAGCAATGGCAAGGCACTTAGCAACTCAGTGAGACCCTGTCTCTAAATAAAAAAATACAAAAAATGTCTGGGGATGTGACCCAGTGGTCGAGTGCCCCGAGTTCAATCCCCGGTAACACAAAAAAAAAAAAAAAAAAAAAAAAAAAAAAAAAACCTTCCATGATAAACGAAAGTTAAAAGAATTTACAACTAGAAAGCCTGCACTACAGAACATCCTCAGCAAAATATTCCATGAAGAGGAAATGAAAAACAACAATGAAAATCAGCAGAGGGAGGTATTACACTAAAGGAAAAACTTATCAAAGGAGAAACCAAGTCAAGTTTAATGCTAAAAATAAGCAAAAATGGCTGGGAATACAAATCGTGTCTCAATAATAACCCTGAATGTTAATGGCCTAAGCTCACCAATCAAAAGACATAGACTATCAGATTGGATCCAAAAAAAAAAAAAAAAAAAAGACCCATCAAGATTCTGCCTCCAAGAGATTCATATCATAGAAAAAGACATCCACAGATTAAAGGTGAAAAGTTGGGAAAAATCATACCACTCACATGGACTGCAGAAGCAAGCAGGGGTTTCCATCCTCATATCAAATAAAGTAGACTTCAAGCTAAAGTTAATGAAAGGGATAAAGAAGGGCACTACATACTGCTCAAGGGAACCATACATCAACAAGACATAACAATTATAAATACATATGCCCCAAACAATGGAGCATCTACATTCATCAAACAAACTCTTCTCAAGTTCAAGAGTAAAATAGACCACAACATAATAATTTTGTGTGACTTTAACATGCTTCTTTCACCACTGGATAGATCTTCCAAACAAAAGCTGAACAAAGAAACTATAGAACTCAATAATACAATCAATAACTTAGACTTAACAGACATATATAGAACATTTCATACTTCAATGAGCAAATACACTTTCTTCTCAGCAGTACGCAGATCCTTCTCTAAAATAGACCATATATTATGCCACAAAGCAACTCTTAGCAAATATAAAAAAGTAGAGATACTATCCTGCACTCTAGAAGAACGTAATGGAATGAAATTAGAAATCCATGATAAAATAGGAAATAAAAGCTATTTCAACACCTGGAGACTAAATAATATGCTACTGAATGAACAATGGGTTGCAGAAAACATCAAAGAGGAGATTAAAAAAATTATTAGAGATGAATGAGAACACAGCCAAAATCTCTGGAACACTATGAAAACACTAAGAGGAAAGTTCAAAATCTCTGGAACACTATGAAAACACTAAGAGGAAAGTTCATTGCATGGAGTTCATTCCTTAAAAGAAAAACCAGTCAACAAATAAATGACTTAACATTACGTTTCAAAGCCCTAGAAAAAAAAGAACAAATCAACACAAAAAGCAGCAGAAGACAGGAAATAGCTGAAATCAATGAAATTGAAACAAAAGAAACAATTGAAAAAATTGACAAAACAAAAAGTTGGTTCTTTGAAAAAAATAAATAAAATTGATAGACCCTCAGCCATGCTAATGAAGAGAAGGGAGAGAGAAAATTCAACTCACTACCGAATGTGATGAAAAAGGAAATATCACAACAAACACTATAGAAATACAGAAGATAATTAAAAATTATTTTGAAAACTTGTACTCCCATAAAATAGAATTTTATTGAAGGCATTGACAAATTTCTACAGTCATATGATTTGCCCAAACTGAATCAGGACGATATACACAATTTAAACAGATCAATTTCAAGTGATGAAATAGAAGGCTGCATCAGAAGCCTACCAACCAAGAAAAGCCCGGGAAGGATGGATCATACAGCTGAGTTCTACAAGACCTTTAAAGAAGAACTAATACCATAGTCTTCAATTTATTTCAGGAAATAGAAAAAGAGGGAGCACTTCTAAACTCATTCTGTGAGGCCAATATCACCCTGATCCCAAAACCAGGCAAAGATACATCAAAGAAAGAAAACTTCAGACCAATATCTCTAATGCATATAGATGCAAAAACGCTCAATAAAATCTGGCAAGTCAAATACAAAACCATATCAAAAAGATAGTACACCACGATTAAGTGGGGTTCATTCCAGAATGCAATTTGTTTCAACATATGGAAATCAATAAATGTAATTCATCACATCAATAGACTTAAAGATAAAAAATATGATCAGGGCTGGGGTTGTGGCTTAGCAGTAGAGCACTCACCTAGCACGTGCGTGGCCCTGGGTTCAATCCTTAGAACCACGTAAATAAATAAATAAAACAAATAACGGTATTGTGTCCAACTACAACTAAAAAATAAATATTTTTAAAACCATATAATTATCTCTATAGATGCAGAAAAAGCATTTGACAAAATACAGCACCCCTTCATGTTCAGAACACTAGAAAAACTAGGGATAAAAGGAACATATCTCAATATTGTAAAAGCTATCTATGCTAAACCCCAGGCCAACATCATTCTAAATGGAGGAAAATTGAAAGCATTTCCTCTAAATACTGGAACAAGGCAGGGATGCCATCTTTTGCCACTTCTATTTAACATAGTTCTTGAAACACTGGCCAGAGCAATTAGACAGATGAAAGAAATTAAAGGGATATGGATAGGTAAAGAAGAACTCAAATTATCACTATTTGCCAACAATATGATTCTATACCTAGAAGACCCCAAAAAATTCCACCAGAAAACTACTAGAACTAATAAATGAATTCAGCAAAGTAGCAGGATACAAAATCAACACCCATAAATCAAAGGCATTTCTGCATATCAGTGACAAATCCTCTGAAAGGGAAACGAAGAAAACTACTCCATTTATAATACCATAAAAAAATAAAATACTTGGGAATCAAATTAACAAAAGAGGTGAATGATCTCTATACCAAAAATTACAGAACACTAAAGAAATAAATTAAAGAAGACCTTAGAAGATGGAAAGATCTCCCTTGTTCTTGGATAGGCAGAATTAATATTGTCAAAATGACCATACTACCAAAAGCACTATATAGATTTAATGCAATTCCAATCAAAATACCAATGGCATTCCTCATAGAAATAGAAAATGCAGTCATGAAATTCATCTGGAAAAATAAGAGACCCAGAATAGATAAAGCAATCCTTAGCAAGAAGAGTGAAACAAGTGGCATCACTATACCTCACCTTAAACTATACTACAGAGCAAAAGTAAAAGAGAAAAAAAAAACATGGTATTGGCACGCACCAAAATAGACTTGTAGACCAATGGTATAGAATAGAGAACACAGAGACTAGCCCATATAATTACATTTATCTTATATTAGACAAAGGTGCCAAAAATGTACATTGGAGAAAAGAAAGCCACTTCATCAAATGTTGCTGGGGAAACTGGAAATCCATATGCAACAAAATGAAATTAAATCCCTATCTCTCACCATGCACAAAACTCAACTCAAAGTGGATCAAGGACCTAGGAATTAAACCAGAGATACTGCGCCTTTTAGAAAAAAAATAGGTACAAATCTCCATCATGTTGGATTGGGCCCCAACTTCCTTAACAAAACTCCTATAGTACAAGAATTGAAACCAAGAATCAATAAATGGGATGGATGCAAACTAAAAAGCTTCTTCTCAGCAAAAGAAGTAATCAGTGAGGTGAATAGAGAGCCTACAATTTGGGAACAAATTTTTGCCACACAGCACGTCAGATAGAGCACTAATCTTTAGGATATATAAAGAACTCAAAAATCTTAACACCAAAGAAACAAATAACCCAATAAATAAATGGGCCATGGAACTGAACAGACATTTCTCAAAAGAAGATATAAAATCAGTCAACAAATATATGAAAAAATGTTCAACATCTCTAACAATTAGAGAAATGTAAATCAAAACCACTCTAAGATTTCATCTCACTCCAGGGAGAATGGCAGCTACTAAGAATACAAAAAACAGGGCTGGGGATATATCGCAGTTGGTATAGTGCTTGCCTTGCATGCACAAGGCCCTAGATTCTAATCCCCAGCACCACACACAAAAATAATAATAATACAAAAAACAATAAGTGTTGGCGAGACTATGGGAGGAAAAGCACACTCATACATTGCTGGTGGGACTGTAAATTGGTGCAGCCAATATGGAAAGGAGTATGGAGAATCCTTGGAAAACTAGGAATGGAACCACCATTTGACCCAGCTATCCCACTCCTTGGTCTATACCCAAAGGACAAAAATAGCATACTACTGGGACACAGCCATATCAATGTTTATAGCAACACAATTTACAATAGCTAAACTATGGAATGTTTATAGCAGCACAATTCACAATAGATAAACTATGGAACCAACCTAGATGCCCTTCAGTAGATAAATGGATAAAGAAAATGTGGTATATATACACACTAGAATATTATTGATCATTAAAAGAGAATAAAATCATGGCATTTGCAGGTAAATGGATGGAGTTGGAGAATATAATGCTAAGTGAAGTTAGCCAATCCCAAAAAACCAAATGCTAAACAATTTCTTTGATTTAAGGATGCTGATTCATAATGTGCTGTGGTGGGGGAAGGGCATGGGAGGATTAGATGAACTCTAGATAGGGCAAAGGGGAAAAGGGGAGTGAGGGGAAGGGAGAGGGAATGGGGGTAGAAAAGATGGTGGAATGTGATCGTACATGTATGTAGACACGAATGATGTGACTCTACTTTTTGTACAACCAGAGGTATGAAAAATTGTGCTGTATATGTGTAATATGAATTGTAATTCATTCTACTATCATATATAACAAATTAAAATAAATAAATAAATAAAAAGAAAAACGGGATAGTAGGACCTCCTAATCAAACCATAAAAGCTATATATGCTAAACCCAAGGCCAACATCATTCTAAATGGAGAAAATTTGAAAGCATTCCTCTAAAAGCCAGAACAAGACAAGGATGCCCTCTTTCACCACTTCTATTCAACACAGTCATGGAAATTCTAACCACAGCCATAGTAAAAAGAAAGAAATTAAAGGGATATGAATAGGAAAAGAAGAGCTCATACTATCCCTATTTGCCCAAGACATGATTCTATATTTTGAAGATCCAGAAAACTTCTAGAACTCATAAATGAATTCAGCAAAGTAGCAGGATATAAAATTAGCACGCATAAATCAATGGCATTCCTATATACCAATGATGAATAAGCTGAAAGAGAAATTAGGAAAACTATCCCATGTTCTTGAATAGGCATAATTAATATTGTCAAAATGGCCATACTACCAAAAAAGCTATAAAGATTTAATGCAATTCCTATTAAAATTCCAATGATATTCTTCACAGAATAGAAAAAAGCAGAAGTGAAATTCATTTGGAAAAATAAGAGGCCCAGAATAGCCAAAGCAATCCTGAGCAAGAAAAGTGAAGCAGGAGGCATCACAATACCAGACGTTAAATTGCACTACAGAGATATGGTAACAAAAACAGCATGGTATTGGCACAAAAATAGACATGAAGACAAATGGAACAGAGACAAACCCACATAAATACAGTTATCTCACACTAGACAAAGGTGCCATATACATACATTAGAGAAAAGATAACCTCTTCAACAAATGGTGCTAGTAAAACTGGAAATCCAAGCCGGGCGCGGTGGCGCACGCCTGTAATCCCAGCACTTGGGAGGCTGAGGCAGGAGGATCGCGAGTTCAAAGCCAGCCTCAGCAATGGCGAGGCACTTAGCAACTCAGTGAGACCCTGTCTCTAAATAAAATACAAAAAAGGGCTGGGGATGTGACCCAGAGGACGAGTGCCCCTGAGTTCAATCCCTGGTACCACAAAAAAAAAAAAAAAAAAAAAAAAAAAAAACTGGAAATCCATATGTAACAAAATGAAATTAAACCCTATCTCTCACCCTGCACAAAACTCAACTCAAAGTGGATCAAAGACCTAGGCATTAGACCAGAAACCCTGCACCTAGTAGAAGAAAAAGTAGGACTTGTAGATGAAGTCTCCCTGAATGAAATGGCCACCCTGACAGTTCTGGAAAGGACTAACTAGAGTCAAAAACTCCCCTAATCAACATGAAGGAGAAATTGAACAGGTGATTGGTGAAGAGTGCAGAAGGTAGACCCCCCAGCTCTCAAAGCAACTAAAAAATAGCAATATATCTGGAAGCAGCACTATTCATTTCATGGCTTTCTTCCCAGAGACAGGCCACTCTTCTCTCTTGAGAGTGCTCTTTGCTTGAGCCTTACTTTATTCTCACCTTACTTTCACTTATAATAAAATTCTCTTGCTTGGCTTCTCGTGTCTGACTCAATTTTCTTTCGTCACAACACAAGGACTGAGGCTTGGAGCTTTAATTTCCCATTCTCCTGTGATACTTCAAGTTCTTTTTTGGAATCAGTAAACATATGCTTAGGGCATTTTCAGCCCTGGGATTGAACACCTTGTACTTTTTTGCTGATGGCCAGGCCAAACATATTGGGTAATACAGTGAGACAGAGACCAAAAGGGGACAAATGGCAGATAAACTCCCAGACCTTAATTCATAAACTGTTACTAAAAGTCCTGCTCCCCGACTCTGCAATGTGTGGAGTGTACATTTTCTCACCTTCCTATTCTTATCAAATCCACCATGAACACCAGATTTAAGGCAATGCCAAGAAATACTACAAGAGCCTCTTCCATGAGAAACTCATTAAAGAAATCATCATAAAGACACCAGACCTCTTACCCAGGCCACTAAAAAGGCTGGGCCAGATGGGCACAGTGGTGCAGCCCTGTAATCCCAGCACTTGGGAGACTGAGGCAGGAAGATAGCAAGTTCAATCCAGCCTCAGCAAAAGCGAGGCACTAAGCAACTAAATAAAATACAAGATAGGGCTGGGGATGTGGCTCAGTGGTTGAGTGCCCCTGGGTTCAATCCCCAGTACCGCTCCCCCCCACTCCCCGCTGCAAAAAAAGAAAGAAAGAAAAGAAAAAGAAAATAGAGGCTGAGCCATTCTTTTGTTCACAGGCAGTTTTGACTTCTCTCTCCATCAGGGCTGTCCCCTGCACCTGCAGGTGGAGCTGTCTCCCCCTTTTCTTTTCTCAAAATGTCTGCCTGTGTATTACTCCTAACTTGACTTGGAGTTTATCAATATCAAGTCAAAAATTCCTGTCTCAGGTACTGAGGTAAATAGGAATTTAGCAAGATGTTTTATATTTATGTTTATTTGGATAGAAGTTAGATTATGGGCCGGGCGCGGTGGCACACGCCTGTAATCCCAGCACTTGGGAGGCTGAGGCAGGTGGATCACGAGTTCAAAGCCAGCCTCAGCAAGGGCGAGGCACTTAGCAACTCAGTGAGACCCTGTCTCTAATAAAATACAAAAAAGGGCTGGGGATGTTGCCCAGTGGTCAAGTGCCCCTGAGTTCAATCCCCAGTACCAAAAAAAAAGAAGAAGAAGAAGTTAGACTATGGGTTTCAGAGGCTTCCATCTTCTCAAGAGTCCTTATTTTATCTCCCATTATTGGAATTTCCCTCAAAATGTCTTAAATAGTCTATCTTGTAGCTCTCTCACTTAAAATCCATTATTATTATTATTATTATTATTATTATTATTATGCTGGAGCCCTGCTAGTGTGGTGGTAAGGTATTAGGGAGGAGAAATAGTCTATAATTATGATTAAGTCTCTCTCTCCCTCTCCCTACCCACCCCACCCCACCCCCCACGACTATTTTTTTTTAACCAGTCCCTGCACTCTAACCTACAGAAGAGTTTCTTAGCCCTTTTCCCTCTCCCTTTATGTGAGACAGGAAGGCAAGGGTGAGCTTCAGTTACCTAATTGCCCTTGCCCTAGATCAGATAAGATTCTGACAAAGTATCTTCCTTTGAGGAAAGGTCTTTGTAAAGGAGAAAGACAACTCTGGTTATATTATAAAGTGGTTGATTTTCTTCTTCCCCTGCCAGAAGCATGAAAATAAAAGAAGGGAGGATATACAGGGAATGTGGTCACCTAAAGATGGAAGCAGAGATTGGCGTGATAGAACTACAGCTCAAAGAATTCCAGGATTGTGGGAGCCCTCAGAAGCAAGTAAGAAGCAAGGATTCCTCCTTCCTGGAACACTTGGAGGAACCTCAGCTTAAGCCGCCCCATTTGCAGTCATTTGTTACAGCAGCCCTAGGAAACTGATACGTGCAGTTTGCCCTCTGACCTCTATGATAGATCTAAGAAGAGTTGTTGAGTTTCAGTGATCTTCTTCTTATGAGGACAGGAGGGATAACTTCCAAGCTCTTTATGTGTTAGAGCAGAAACCAGAAGTCTGTGTTAAGTTTTCCTGTCCATTTTTGTTGTTGTTGTAGGGTTTTGTGTTTTTGTTTTTGCTTTTGTTGTCGGCGGGGGGGTGTTTGGGGTGTTTTGTTTTGTTTTGTTTGAGAGGGAGAGTCTGGCCATCCATGTTGCCTGGGCTGGCCTTCAATTCCTGGGCTCAAGCAGTCCTCCTGTCTCAGCCTCCCAAGTAGCTGGGACTAAAGACAAGTGACACTGTTACTGAGAGATTCTAATATTGCCCAGTGGGGGGTGGGGGGAAATTGGCACAATGCTCGATGCTCCAGAAATACTTGGGAGTCAAATTGGTAGGTAAATAGGTTTTATACAAAGCCAGCTTTGAAGGAAGATAGAAGAAATTTTGTTGTTTCAAAGGTTCCATCTTCAGGGCTGGGGTTGTGGCTCAGTGGTAGAGCGCTCGCCTCCTATGTGCACGGCCTAGGTTCGATCCTCAGCACCACATAAAACTAAAGGCATTGTGTACAACTAAAACAAATAAATAATTTTTTTTTTTTTAAAAGTTTCCATCTTCAAAATTCCTGAGGTTAAGCAGAACTTTTAAAGGAGAAGAGATGGGTAAGATGAAAGTGAGGAAATGTACATGCATAGATGTAGTTAGCCTGTGCTAGACCAGCAGGTGCAGGGGGCAGGAAGCAATCTTAGACACCTGTCAGGGTGGGGAGTTGTAGCCCTGTAGCTCCCTTTCTCAGCAAAAGGATACTGTCCCCAATTGATGGTAGGGGTGAGGGGTCAGCTGTTTTAACACCACGCCCAAGTTGTTTGAGGGTTTTTTTTAATTATTATTATTTAGTTGTAGGTGGACACAATACCTTTATTTTATTTATATGGTGCTGAGGATCAAACCCAGGGTCTCACACATTCAAGACAAACACTCTACCACTGAGCCATATCCCCAGCCCTGAGTTTTAATAAATCATCATTTAAGATGGTCATACGGGTTTCTGTTAATGAAATATATTATATTAATAGATTTCTCAAGAATCCTTAGATTCCAGGAATAAATTTGATCTTAATATACCAGGTTTTCGGGGCTGGGGTTGTGGCTCAGTGGTAGAGTGCTTGCCTATCACGTGTGCGGCCCAGGTTTGATCCTCAGCACCACGTACAAATAAATGCATTGTGTACAACTAAGACAAATAAATAAATATTTTTTAAAACTACCAATTTTTCTTAACACTGCTGAATTTGCTATACTAATTTTTTTTCTAGAATTTTTGCAACTATGAAGGAAAATGACACTGGTTAATGATTTTCTCATCCAGTTATGCATTAAGGGTATAACTGTCTGGAAAAAATGAACTGCATAGGTTTGCCTTTCTTTGCCTATCTTAATTCATATAAAATAAGGATTACCTATTCTTTGATGGTTAGGTGCAGGGTAACTAGACATCCTGTTTCCCTATGACTATCTCTGTTTAGCATTAAAAATCAACTGGCCCAGAAGTTCCCACATTCCTGGACTAACAGGATGATATTGCACTAGTATCTTTTGACAGTGGGGTCAGGGATAATGAGTCCATTACTCTTCTGCCGTTCTGTTATCTATTTCTAATTTCTTGAGTTAAACACTTAACTCTTTTTAATTGTTTTTGACAAGTGCTTTTATGACTGTTTACTTCTCAGTGTTGTCTTAACTATGTATTTCAAGTAAAATTCACTGTCGTTTCATTGTTATTTGATTCTGAATATTTTTGAAACAGGCATTATTATTTCCTCTTTAATTCAAAAATAAAGATTTTCCTTACCATCTTTTTATTGTTGAATTATAAGTTAATTGCTTGTAGTCCAAGAACATGATCTCTATGATATCAATTCTTTGAATTTTGAGATTTATTTTACAGCATGGTAAGATGCTCAGTTATTGTTATGTTCCTGGGTTACTTCTTTATTTGTCAGAAAAGAAAATCTTGGTTTGGTTTTTGTTGTGCTGGGAATTGAACCCAGGACCATGAACACACTAGGCAAGTACTCTACAACTGAGCTACATCTCCAACCCCTATTAACTTTGAATAGAAACTTTATGCATCTTTTATAATTTTTGGTATACTTATTGGTTTCTCCCACTTTATTGCTTTTATTCATTTCCTTCTAATTCTATTTTCTATATATAAGTAATATTACATATATAATATTTAAAGATTATGTTGTTAGGGGCAAACATGTTACTAATCGGTACATCTTCTTATAGGATTTTCTTTTTATTAATATGTTGCATCCTTATTTATTCATTCAAACAAATTTTCCCTAAAATTGTTCTTTCATACTTTGTATGGTATTACCTATATAAGCTTTTGAAAATCACTGTTTTAACTGGTGTTTGCTTTACATATGTTTTTTATCCTTGTATTTCCATCCATTCTATGTGATTTTATGTTTGTCTCCTTTGAGCAGCAAATAGCTGTTTTGCTTTTTATTTGAACTGATATCTATTTCATTAATAGATGAGTTGAGTCTTTTATGCTTATTATGATATACTGAAGCTTGTCTTGAATCTTATCTTGAAGAGTTTTCACTGCCCTATTTTTACCTTTTCTACCATCTTACTTTTAATGCCCATGTGTTACAGGATTGTTTCCCAGCATGGCACTATTGGGAGGTGGTAGCAGGGCCCACTTGGAGGTCTTTAGGTCACTGGGGACATGCCTTTGAAGGGTGTTATGGTTTGGATGTGAGGTGTCCCCCATAAGCTCACATGTGAGACAATGAAAGAAGGTTCGGAGGATACATGATTGGGTTACAAGAGCCTAAACCCAATCAGTGAATTAATCACCTGATGGGATTAATTAAGTGGTAACTGAAGGTAGGTGGGGTGTGGCTGGAGGGGGTGGGCATTGGGGGCGTGGCTTTAGGTGTATGTTTATATATGGTGAGTGGAGTCTCTGCTTTCTGATTATTGTGTGAGCTGCTTCCCACTACCACACTCTTCCACCACCATGTTCATCCTCACCTCTAACCCTGAGAAATGGAGCTGGTCTTCTATGGACTGAGACCTCTGAAACCATGAGCTCTCATAGACTTTTCTTCCCTAAAATTCTGGTGAGATCTTTTAGTCACAGTGGTGAAAAAGCTGACTAAAACAAAGGGGATAATGAGACCCAAGACATTCCTCTTTCTCTCATTACCTTCCTAACCATAAGGGGGTTGGTTTTGCTCTACTAAATACTCAGACCACACTGTGCTGCCCCTCATCAGAGGCCCAAAAGCAATGTGTTTACCCAACCATGGACTGAAACTGCCAAAACTGTGAACCAGAAAAAAAATTTTCTCTTTATAAGTGATTACCTCAGGTATTTGTTACAGTGACAGAAATTTGACCAACATAGTATCTGACTACTTCTTCATCTCCTATATCCCATTTTTTAAAAAGTGAGCTTTTTCTCAAAACTTTGCTCTCAGAATTCTCACCATTTCTCTAAGATCTGTCTATTCTTTGGATGGCTTATCTACCCTGTTTTAACTACAAGTTATATGGTGATAATTCTCAAACATTCAAACTTTTTGTCCCAGTCACTCTGCAAAGATTCAAGCTCATATTAACTGTTTGATAGATATTTATCTATGGAAAGACTCATGGCTGAAGTAGCAATTGAGCAGAAGAAAGGTGTACTTTTAAAGCAGAAATGTCGGGAAGGGAATGGCATGAATAGACTTAGGAGGAAGGCTCCCTAAACTTAGCATACCTAAACCGTGCGTTATTTTCCTACTTTTCCTTATTTTATTTCTCATAATGAAGCTATCATTCTCACAGTCACTGTTACCCAGAATTAAAATAGCGTTGTCTTAGTCTTCCCTACGCCTCATCTATATAATCTAATCAAGTTTCAAGTCCTCTCACTTCTTGTTTAGAATTATCCCCAAATTTCTTTCTTTCTTTCCATATTTTTTTTTTGCCATAGCATTAATTCATTTCTTCTCGATCTCCTATCTGAATCAATGAAATCCCTTCCTTAGAGTTATCCCTGATGGTCCTCTCATTCTGCTGTATTCTTCATGCTGCTTCCAGCATGATTTAGACTAATAACCCTCAAGCGATAGGTATCATAGAGCCCAGGATTCTGTGCTGCAGTTAACTTTATCCTTCTACCTTCCTCCTAAGTCTATTCATGACAATCCCTTCCCTGCATTTCTACTTTAAAAGTCCATCTTTCTTCTGCTCAATTGCCATTTCAGCCATGAGTCCTTCTCTAATTAATTTACTTAGGAGAAATTTCTCCTTCACCTGAACTCCACAAATGCTTTGCCTGAACCACTCTTATGGCACTTTTATGCTAACTTACTATCATATTTATATACATATATCAGCTCCGTTGGGTACACAGGTCATTTACATATCCACAGCAAGTTTAAAACAAAGGAATTCCCACAAGAATAGTGAAAAGAATACAACCTTTGAGATAGACTATCATTCAAATGCAGGATCTGCCACTGATTGAATTTGAACATATTAAATTTCTCTGTATTTTAAACTTGTCAAATACTTTGCTTGACATTCCCTCTGCTTCCTCTCAAATAAACTGTCCCAAAATAACTTCTGATTAAAAGGCATAAAGTATTCTCCCCCAAAAATATTCTGTCTCCTACATATAAACAAAAATGTAGAAGAATCAGCCAGTTAGCCATAGGAAGAAAAGAACACAGAGACATAAAAGGCAAATAGAGAGCTGGCAAATCCCAGCTACTTGGGAGGCTGAGGCAGGATTGCAAGTTCAATACCAGCCTGGGCAATTTAGACACACCTGTCTTACAATTAAAAATAAATAAAAGGGATGTGGGTGTAGCTCAGTGGTAGAAATAGATTTCTATTTCCTGCACGCACACACACACACACACACACACACACGGAGAGAGGGAGAGAGAGAATATAAATAGGAGATCTGCAGTGCAAAGAAAGACAGTAACATCAGGATGGCCCTCACAATAAACCTTTCACTACTTGTGCATTTTGTTTCCATGACAACAAAAGTGCCCTTCTAAAAGACCAAAATCTCTTGTAAAATGGGTTAATAACAACTACCTCAAGAGTCAAATGTGAGGAATAAATGAATCCACATAAAAAGTGCTTAGCAGGGTGCCTGTTATATATATTAAGGGTTTAATATATAGGCCTCATTCCCTTTCAAAAAATAGTGTGAAAGGATTAGAAAAAAAAATGGATAGAAAAAAGGAATAGACTGTGCAGACCTGACCTACCAATAATTCATGCTATCTTGAATAGTGTCCAGCAATCATTTCACCTATTTCTTTTTGATACCCCTGTGGTCCTACATCATTCTCCAATGCTATTTCACCAAGAAATTTAATGTGAACCAAAATGAGTTCTTACATTGACTCTGATAACAACTTTCCATTTCATATTCATTTCAACCCCTCATATCTGTGAGTACATGCACCAATCCTTTAACTTCTTGTCTATTCTACTCCTATTCAAAGTTTTTATTCTTTTTTTAATATTTATTTATTTGCTTTAGTTGTACACAATGCATTTATTTGTATGTGGTGCTGAGGATCGAACCCCGGCCGCGCACGTGCTAGGTGAGTGCTCTACCGCTGAGCCACAACCCCAGCCCCTCAAAGTTTTTATTCTTATGTGAAGTGCTGCCTGGTTACTGCAACTGTTATGGATTTTTCTCTCTTCTAAAACTCCTTGGTGTTTATAGACTACATGACTCAGGAAAATCCTAAAATATCTTACTACTACCCAATGCTTCATTATGGTGTTTTCCTTGACAATCAAACTACAAGTGGTTAGTCTGGTAAAACTCTTATAAGTCACAGTACCTACCAAACACTGCCCCAGTAACATGACATGGATGTCAGGTAAACAAAACTCTCTGGTCCAGTTTGCTACTCATGGACTGTCTTGAACCAATCACTGGGGCCTATTTATGTGATTATGATCTACCATTTACACATTCTTCTATTTATACCTACATTGTGCCCATTCAGTTCCATGTACAATATTGTAATCCAGTTCCAACCTTTCCTCTTCTACATTATGTTGCCACTTCTCTATCATAGGTCCTACTTTGAATTTCCCTAACACATTGTCCTCCTATATACACTCTGTCTTATGCCCAGGGCAATATCTGCATTGACTGGATTTTTTCCTATCCTTTAGGTAGTACCAAATAATAAGACTCTTGTAGCACACACAAAAAAAAAAAAAAACTCCTAGGCTTCTATATGCCCAGATCATAGAAAAAACTCTCAATAGTTACTGATAATACATCAGTGGAAAAGGTGGGGGTTAAGGACCTCTGAAAATTCTCTTCCATAAAAACGAATAGAAAACTGCTTGATTTTTTTTAAGTCAGGGCTTCCAAAAACTCTAAAAGTTAATAAAAGCTTTCTATAATCCATGCAGGTTGTACTCCAGAGAAATGACTGAATGTCAATAAGAACAGAGAGTTTTGTGGCACTTTAATTTGCCATAGTCAGATTCCACGCTCTCCAGACCTGCCACAGTCTTGAAAACTAACAGATAATGAAAACCAGCAGCTGGTAACCACTGGAAAGGGAAAAAACTAGGTTGATTTTTTTTTCAAAGCCCTCTTCCCAGATGACCATCATTATTCAATCTGTCTGGTGGATTCCCTGGAAGATCCCATTTACAAGATTGTATTTTACCTAATTTGGAGCTTGCCTGAGTGTAAATTCATAAAGATTTCCCAAGGCATCTATTTAACTTCATAGCTACCTGAGAGAGAGGATGTAAAACAGTTGGGGCAAACAAATAGACTAACCAAAAAGTTAACGGGAAAAGATGGGAATAAGATGTCATAAGATTTTTTGAAAAGTTCTAACACATTCTAAGGAATCTAGAGAGCCCACAACATAGGTCTGATTACATGATTAAAAAAAAATCTGAGAATGCCTACCCTATCATCTCTGGCTGACCGTGAGGTATTGAATAAGCAGAATATGAAGGCTAAGACAGTGTTGTCAATTGTCTGGCTCAGTGTCAAAGGCATACCCCCAAAACACATAAAAATACATACTCAGTAAACTGGGATGATTGTGGGTTGTAGGCAGCTGAAGAAATATACATGCAATACTTAGTTGGCTACTAAAGTACAGACTTAATTACCACATCTACAAACAATACAAACTTCACAAAAGTAATTCATAAAAGTCGCCAAATAAACAGTAGCAACAAATCTTGAAGAGGGGAATGAATCTGGTTTCCACAGCTACTACATTATATTCTTTTAAATGTCTAGTTGTTAACAAAAACCTATGAGACAGGCAAAGAAACAAGAAACTATGGATTATACACAAGAAAATTAAGCAATCAATAGGAACTGACTCTTGAGAAATCCCTGACTTTGGATTTACTGGGGAAAAAATGTTGGTTATTTAAAATATGTTCAAAGAAATAAAAGAAGCCAAAGAACTAAGTAAAATTATGACAACAATATTTCACTAAATAAAAAAAATACTAGCAAACAGAAAAAAACTTTAAAGAACCAAAGAGAAATTCTGAAGTTGAAAATGATAATAACTGAATTTTAAAATTTACTAGAGGATTTCAACAGATATGAGCAAAGAGAATAAAAACTTCAGTGAGAACAGGTCACTTGGAAGTGTCCAATCTAAGGAAGAGAAAGAAAAAAAAAAGAAAGAAAGAAAAGAAAAATAAGCAGAGCCTCAGATACATGTGGACCACTATAAAACATACCAACATATACATAATGGAAATACTAGAAGGAAAGGAGAATAAAAAGATACAGAAAAAATATTTGAAGAAATATTGCCAGAAAACCTCCCAAGTTAAATGCAAAATATTAATCTTCTTATTCAAGAAGTTCAACAAACTCCAAGTAGAATAAATTGTAAAAGGGTCATGCCTGGATGTATCATAATCAAAAGACAATCTTGAGAGCAACAAAAAAGAAGCAACTAATCAGGTGTGTGCCATACTCAATAAGGTCAACCAGATTTCTCACCAGAAACCATGGAGACTAAATTAAAAACAGTGGGATGAAATAGTATTCAAAATGCTAAAAGAAAAAATCAGCATCAACCATAAATTCTATATGCAAAAAAATTATCTTTAAAAATGAAGGCAAAATTAAGGCATTCCCAGATAAACAAAGCCCTAGAAAAATCCTCACTAGCAGATCATACTACAAGAAATATTGCATTATTCAACTTTCCATAACTGTGATGAAAATACTTGACAAAAACAACTTAGAGGAGGAAAGATTTATTTTGGCTCATAGTTTCAGAGGTCTCATTCCACAGTCAATCGGCTCCAAAGCAGAAAACTCAGATGAAAAGGCATGGTGGAAGAAAGCTACTCAGCACATGACATCAGGGAAGGAGAGAGGGGGGGAAAAATGAAGATAAGATAAATCCTTACAGGGAATGCCCCACAGTGACCTAATTCTTCCAACAAGTTCCAACCTCTCAGGAGTACATTCAGCTATCAATGGATTATTCCACTGATGAGGTCAGATACTTCCTATCTAATCATTGCCTGAAAACCCTTCCTCTGAACTTTGCGGCATTGAGGAACATACTTTCAACACACGAGCTTTTTGGGGTCATTCCAAATCTGCTTTAGGCCCTCAAGATCTCATGCCCATCTTACAATGCAAAATTCAATTATTCTCCAAGAGTCCTCATAATCTTAAGAACTTCAGCAAAAATTTAAGTCTAAAGTCTCCTCTGAGACTCTTAACTCTTAGCAGTGTTATAGGGGCATAAAAAAGAGGAATGGGTCCAAAGCAAGACTGAAATCTACAAAAATAAACACTAAATTCTGTGGCATCACATTCAGCATCTGGGACAAGATGGGAGCTCCAAAGGTCTTTGGCATACCCACTGCTATGGCCTTGCTAGTTGCAATTCACATGGCCTCTTTCTTGGGCTGGCTCTGATCACTGCCTGCAGATTTCCCAAGCAGACATTCCAATTTTGTGGCATCTCTTAATTCCTGGGGTCTATATTTCATCATCGGTGTCACCCTCACAGCTTCATGAATCACCTTCTCGGGGGCATCTGACAAGGATTTCACCCTGTTACAAACTGACTGGCCTCTCAGACCCTCTTTTGAAAACTCAGAAATAAACCTCCATGGCCCCCTGACTCCATCAACCAGAATTCCTACAGGATAAGCACCAAGTGGATGACACCAAGCCCTGATGCCAGCAGGAGCAGTAGCCAGTCCTTCCCAGACCATGGCTGCAGTGGCCTCTGAGTGTCTGGTGGATGAACACACTGAAACAAATCCTGGGGAAACAACTTCCTAGGCACCCCTGTGTGATCAGCAAAGTCTTTCAAATCAGTTTTCTTTTACACCCTAGAGCCTGCAATGGATGGGGGTCTTATTGATTCCTGAGATGCCCTCAAGGCAACTTTCTTATTATCTTTGTGCAAAGTGCTTGATCTGTCTTTAATGGTGCTAATCTCTTCAGCAATCACATCTTCCTTGGCCCCAATTTTACATGCATTATTCTGGTCAAACTGCAAGATTTTCAAATCGGTCTGCTCATTTTTTGATCCTGATTCTCACAATAAATGCAGCTAAAAGCAATCAGCCATACCCAAGCCACTCCCTGAAAGCTGTGCTGCCTTAAAACTTCTTCTGCCTTAAAACTTCTTAGTCCATCACCTTTAAATTCAGCCTTATAGAGTCTTAGGACATGGATAAAATGAAGAAAAGTTCTTTGACAGAATGTAACATGAATGGTTTCTAGTCCAATTCCCAACAGAATGCTTATTACCATCCAAAACCTTGTGAGCACCATCTATACTGTCCATATTCCTATTGGCATTTGGTCTTCTGGGCTCCCACCAGAATTTCCCATTAAGCTCTGCTTATAGTATTATTAGGCTTGTCTAGCCTGCATCTCCAAACTTTTACAAATTCCTTCTGCAAACCAGTTCTAGAGGCTTCTGAGCCACGTGGTCAGGCATAGTAACAGCAATGACCCCTCTTCTGGGAACAATTTCTGTGTTAATCAGCTTTTCATCATTATGACCAAAGTACAAGAACAACTGACAAGAACAACTTAGAGGAGGAACGAGTTATTTTGGCTTAATTGCAAAGGTTTCATTCCATGGCTGGCCATCCATATCTGTTTAGAAACATTATGGTGGAAGAAAGTTATTCAGCTCATGACAGCTTGGAAGGAAAGAGTAGGGTCAGGGGAAGCTGGGGAACAGAGAAATCATTCAATGGAATTCCTACAGTGACCTTCTTCTTCCAAACAGGTCCAACCTCCCAGTAGTCCATTTAGCTAATTAATCACATATTAACCCACTGATGAGGTCAGAGCTTTATGATCCAATCATCACCTAAACAGCCCACCTCTGAACTTTGCTGCATTGATGAACATACTTTAAACACATGCATTCCAGGTCAATATCAAAACAAATATTAAGGGGAGTCTTTAGAGTTAAATGAACGAGCCCTAGCAAAAGAAAGAAAAAGCACAGAAAAGACAGTAAAAGTGATCTTTATTTGTAACTGTTTTCCCCCTTTACGTTTTTTTAAAAACAACTACATAAGCTGGGCATGTTGGCATACATATGTAGTCCCAGCTACTTGTGAAGCTGAGATGGGATGATCACTTGAGTTCACAAGTTTGAGACCAATCTGGGCAACATAGTGAAACTCTGTCTCAAGTAACAAACAAACAAAAACTGCATGAATCAAAAATTAAAAATCTGTATTTTATGAAGTAAAATGAATTAATACATGTAAATCTCTTAGAAAAGTACCTGGCACAAAGTAAGCACTTAATAATGTTATGTATTATTATTTGCTATTACAACATGCATGATGTGACAGAAGGGATAATCACTAGGTTAGCTATATAAGGCCAATCAAACCTGGCAATCAATAAGACAATAGTTTTCACCATCAACTAACCTTTATTTTCATCTTAAAACATACTAGGGCTATTGGTAGAAACTGGAAATTTGAGAGAAATTAGTCATGGCTCCTAGGTATTCTGATTAGAGGACACTTACATTGAATGTATCCAGATGTTCTAAAGACATCAAACAAAATTGGCTGGAATTTGAATGAGAAGTAGAACCTGGAAATTATCATCATAAGAATAATGGTGGAAATAAAGAAACAACAGTAATCCCTAAAAATGTAGTATTAATAGAGAAAAGCAGAGAATCAAGGATTAAGACTTTAAAGAAAACTGAATAACTGAAGAAAGAAAAACATAAGTATTTTCTAAATGAGAAATACCAATTACACAATCAGAAGAAAAAGAATTCTTGGACTTCTAACAACGAAGTGACTTTTTAATTTTTTTTAACTCTTACTATAAAAAATATTCTGGGGCTGGGGTTGTGGCTCAGCTGTAGAGCACTCACCTAGCACGTGTGTGGCCCTGGTTTCGATCCTTAGCACCACATAAAAATAAATATATAAAATAAAGGTATTGTGTCCAACTACAACTAAAAAATAAATATTTTTTAAAAAAATATCCTAAGGAAGATGCTAAATAAAAGATACTATCCAGCCCTCACATAGGAATTTAAACATACATTCTTCACTTTAACAGGCCTCCTGAGATATAATTTAACCTAGAAAAATGGCAAGAATACTTAATATTCTATTGTCTTTTTATTTAAATTACTCTTGGTAGCTAAAAATTTTGGAAATAAGCCTATGCTTGGCTTAGGAAGGAAATCCTATTTCCTATTTAATTATGAAGAACTGTAACCTTTATTATCATTAAAATATTAATTCAGGAGCTAGGGATGTGGCTCAGTGGTAAAGTGCTTGCCTAGCATGTGTGAGGACCTGAGTTCAATCCCAGAACTGCCAAAAACAATTTTTTAAATAAAAAAAAATATTAATGTAAGTCATCAAATGCAATGATCACTTTCTGAAAAGAGCCCTATAAAGTGATGGAGTCTTAGATTAATTCAAGAAACATTTAAGGAATCCTACTATGTGCAAGAGGTTCTGATCCCCATTTTATGAAGAACATGATCATTTCTCTCTATATGTACATATTTAACCACAAGCTGGTATGCTACTCAATATCCAGCTTTCTTCAAAGAATGCTTATATTTCAAGAAAACTGACATTCTATCTCTTAATTTTCAATAAAACTGATGCCATTATATCAAATCCACCAAGAGGTTAAAGGAACACTCCAACATTCTGTCATCTTTTGAAAGATAATTATAATCTGGGCATGGTGGCACATACCTGTAATCCCAGCCACTTGGGCAGCTGAGGTAGGAAGATTAAAAGTTTGAAGCCAGTCTGGGCAACTTAGCAAGACCCTGTCTCAAAATAAAATAAAAAGGGATGAGGATGTAATTCAATAGAGGAGTGTTCATCTATCATGTGCAATCCCCAGTAACATTTTTAATAGATAATTATAAAACACAGATTACAATTATTTCTCTGCAAGTCCTTTACATCCAAATATAGCACATTACAGCATCCATGGCCCAGTTGTGCTAGGACAGTGGGATAGTTGCTGAGAGACTAAAGAATACACTCACTAGTGTGGGTGAGACATAAGGTTTATTGGGAAACAGAGGAAGGTTCAGTGAAGATGGGCTGGACAAGATAGTTTGCCAGAGAGCCTAGAGTAACAGCTGGACAGGAGCACTTCCATCCTTTATGATGCTTCATCAAGTAGCATCTCCTGTCCCTCCCAATGCTACTCCAGAAGAGGAGGCCTCCTCTCACTCACAGCATTCTGTCCAGGAGTGGCTGGCTGATGAATGGCATTTATAATTTCCACAGTGCCCTCACTTCCACACCAGTCACCACAGGGACTATGTTAGTTTACAGAAGCAGTGACATCACCAGCATTAGCTTGCATGACTCACTTTATTACTTGTGTGACCAGCAGTCCAAGGAGCAGTTTTCCTGTGTATATGCAAGAAAGTAATTGTCTAAAGATAACACTAACATTTCCTAGTACCCAGCATATGTGAGAGAAAGCCCACATCCTTTAAGATGCCGCTATCTAGACATTCTAGCCTAGGGCCTTCTCTCCATGTTCATTGACTTGGTCAGAGTCCTGTGAACTTAAAGAGGCATGGTGCCTCTTAAAGGGGCATGGTGTCTTACTCCCCTCCTTTTCTTTAAGGATGCTACACCCATACAGGAAAGCACAGTTGTCCCTCTTACATGTGGTTTCAATTATTTGCATCATCCATGGTCGGAAAGTGCTAATATTTATCTTTTTATTTTAATTAAAAGTTGTTGTATTTATAATAGTAGTAGGCATTATAATTCATAATAAACATATAGAGCATCTTTTTACAAAACACTGTTTGTATACAATGTATATTCGTACCATTCAAATCTTCAATCATGCATTTAGGATAATGACATCCATCTTATTCAACCACCTTTTCTTTTTTCCCCTCCATCCCCCCTTGCTCCCTTCCTTCCCCTCCCTCCCCTTTGACCTTTCTAGCATGCATCTAATCCTCCTATGTACCCTGACCCAACACCACTGTGAATCAGCCTCCTTATATTAGCGAAAACATTTGGTATTTGGATTTTTGAGATTGACTAACTTCACTTAGCATTATATTCTCCAACTTCGTCCATTTACCTGTGAATGCCATTATTTTATTTTCTTTTATTGCTGAGTAAAATTCCATTGTGCATATGTACCACATTTTCTTTATCCACTCATCTACGGAGGGACATCTAGGTTGATTCCACATCCTAGCTATTGTGAATTGTGCTGCTATAAACATTGAAGTGGCTGTGTCACTATAATATGCTGTTTTTAAGTCCTTTGGGAATAGACCCAGGAGTGGGATGGCTGGGTCATAGGGTGGTTCCATTCCCAGTTTTCCAAGAAATCTCCATACTGCCTTCCATAACGGTTGCACCATTTTGCAGTCCCACCAGCAATGTATGAGCATGCCTTTTTCCCCACATCCTCTCCAACATTTATTGTTGTTTGTGTTCTTAATAGCTGCCATTCTAACTGGAATAAAATGAAATCTTAGAGTAGTTTTGATTTGCATTTCTCTAATTGCCAGCAATGTTGAGCATTTTTTCATGTATTTGTTGATTAATTGTGTATCTTCTTCTGAGAAGTGTCTTTTCAATTCCTTAGCCCATTTATTGATTGGGTTATTTGATTTATTGGAGTTACGTTTTTTGAGTTCTTTATGTATTCTAGAAATTAGTGCTCTATCTGATGTGCATGTATTAAATATTTGTTCCCAAATAGTTGGCTCTCTTGTTCACCTCACTGATTGTTTCTTTTGCTGAGAAGAAGCTTTTTAGTTTGAATCTATCCCATTCATTGATTCTTGATATTAATTCTTGCACTACAGGATTCTTATTAAGGAACTTGGGGCCTAATCCAACATGTTGGAAATTGGAGCTTACTTTTTCTTCTATTAGGCATATTGTCTCTAGTCTAATTCCTAGGTCCTTGATCCACTTTGAATTAAATTTTGTGCATGGTGAGAGAGAAAGGTTTAATTTCATTTTGTTGCATATGGATTTCCAGTTTTCCCAGCACCATTTGTTGAAGAGGCTATCCTTTCTGCACTGTACATTTTTGGCAACTTTGTCTAATATAAGATAGCTGAAATTATATGTATTAGTCTCTGTGTCCTCAATTCTGTACCATTGGTCTACCAGTCTGTTTTGGTGCCAATACCATGATGTTTTTGTTACTATTGCTCTATAGTATAATTTAAAGTCTGGTATGGTGATGCCACCTGCTTCACTTTTCTTGCTAAGGATTGCTTTGGCTATTCTGGGTCTCTTATTTTTCTAGATGAATTTCATGACTGCTTTTTCTATTTCTTCAAGGAACATCATTGGGATTTTGATTGGAATTGCATTAAATCGGTATAATGCTTTTGGTAGTGTGGATATTTTGACAATATTAGTTCTACCTATTCAAGAACAAGGTAGGTCTTTCTGTCTTCTATAATTTCTTTTTTTAGTGTTCTATAGTTTTCGTTATAGAGGTCCTTCACCTCTTTCATTAAGTTGATTCCCAGATATTTTTTTTGATGCTATTGTAAATGTGGTAGATTTCATCATTTCCCTTTCAGAGGATTTGTCACTGATATGCAAAAATGCCTTTGACTTATGGGTATTGATTTTGTATCCTGCTACTTTGCCGAATTTATTTACTAGTTGTAAAAATTTTCTGGTAGAGTTTTTTGAGTCTTCTAGGTATATTAACATTTCATCAGCAAATAGTGCTAATTGGAGCTCTTCTTTTCCTATCTGGATCCCTTTAATTTCTTTCGTCTGTCTAATTGCTCTGGCCAGAGTTTCCAGTACTATGTTAAATAACAGTGGTGAAAGGGGGCATCCCTGTCTTGTTCCAGTTTTTAGAGGGAATGCTTTCAATTTTTCTCCATTTAAGATAATGTTAGCTTGGGGCTTTGCATAAATTGCTTTTATGATGTTGAGATATGTTCCTGTTATTCCTAGTTTTTCTAGTGTTTTGAACATAAAAGGGTGTTGTATTTTGTTGAATGCTTTTTCTGCGTCTATTGAGATGATCATATGACTCTTATCTTTAAGTCTATTGATATAATGTATTATGTTTATTGATTTCTGAATGCTGAACCAACCTTGCATCCCTGGGATAAACCCCACTTGATCGTGGTGCACTATCTTTTTGATATGTTTTTGTATTCGATTTGCCAGAATTTTGTTGAGGATTTTTGCATCTATGTTCATTAAAGATATTGGCCTGAAGTTTTCTTTTTTGGCTGTGTCTTTGACTGGCTTTGGATTAATGTAATATTGACCTAATAGAAAGAGTCAGGGAGAGCTCCCTCTTTTTCTATTTCTTTAAATAAGTTGAAGAGCATTGGTATTAGGTTCTTCTTTGAAGGTCTTGTAGAACTAAGCTGTAAACCCATCAGGACCTGGGATTTTTCTTTTTTTTTTTTTTTTTTTTTTTTTTTTTTTTTTTTGGTACCGGGGATTGAACTCAGGGGCACTTGACCACTGCGCCACATCTCCAGCCCTTTTTTTGTATTTTATTAGAGACAGGGTCTCACTGAGTTACTAAGTGCCTCGCCATTGCTGAGGCTGGCTTTGAACTCGCAATTCTCCTGCCTCAGCCTCCCAAGTGCTGGGATTACAGACGTGTGCCACCGCACCCGGCTGGGCTTTTTCTTGATGGTAGCTTTTTGATGGTGTCTTCTATTTCCTTGATTGAAATTGATCTGTTTAAATGTGTACAGCCTCCCGTTCTAGTTTGGGCAATTCGTACGACTCTAGAAATCTGTGGATGCATTCAGTATTTTCTATTTTATTAGAGTACAAGTTTTCAAAGTAACTTCTAATTATCTCCTGTATATCTGAGGTGTTTGTTGTGATATTTCCTTTTTCATTACTGATGTTAGTAATTTGAGTTTTTTCTCTTTTTCTTTTTGTTAGCATCGCTAACGGTCTGTCAATTTTATTTATTTTTTCAAAGAACCAACTTTTAGTTTTGTCAATTCTTTGAATTGTTTCTTTAGTCTCAATTTCATTAATTTCAGCTCTGATTTTAATTATTTCCTGTCTTCTACTACTCTTAGTGTTGATTTGTTCCTCTTTTTCTAGTGCTTTGAGGTGTGATGTTAAGTCATTTATTTGTTGGTTTTTTTTTTTTTTTTTTAAGGAATGAACTCAGTGCAATGAATTTTCCTCTTACTACTGTCTTCATAGTGTCCCAGAGATTTCTATACAATGTATGTGCATTTTCATTTACCTCTAGGAATTTTTTAATCTCCTCCTTGATGTCTTCGTCAACCCCTTGTTCATTCAGTAGCATGTTGTTTAGCTTCCAGTTGTTAGAATAGTTCTTTTTGTTTCTTGTTTTGTCCTTGATTTCCAATTTCATCCCATTATGGTCTGATAGAATGCAGGGTAGTATCTCTACTTTTTTATATTTGCTGAGATTTGCCTTGTGGCATAATATATGGTCTATTTTGGAGAAGGAGCCATGTGCTGCTGAGAAGAAAGTGTATACATTCACTGAGGGATGAAATATTCTGTATATGTTCGTTAGGTCTAAGTTATTGATTGTTTTAATGAGTCCTACAGTTTCTTTATTTAGCTTTTAGTTAGATGATCTATCCATTGGTGAGAGAGGTGTGTTGAAGTTCCCTAGAATAATTGTGTTGTGGTCTATTTTACTCTTGAACTTGAGAAGGGTTTGTTTGATGAATGTAGGTGCCCCATTATTTGGGGCATATAGATTTATAATTGTTATATCTTGTTGATGAATGGTTCCCTTAAGTAGTAAGAAATATCCATCTTTGTCCCTTTTGATTAGCTTTGGCTTGAAGTCTACCTTATTTGATATGAGAATGGAAACCCCTGCTTGCTTCCGCAGCCCATGTGGGTGATAAGACTTTTCCCATCCTTTCACCTTCAGTCTATTGATGTCTTTCTCTATGAGGTGGGTTTCTTGGAGAGAGCAAATTGTCGGCTCGTTCTTTTTTAATCCAGTCTGACAATCTGTGTCTTTTGAATGGTGAATTTAGGCCATTAACATTAAGGGTTATTACTGAGATGTGATTCTTATTCCCATCCATCTTTATTTGTTTATGGTATTTAACTCGATTTGTTTTTCTCCTCTGGTTGGTATTTCCTTTAGTTTAATATCTCCCTTTGTTGATTTTCATTGTTATTTTTCTTTTCTTCTTCGTGGAATATTTTGCCCAGGATGTTGAGAAGTGCTGGCTTTCAAGTTGTGAAATCTTATAACTTTTGTTTGTCATGGAGGGTTTTTATTTCATCTTCAAATCTAAAGCTCAGTTTTGCTGGGTATAAGATTCTTGGTTGACATCCCTTTTCTTTCAGAGCTTGAAATATGCTATTCCAGGATCTTCTAGCTTTTAAAGTCTGGGTTGAAAAATCTGAACATAGTCTGATTGGCTTCCCCCTATATGTAATCTGCTTCCTTTCTCCCGTGGCTTTTAATATTCTCTCCTTGGTCAGTATATTAGGTATTTTCATTATAATGTGCCTTGGTGTGGATCTGTTGTGATTTTGTACGTTTGGTGTTCAGTAAGCCTCTTGCACTTGGTTTTCCCATTCATTCCTCAAGTTTGGGAATTTTTCTGCTATTATTTCATTGAATACATTACTCATTCCTTTGGCTTGGAACTCTGCACCCTCCTCCACCCCAATCACTCTTAAATTTGGTCTTTTTATGTTGTCCCATATTTCTTGAATGTTCTGTTCTTGATTTCTTTCAATTTTTGCTGTGTAATCAACATTTTTCTCCAGGGTATATATTTTGTCTTCATTATCTGAGGTCCTTTCTTCCAAGTGGTCTAATCTGTTGGTGATGCTTTCAATTGAACATTTAGTTTGGTTTATTGCTTCTTTCATTTCCAGAATTTCTGTTTGGTTTCTCTTTAGAACCTCTATCTCCCTATTGAAGTAATCTTTTGCTTCCTGTATTTGTTTTTGGAGTTCTTTGTTAAAATGATCTTTTACCACCTGTATTTGCTCCCTTGTATCATTTTTGAGTTTGTTCTTAAGTTCCATAAACATTTGGAATATGTAATTTCTAAATTCCATCTCTGGCATTTGACCAACTGTGCTTGCCATGGAATCTTCTGAGGAGATACGTTGATTTGTTTGAGTCACTTTCTTCCCTTGTTTCTTCATATTGCTTGTGTGATTTTTCTTCTAGCACTGTGGAACCTCGACTATTTCGTTTTTTACCTTAAATTCTTATGATGTTCCTGTAGTACAATGCTATCAGATCCTCTTATAAATACTTTATACTTTAAAACCAAACACTTACTATTCAGATAATCACAGTTTGATCACAATGTACAGATTTAGTTAACTCAGATATTGTCTCCAATTTACTCTGTATGTTTGTGATGGGTTTTATAGTTTCAAGTGTTGGACACAGAGGAGATTAGTTTAGGAAGAAGGAAGTGAGGGTATTGGGTTGATCTTTCTTAGGAAGTGTGAAAACATAATTCTGTGGAAGTGGTTTAATATCATCAGACAAGAGAGGAAAGAGAGTGAACGATTTAGTGGAAAGACCGATTTATATATACGCCAAACTTACGCAACCGTTGAGAGAAGAAAAAAAGAAAGATGGAAAAGAAAAGAAGAAGAAGAAAAAAAAAGAGAGATGACAAAGAAGTAGGGATTAGTGTAAAAGAGAGGAAAGAGAAAGTAAGAGGAAAAAAAAAAGAGAGAGAGAGAATAAATTATATATAACACCGCTTTGCTGTATAATTTAGTTGCCCCAGTTCTAGAAATCCCAACTTCGGAGTATAACTTGTTTTCGCCTCTGTTGAGAATGCAATGGCAGGGTGTAAATAGGAAAGATGAGGGAAGAAGAAAGGAGACAAAAGTGAGAAGGAAGAAAAGAAATAAAGAAAAGAGGAATAAAAGCAAACAAACAAGCACACAATCAAACAACAACAAAACAAACAAAAAAAAAAGAAAACCAAAGTCAAACCCAGGAACAAATCTCAGTCAAACAGCGCCCTGTGAAGTCCTTCTTTTTTTCCCTTCCAGTTTAAGCCAGTTGTCCCGGATCACGTCTAGGCAGTTACCAAGAACCTGGGAAGCTTGCAGACCGGGGCATGTTCTCCTGCTGTCCTGTGCTGGGATCGCCTTTCTGCAGTTGGCAGGCTGGGAAAGTCTGCCGGTGGGGGCAGACCTGGGAAGCTTGCAGCCGGGGCTTTTTCCTCTGGGGTCCCTCTCTGCGATGGCGTCTCCGTGGTGGGCAGGCTGAGAAAGTCCTCTGGAGGGCCTAGCTAGAAAGCTTGTAGGCCGGGGGCTTTTTCCGGCGGAGTCCTGTGCTGGGATCGCCTTTCTGCGGTTGGCAGGCTGGGAAAGTCTGCCAGTGAGGGCCTAGCTGGAAAGCTTGCTGGCCGGGGCTTTTTCAGCTGAGGTCCCACGCTGGGATCACCTCTCTGCAGATGGCGGGCTGGGAAAGTCTGCTAATATTTATCTTAACTCTTTCAAGAAAGAAAGATAAGTCACATTCTCATATGTCTTATTACAGTATATTATTATAATTGTTCTTTTTTTTTTTTTTTTTTTTTTTTTTTGGTACCGGGGATTGAACTCAGGGGCACTCACCACTGGCCACATCTCCAGCCCTTTTTTTGTATTTTATTTAGAGACAGGGTCTCACTGAGTTACTAAGTGCCTCGCCATTGCTGAGGCTGGCTTTGAACTCGCAATCTCCTGCCTCAGCCTCCCAAGTGCTGGGATTACAGACGTGTGCCACCGCACCCGGCTGGGCTTTTTCTTGATGGTAGCTTTTTGATGGTGTCTTCTATTTCCTTGATTGAAATTGATCTGTTTAAATGTGTACAGCCTCCCGTTCTAGTTTGGGCAATTCGTACGACTCTAGAAATCTGTGGATGCATTCAGTATTTTCTATTTTATTAGAGTACAAGTTTTCAAAGTAACTTCTAATTATCTCCTGTATATCTGAGGTGTTTGTTGTGATATTTCCTTTTTCATTACTGATGTTAGTAATTTGAGTTTTTTCTCTTTTTCTTTTTGTTAGCATCGCTAACGGTCTGTCAATTTTATTTATTTTTTCAAAGAACCAACTTTTAGTTTTGTCAATTCTTTGAATTGTTTCTTTAGTCTCAATTTCATTAATTTCAGCTCTGATTTTAATTATTTCCTGTCTTCTACTACTCTTAGTGTTGATTTGTTCCTCTTTTTCTAGTGCTTTGAGGTGTGATGTTAAGTCATTTATTTGTTGGTTTTTTTTTTTTTTCTTTTAAGGAATGAACTCAGTGCAATGAATTTTCCTCTTACTACTGTCTTCATAGTGTCCCAGAGATTTCTATACAATGTATGTGCATTTTCATTTACCTCTAGGAATTTTTTAATCTCCTCCTTGATGTCTTCGTCAACCCCTTGTTCATTCAGTAGCATGTTGTTTAGCTTCCAGTTGTTAGAATAGTTCTTTTTGTTTCTTGTTTTGTCCTTGATTTCCAATTTCATCCCATTATGGTCTGATAGAATGCAGGGTAGTATCTCTACTTTTTTATATTTGCTGAGATTTGCCTTGTGGCATAATATATGGTCTATTTTGGAGAAGGAGCCATGTGCTGCTGAGAAGAAAGTGTATACATTCACTGAGGGATGAAATATTCTGTATATGTTCGTTAGGTCTAAGTTATTGATTGTTTTAATGAGTCCTACAGTTTCTTTATTTAGCTTTTAGTTAGATGATCTATCCATTGGTGAGAGAGGTGTGTTGAAGTTCCCTAGAATAATTGTGTTGTGGTCTATTTTACTCTTGAACTTGAGAAGGGTTTGTTTGATGAATGTAGGTGCCCCATTATTTGGGGCATATAGATTTATAATTGTTATATCTTGTTGATGAATGGTTCCCTTAAGTAGTAAGAAATATCCATCTTTGTCCCTTTTGATTAGCTTTGGCTTGAAGTCTACCTTATTTGATATGAGAATGGAAACCCCTGCTTGCTTCCGCAGCCCATGTGGGTGATAAGACTTTTCCCATCCTTTCACCTTCAGTCTATTGATGTCTTTCTCTATGAGGTGGGTTTCTTGGAGAGAGCAAATTGTCGGCTCGTTCTTTTTTAATCCAGTCTGACAATCTGTGTCTTTTGAATGGTGAATTTAGGCCATTAACATTAAGGGTTATTACTGAGATGTGATTCTTATTCCCATCCATCTTTATTTGTTTATGGTATTTAACTCGATTTGTTTTCTCCTCTGGTTGGTATTTCCTTTAGTTTAATATCTCCCTTTGTTGATTTTCATTGTTATTTTTCTTTTCTTCTTCGTGGAATATTTTGCCCAGGATGTTGAGAAGTGCTGGCTTTCAAGTTGTGAAATCTTATAACTTTTGTTTGTCATGGAGGGTTTTTATTTCATCTTCAAATCTAAAGCTCAGTTTTGCTGGGTATAAGATTCTTGGTTGACATCCCTTTTCTTTCAGAGCTTGAAATATGCTATTCCAGGATCTTCTAGCTTTTAAAGTCTGGGTTGAAAAATCTGAACATAGTCTGATTGGCTTCCCCCTATATGTAATCTGCTTCCTTTCTCCCGTGGCTTTTAATATTCTCTCCTTGGTCAGTATATTAGGTATTTTCATTATAATGTGCCTTGGTGTGGATCTGTTGTGATTTTGTACGTTTGGTGTTCAGTAAGCCTCTTGCACTTGGTTTTCCCATTCATTCCTCAAGTTTGGGAATTTTTCTGCTATTATTTCATTGAATACATTACTCATTCCTTTGGCTTGGAACTCTGCACCCTCCTCCACCCCAATCACTCTTAAATTTGGTCTTTTTATGTTGTCCCATATTTCTTGAATGTTCTGTTCTTGATTTCTTTCAATTTTTGCTGTGTAATCAACATTTTTCTCCAGGGTATATATTTTGTCTTCATTATCTGAGGTCCTTTCTTCCAAGTGGTCTAATCTGTTGGTGATGCTTTCAATTGAACATTTAGTTTGGTTTATTGCTTCTTTCATTTCCAGAATTTCTGTTTGGTTTCTCTTTAGAACCTCTATCTCCCTATTGAAGTAATCTTTTGCTTCCTGTATTTGTTTTTGGAGTTCTTTGTTAAAATGATCTTTTACCACCTGTATTTGCTCCCTTGTATCATTTTTGAGTTTGTTCTTAAGTTCCATAAACATTTGGAATATGTAATTTCTAAATTCCATCTCTGGCATTTGACCAACTGTGCTTGCCATGGAATCTTCTGAGGAGATACGTTGATTTGTTTGAGTCACTTTCTTCCCTTGTTTCTTCATATTGCTTGTGTGATTTTTCTTCTAGCACTGTGGAACCTCGACTATTTCGTTTTTTACCTTAAATTCTTATGATGTTCCTGTAGTACAATGCTATCAGATCCTCTTATAAATACTTTATACTTTAAAACCAAACACTTACTATTCAGATAATCACAGTTTGATCACAATGTACAGATTTAGTTAACTCAGATATTGTCTCCAATTTACTCTGTATGTTTGTGATGGGTTTTATAGTTTCAAGTGTTGGACACAGAGGAGATTAGTTTAGGAAGAAGGAAGTGAGGGTATTGGGTTGATCTTTCTTAGGAAGTGTGAAAACATAATTCTGTGGAAGTGGTTTAATATCATCAGACAAGAGAGGAAAGAGAGTGAACGATTTAGTGGAAAGACCGATTTATATATACGCCAAACTTACGCAACCGTTGAGAGAAGAAAAAAAGAAAGATGGAAAAGAAAAGAAGAAGAAAAAAAAAGAGAGATGACAAAGAAGTAGGGATTAGTGTAAAAGAGAGGAAAGAGAAAGTAAGAGGAAAAAAAAAAGAGAGAGAGAGAATAAATTATATATAACACCGCTTTGCTGTATAATTTAGTTGCCCCAGTTCTAGAAATCCCAACTTCGGAGTATAACTTGTTTTCGCCTCTGTTGAGAATGCAATGGCAGGGTGTAAATAGGAAAGATGAGGGAAGAAGAAAGGAGACAAAAGTGAGAAGGAAGAAAAGAAATAAAGAAAAGAGGAATAAAAGCAAACAAACAAGCACACAATCAAACAACAACAAACAAACAAAAAAAAGAAAACCAAAGTCAAACCCAGGAACAAATCTCAGTCAAACAGCGCCCTGTGAAGTCCTTCTTTTTTTCCCTTCCAGTTTAAGCCAGTTGTCCCGGATCACGTCTAGGCAGTTACCAAGAACCTGGGAAGCTTGCAGACCGGGGCATGTTCTCCTGCTGTCCTGTGCTGGGATCGCCTTTCTGCAGTTGGCAGGCTGGGAAAGTCTGCCGGTGGGGGCAGACCTGGGAAGCTTGCAGGCCGGGGCTTTTTCCTCTGGGGTCCCTCTCTGCGATGGCGTCTCCGTGGTGGGCAGGCTGAGAAAGTCCTCTGGAGGGCCTAGCTAGAAAGCTTGTAGGCCGGGGGCTTTTTCCGGCGGAGTCCTGTGCTGGGATCGCCTTTCTGCGGTTGGCAGGCTGGGAAAGTCTGCCAGTGAGGGCCTAGCTGGAAAGCTTGCTGGCCGGGGCTTTTTCAGCTGAGGTCCCACGCTGGGATCACCTCTCTGCAGATGGCGGGCTGGGAAAGTCTGCTAATATTTATCTTAACTCTTTCAAGAAAGAAAGATAAGTCACATTCTCATATGTCTTATTACAGTATATTATTATAATTGTTCTTTTTTTTTTTTTTTTTTTTTTTTTTTTTTTGGTACTGGGGATTGAACTCAGGGGCACTCAACCACTGGGTCACATCCCCAGCCCTTTTTTTGTATTTTATTTAGAGACAGGGTCTCACTGAGTTACTAAGTGCCTCGCCATTGCTGAGGCTGGCTTTGAACTCGCGATCCTCCTGCCTCAGCCTCCCAAAGTGCTAGGATTACAGGCGTGCGCCACTGCGCCCGGCCTATTTTATTTAATGTTGTTAATATCTTACTGTACCTAATTTATTAATAAAATTTATCATAGGTGTGTGTATATATAGGGAAAAATGTAGTATATACAGGATTGGGTACTATCCATGGTTTCAGGAGTCTGCTAGGGGTCTTGGAAAATATCCCCAAGAATCAAGTGGGACTACTTTAATGTAAAACATAAATGAACAACATAATGAATGATTACATAAACAAATACCATGAAATCACCACCTGGGTCAAAAACAAACATGCCACCACTACAGAAGCCTCCAACTTGCCCTTCCCAGTTAGAACTCGTTCCCTCACCCTCAAAATTATAATGACTGCACTTTGAAGGCAATTGCTTTCATGATTCTCTTTATACAAAGGTGATTTGAAAATAATGTAAAACTAACCAAGTGTGACGGTTGCACACCTGTAATCCCACCTACCTCAGAAGGCTGAGATAGAAGAATTGTAAGTTCAAGGTCAGCCTAGGCAACTTAGTGAGACCATTTCTCAAAATAGAAAATAGAAAAAGGGCTTGGGTGTAGTTCAGTGGTAGAACATCCCCAAGTTCAATACCCGGTGTTGGAATAAAATATATCAAAAATGTATTAGTCAATAAGACTATATCTGAAAATTTAGCCAACACAAATTTTTAAAGAATTATTATAACTAATTTTAAAATTGTACAAATGTTCCAAATTATCTGTATGTCATAGATCAATAGTCTAATTTATTACAAATCCTTTGCGGCCTATCAACAAGGATAAAATGGTGGCTATGATACAGTTCTTCATTTCTTCAAGAATGTTTTAGATTGTACAAAGTTCTCAAATTTCCTCAGAAATTTGAGGAATCATCTATACACAGTAAATATTTCAAAATAATATCCAATCCTCTTTCATGGAAGATACTTATTAGGGAACTACTGAAGCCTCAGAAACCCAGAAACCCACTGTGGCTATTAGTGAAAAAAAAAAAAAAAATCTCTTCTTCAGCTTGTTTGAATGTGTGATCCTTGTAATTATGTCCTCCGTAAAAAAAAGAATGGATTACAGACTCAGTATGTGAAATATGGGAGGGAATTTTTAGTTTGATGCATACTTCATAGCTATATATATATATATATAGTTAATGTGTAATAAATTTTGATGTGTCAATTCCTTTTTAATCACACTGGAACCTTTCTGCTATGCACCCCTAAATACTAAACTTTAGTTTTGTTTACTGTGCACCCTTATATAAATAAGAACACATACATATTTTATTTCAATCCTTCAACATTATTTCTATAATTTATCCATGTTGTATATAGCTGTCATTTGTTAATTTTCATTACTGTATGGTATTGCATTATACACATCTATCAAAAAACTGATTTCTCAACACTTGGTGATAGAGGTTTAAATTATTTCCATTTGAAACTATCAAATATAATGCTACTATGTACATTAAGATTTTTATCCCCCAGTACATATGAGGATATATTTTAGTTGGATACATACCTAGGAGTAAAATTGCTGGTCACAGGACTGCCTCATCTTCAGCTTTACTGCATCATATTAAACTAAATTAAATATTTTCCAAATAATTGTACCAGTTTTCTCTTCTAGCAGTTTTTGTTGTTCCATACCCTTGCCCATATTCAGCACTGCAGTAATTTTAATTTAAGCTGTTGTGGCATGTTGTTGTCTGAAGCGATGGCCGCTTGGAGCAATGAAGCCGCAGGAAGAAGTTCAGAGGCAAACTGGAAACAAACAGGCTTTTTATTCTGATAACTTCTCTCTCTGGCTCTAACAATGACTTTAACATGCACCACACACCAAATGGTGCTGACCCGATCAACAATCTCAGCTCAAGGCTCTCGAGATCCCGGGCCAAGTCCCGTAAGACTACAGAAGGCGGCAATGCCCAAACATCTCCATGGACCATAGTCAACCCAATCTTAGCCATCTCCCCAAACAGGGCTCCTGCATTTCCCCCCTTTTGTTTTAAAAGAGGGGATGCTCTAGGACATCTATGTGGAACCAACATTCTTACCTGTCATCGGATAATCAAGGCTGTGCCCTTGACTCCTGTCTTAGGTTGATATGTCGGCCAAATGAGACTGTCCCGTGCGACTGTGCCTGTCTTAGGTTGTCCCCCTCTGGGGATCTTACCCGTCATTGGCTAACCAGCCATCCAATGGAGCCCTTTAGGATCGACTGTGTATGATGACTAACAGCCATCCAATTGTGAGGAGATGCTGCGGCTTTAAGGCAACAAACCTTTTGGTGACGAGCCAAATTGCATAGCATATCAAATTGTTTAAACAAATCAGCTGCCCTAAGTTCCATCAAGTAACATACTGAATTGTCTAGACAAATACCCACAAGGCATTGTCCCGTAAAGTCCCAAACAATGAAAGATCAAAATGTCCATTTGTTATAACACGTTGTTGTAGGAGGCCCCATGTATGTAGAGCAGAGGCCACACTGATGGTGAGGTTGTTTGATGCTTGAGCAGCAGGGATGCTTGCAGTGACTGCGATCCCTGCAGCTGTAGCAGCAGCCGTCTTTTTTATGTCTAGACAATGCCACCAGCAAATCTTCAGGGCCCACTACCTAGAAACTCAAGCGTCAATTATTAAAGGAAAGGCAGTGTTATTCCAGCACTGAGTCAAGAGGCGAGTTGTCAAACTAAAAAATAGAATTATTAGATTAGAAAATTAAAGTTGATTTGTGCTCACACACATTGTTGTTTGAGCTCCCACAAACATAAGCTGGAAAAATATCATATTCAGAACAAAACAAAAAAAGACTGAGGGTATTTACTGTATTAAAGTTAGATTAAAGAAAAGCTAAAGGCACTTTGGAAAAATAATTTGTTAGCTGGAACCCTCAAGTCTCTGCATACACAGCAATCCTTTACCTGTTGAAATAATTGAAATTAATCAGTTATTAAACAAATGAAGTTAATAACAAATAAACAACCTTATGTCAAAACACCAAAATATCAGGTTATACAGCACTAGTCATATTTTTTGCTAAAGAGAAGTCCCAGGGACACCTATAAATCAAAATTGAAAGTACCTTTACTTATAAAATTATTTACCTAAATTGAATATTGTTAAACTAAAATGCATTAAAGTTATTTGGATCCATATATTTTTTTTTTTCATAAGTGCTTTCTTATTTGTGACGTCACACTGGACAGACGCACAAACATACAAACATGTTTGTGACGTCACATTAACATGAAATGTAGACAAATGTACAGACATAAAGACATGTATAAAAAGAAAAAAATACAATTGTGTGCACACTAAAGAGAGATCTCCTCATCCCAGCCTGGAGGAATGACACTTAAGTTGTGAAATATTTTGAAGGACTCTTTTAAGGGAATCATTCCATATCTTCATCTTGGTCCTCTTGATTTTGTACCTTTTTTATTAATCTTGATTCCTCAGCAACTTCATCTTGATCCTTTTGATTTGGTACCTGCTTTATTAATCTAGATGGTATCCATATTGGAGAGGATTCGTGCTTTGGAAAAACACAAACAGATCCTCTCCCCCAAATTAATACTGGATCTGGACCCTTCCATGTACCTGAAAGAACATCCTTCCAGTAAACCAAAGGTTTATGTTGTTGGTGTGGGTTCCAATGTCTGTCTCCAGCAGAATAACCATCAGAGTCTAAAGTTAAAAAATTTAAAGTAAACAGGGCAAGTGCCAATCTGTCCTTAGGATTTTTCCAGTTTCCTTCTTTCTGTTTTAACAACATAACTTTTAGTGTGCGGTTTGCTCTTTCAATAATGCCCTGACCCTGAGGATTGTATGGGATGCCTGTTTTATGGGACATAAATTTATTGAATTTTGGGCAAAACTGTTTGAAAGATGAGGATGTATATGCAGGGCCATTATCTGTTTTAAGCATTTTGGGGATGCCCAATGCAGCAAAAGCTTGTAAACAATGAGATGTAACATCTTTAACTTTTTCTCCGGAATGTAAGGATGCAAAAATCATGCCTGAGCATGTACCTATGGTTACATGAATAAATCGCAATTTTCCAAAACTTGGCTCATGAGTAACATCCACCTGCCACAAATGATTGGGCATTAATCCTCTAGGGTTAACACCAAAATGAGGATTGGGCAAATGTGTCATACAAGATTTACAATCTTTTACAATTGTTCTGGCTTGCTCTTTTGTGATTTTAAACCTACGTTGCAAGGTGGTGCTGTTGACATGAAACTGGGAGTGAAATAAAGTAGCTTGTTGTAGCGCTGAAAGTATAAATATATTTTTTGTAAGGTCATCTGCCTTTTGATTACCTTCATGGAGGGGATCAGGCAAGTCAGTATGTACTCTAATATGGCCTATGAGTAGAGGTTCTTTTCTTGCCCACAAAAGTTTTTGTATTTGATAAAACAATTTAAAGGATGGAGTATGAGGTGCTATTGGTCCTGCTAGCTCTAATTTTGGGATGGCTTGTACAATATAGTGGCTATCTGAAAAAATGTTTATGGGCTGGTCTCTAAAATTTTCTAGCTCTTACCACAGCTTCCAATTCCACTAGTTGAGCTGATTTGTGTGCAGTTATGTAAGTCATATTTTCTTTTGTAGTGACTACTGCAGCAGTACCATTTGAGGACCCATCTGTAAATACATTAAATGCCTTAGGAATAGGTTGATTTTTTTATTACCTGTGGAAATATAATAGGATGATTAGGATGAGACTTAATACAAAAAGATGGCGCAATATAGGATCGCGAGTTCAAAGCCAGCCTCAGCAATGGCGAGGCACTTAGCAACTCAAGATGATTATCAAAAAAGGGCTGGGGATGTGGCCCAGTGGTCAAGTGCCCCTGAGTTCAATCCCCAGTACCAAAAAAAAAAATTTGCAGAAGTAGAGCATCTAGCTATAGCCCAATCATTATCATTGGAGCATAAATATTCAATCTGTGATGATGAATAAGGAGTAATAATAGTAGCAGGGTGAATGCCAAATATTTTAGTAGAAGTCTTAAGTCCTTGAAGAATAAGTTTAGCCACCATGGAGGTATAAGACTCATTTATACACTTAGGAGAGACGGGCAAATATATCCATAATAAAGGCCCTTGTTGCCAAAATACTCCTGTGGGTGTATATTGTGAAAAAATAATAATCAATATCAGTGGTTGAGTTAAATCAAATCTATCACAATGAGCTCCTTCGATGGCTTTTTCTACTAACTTTAAAGCTTTCCTAGCATCTGGAGTCAGTGTTCGCAGTGAGGATGGATCAGGGTCCCCTCGAAGGATATCAAATAAAGGTTTTAGTTGGCCAGTAGTGAGGTTTAGTGTAGGGCGAAGCCAATTAATATCTCCCAGTAGTTTTTGGAAATCATTGAGGGTGGTCAAATGTTCTTTATTTATTAAAATTTTGGGGGGTCTAACAAAGGTATTCATAATTTTAAATCCTAAATATAATATGGGAGATCTGATTTGAACTTTTTCTTCTGCTATATATAATCCATATTTTTTTAAATTTTCTGCCACATCACTGAATATATTAAATAAGATATTTTGATTAGGGTGGGCCAGTAAAACATCATCCATGTAATGTAGACACATGAGGTTTGGATATTTATTTTTAATGGGTTGGATTGCTTTGTCCACATATATTTGGCATATGGTGGGGCTATTAGCCATTCCCTGCGGTAGCACTTTCCATTGATATCTTTTATCAGGGCCATTATTATTGTTAGAAGGAACTGAAAAAGCAAACCTGGGGGCATCCAGAGGATGTAGGGGAATGGAAAAGAAACAATCCTTTATATCAAGAGTAATAAGATGGAAATTTTTTGGAATAGCTACAGGATTAGGAAGTTCAGGTTGAGTAGGGCCCATGATCTGCATGGTTTTATTAATTTCTCTAAGATCATGTAACAATTGCCATTTTCCTGATTTTTTCTGGATCACAAATATGGGGGAATTCCAGGGAGAGGTGGAAGGTTCTATATGTCCTGCTTCTAGTTGTTCCTGAACTAGTAGATGGGCCACTTGTAATTTTTCTTTAGATAGGGGCCACTGAGGGGCCCACACTGGCTTATCAGAAAGCCATGGTATTTTCAAAATTATTTTCTCAGTGGCCCCAAAGAAAAATGTCTTTTTCCTTTATGATAATGATTTCTTTTAGGGTTAAGCTTACCTTGTACTTTTTGATAATGATTTTTTTTAGGGTTAAGATTACCCTGTAGATTTTCATATTTAACACCTGCAGGTTTGGTTGCAAGGTGTACTCCCATTTGTTGTAAAATATCTCTTCCCCATAAATTAACTGGTAGGTTAGGTAGAACATAAGGCTGAAACGTTCCTTTATGTCCTTCATCATCCTCCCATTTTAAAATTACCGCACTTTTTTCTGGGAGGTTATTATATCCCAAGCCTCTTAAACTGGTTGAAGCTTTTTGCAGAGGCCAGTGTTTGGGCCATTGACGTAAATTAATGATGGAAGAATCAGCTCCAGTATCTATAAGTCCCTCCATTTCTATTCCTTGGATTCTTATTTTACACATAGGCCTCCTTGTACAGTCTCGAACCCAGCAAACCATGGGTCTCGAATCAGTGGAACAAAATCCTCTATTGTTCCTATTTAGAGGCATATTCATTTTTTAAAAATATTTTTATTTATTTGCTTTAGTTGTACACAATGCGTTTTATTCAATGCATTTTATCTGTACGTGGTGCTGAGGATCGAACCCGGGTCGCCCACGCGCTAGGTGAGTGCTCTACCGCTGAGCCACAATCCCAGCCCCTAGAGGCATATTCATTTTAAATGAATTATGTAAATTTAGAAGGAGGAGCAGCTGAGCAATTCTATCTTTTTGATTAACAGAACTTATATTTTAGGGTGAGCTAAGCATTATTTTTATTTCCCCTTTGTTGTCTGAGTTTATTACACCTGGGGTCACTTGCAAACCTAATAAGCTTTTAGGACTTTTCCCGAGAATAAGTCCTACAGTCCCTGAGGGAAGAGGTCCCCTGACTCCTGTGGGAATCAGTTGAACCCCCATTTCAGGTGTTAACACTATTCGGGCGGTGGAACAGAGGTCTAATCCTGCATTTCCTCCTGTTCCTCTGGCAAGGGAGTGGATGGCTAGTAGGGATTGTGTCGGGGAAGCATCTGAGTGGATGCTTGAGGATACTCCTCCTCCAATGCCTCGTACATTTGTGGGCCCCAGGGCATTGGGCCCCGTGCCCCGTTTTTTTAGTTCTTGAACAAATGATTTCCATGGATGTCAAATTTTGAATGGCATTTATTGGCCCAATGCTTTCCCTTTTTACACCTGGGGCAGAGGCCTGGGGCACGGTATGAGCTTGGTCATATTTCTCTTTGGGGATTTTGCCTAGAATAGCCTGATTGATTATGATAATTTTGCCTGTAATATCCTGATTGATTATAATGTCTAGGTTGAGCCCTTGTGAAATTTTTAGGGGCAGCAGCTCTCATAGCTGCTGCAATCATATTTCCTGTGACAAAGGCGTCATTTATATCTTTACATAGTTGTATATATATGGAAAGATCCTTTTTATTTCTCCATGGCCTGATGGCTTCCTGGCAATATTTATTAGCATTTTCGTATGCTAATTGAACAACTAATGGCATAGCTTGATCAGCGTCTCCAAACAATCTACCTGCAGTTCTCAAAAGTTGAAAAGCAAAGTCAGCATATGGCTCATTAGGTCCTTGTATCACTTTTGACAAGCTACCTTGTAGATCCCCAGGTCCTTGTACAGTTATCCATGCCTTTAAGACAGCTGCGTTTATCTGAGCATATACTCCTGGGGTATAATATTTTTGAGCCTGTATATCTGTGAATTGCCCTTCTCCTGTGAGCATTTCTATATTATGGTCTCCAAACACTGCAGCTGCGTTTCTTTTAGCTGTTTCTATACAAAGTTCTTGAAATTGCGATCGCCAAACCAAGTATTGTCCCCCACTTAATGTTGCTTTACATAGACGTTTCCAGTCTGAGGGGGTTAAGCTAAAGGTGTTAAGGGACTCCAGTATACTCAACGTGAAAGGAGCTTGGGGTCCATATGTCATTACTGCCTCTTTGAGATTTTTTATTGTTTTGAAATCTACTGATTGGTGGCCCCTCTGTCCATTTTCATATTCAAATACTGGCAGTTCCCAATGTATCTGAGAGTTACCCTCGAGAGCGCATAAGCACTCAGAAAAACTTTTTATTTCTATTTCTAGGGTATGCAAATGCCTAGTGATACCCTTCATATTTTCTGTAATGGATTCCACCCATGGGGAAGTAGAGGACACAAGTTCCTCCACTTGATGATCCCTTATCTTGGTCTTCCTTAATTTCCTTTTGTTCATTTTCTCAGAATCACTTTTACCTAATTCCTCCTCACTACTACTACTCTCATTGGTCCTAACTGACTCAGTAACATCCTGAGTCCCAGGTTCAATTGAGAGCATGTATCCTTGAACTATTTCTAATAGCTTTAGCAGCTCGGATCTTTGTCAGTTTTGAGCCCGCACTGATACTATCCTTACTGGTCCTAACTGACTCAGCCGAGGCCAAGCTTTCATGGTCACTTTCACTTTTTTCCAAATCCTCCTCACTAATAACTGACTCAGCTATATCAAAGAATCCATCAAGAGCCTTGTACACTTGGGTCTTAGTTATTTTCGAACCCATTTTAACTGCTCTGACTAGAGACTCCTGCGAGGTTCCTCAGTTCTTACCTGTTGTGCCGATTCCCCATACGGGCCACCACCTGTTGTTGTCCGAAGCGATTGCTGCTTGGAGCAACAAAGCCACGGGAAGAAGTTCAGAGGCGAACTGGAAACAAACAGGCTTTTTATTCTGATAACTTCTCTCTCTGGCTCTAACAATGACTTTAACATGCACCACACACCAAATGGCGCCGACCCGATCAGCAATCTCAGCTCAAGTCTCTTGAGATCCCGGGCCAAGTCCCGCGAGATCCCGGACCAAGTCCCGTGAGACTACAGAAGGCGGCAATGCCCAAACATCTCCATGGCCCGTAGTCAACCGCAATCTTAGCCATCTCCCAAACAGGGCTCCTGCAGTGGCATTTTCTATAAAGCCCTCTCCTTTTTCATGAAAGATATCATGGTGTTGAAAGAGTTAGCTTTGACTTCTACTTGCTGTTTAGTTCTTTATTCACATATATGGCCACCAGGTATTGCTATTTTAATTATTTAGATCCAGACTATCTCTGTACATTTATCTTTTCTTGAAAGGAGTAACACAAATCTTTTTCTATAAGTACTTAATTTCTAGTTAATAAGCTTTAAGAGTCTTTTTGTGATTAAAAATAAACTTCTCTTACTTTTAAAGTAGATATAAATCCCTTAGAGCAAAAAGTCTTTCATGAGCTAACATTCAGCCTTGCCTCCTTCTTTTCCCTGCTTCTAGGTTTTATAAACAACTGCTATAAAAGAAAAACAATAGTGCTTTGGAATCCCAGACAGAGAAAGGTGACTTTGATCAGACAGTCTAAATAGTGTACAGAGAAAACAGTTTCAGGGAAACCATGAGAGATAAATTTTCACCCAAACTAATTAGATTAATAATGATGAAATTATAATATGCCCAGGCAGTCATGTACAGGGCCTTGAAAAGGTGCAAGTGACCTCAAAACCTTGAAATATATGAAATAAGAAATTTAATTTGTCTAAAAATTAAGTCACATCTGTAATGAAATCACCAAAGAAAGTGTAAACAATCTGTGCTGCCAAAAATTGTGCTTAAAACCTACAACAAAGTGAAAGTAAAGACAGAAGATTCCACAGCCTGACTCATGTGTCGGTGTGTTATTTTCCCCATTGCTGCTTCTCTGCATCCGTACTTCGCTGAGCGCTCGCGTTGTACCCCCTGACTGGGGCTGGCCCCCAGCATTAAGCCATCCACATAATTAAGTAGCAGTTTCTCTTTTAATTTGTAATTCACAGATTACTAATGAATTGAGCATATTTCACATGACTACTGGAAATTTGGATATACTATCTGTATTGTTCCTATTCAAGGCTTTGGCCTTTTTATGTTTTTATTAGTGCTTTATAGTTATACATAATATTGGGGTTCATTTTGACATAATCAAACATACACAGAATATAATTTGTTCCACTTCAGTCCCCAGTACTTCCTCTTTTCCTTCCCTCCACCTGGCCCTTATTCCCCTTTCTCTACTGGATTTCCTCCTATTTATTTATAGGGTTTTTTTGTTAATTAGTGCTTTAAAGATATACATAAAGGTGAAATTCACTCTGATATATATGTATATATGTGTGTGTGTGTGTGTGTATATACATATATATATGTGTATATATATATATATATATACATACATACATACATACATACACACAGCATAATTTTGTCAGTTTCATGCTATCATTGCTCCCTATTGTTGTCCTTCCTCCCTTCCCCTCTATTCCCTTCCCTCCTCTACTGATCTCCCTTTGATTTTAATGGGATTCCCCCCACCACCCTTCCCCCCCCCCCCCTTATTTTGGTCTAGTTTCTGCATATAAGAGAAAACATTCAAGCCTTGACTTTCTGAGTCTGGCTTATTTTACTTAGCATGATGTTCTCCAGTTCTATCCATTAACCAGCAAATGTCATAATTTCATTTTTTATAAATGAGAAAAACTCCATTGTGTATTTCCTGATTTCATTCTGAGCAGATTCACTATTGGAATATAAGAATGCAATTTATTTATGAATGTTATTTTTTAATTTTTTTTTAGTTGTAGTTGGACACAATACCTTTATTTTATTTATTTATTTTTATGTGGTGCTAAGGATCAAACCCAGGGCCTCGTACATACTAGGCGAGCACTCTATCACTGAGACACAACCCCAGCCCATGAATGTTATTCTTATATTCTGCTAATTTGCTGCATTTATCAGTTCTATAGAAGTCTGGTGGAGTTTTTTGAGTCTTCTAGATATTCCTGATCATGTCATCAGCAAACAGAGAGAATTTAATTCTTTTTCCTATTCATATCCCTTTAATTTCCTTTTCTTGCCTGATTACTCTGCCTAGAGTTTGAAGAACTCTATTGAATAGGAGTGGTGAGACTGGACATCCTCATCTCATTTTAGAGGAAATGCTTTAAGTTCATTATTTTCAGGAAATGCTTATCAGTATGATATTTTCCTTGGATTTATTATGTAGACCTTACAATGTTGAGGTAAACTCTCCCTAGTTTCTCTAGTGTTTTTAACAGGAACGAGTGCTAGATGTTGTCAAATGCTTTTTCTGCATCTATTGAGATAATCATGTGATTCTTGTCCTTAATTCTATTTATGTTCTGAGTTGCATTATTGATTTGCTCAAGTTGAACCAATCTTGCATTCCTGAGATACAATACATTTGATCATGGTGTACTATCTTCTTAATATCTTCTTTAATGTAAATTGGCAATGTTTTATTAAGGATTTTTCTATCTATGTTCATTGGGCTATCAATCTGGACATGGTTTTTTCTTTTCTGTGATGTGTCTTTGTCAGGATTTGGTATCAAGTTGATAATGGCTTCATAGAATGAATTTGTCAGTGTTTCCTCTCTTTCCGTTTCATGGAATAATTTGAGGAGGATTGGCATTTAGTTCTTATTTAAAGGTCTGGTAGAACTTGGCAGAGAATCCATCTGGTCCCGTGCTTTTCTTTGTTGGAGGGGTTTTAATTGCTGCTTCAATCACATTCCTTAATACTTGTCTGTTTAGGTTTTCTATATCCTCATGATTCAATTTGGGTATATCATATGTTTCTAAAAATTGTCATTTTAGATTTTTCAGTTTATTGAAGCACAAGTTTTCAAAATAGTTCCTAATGATCTTCTGGATTTGAGAACTCTGTGGTGATATCTCCTTCTTCATCTCTAATTTTGTCAGTTTGGGTCTTCTCTTTCTTTTGGTTAGTTTGGGTAAGGGTTTGTCCTGTTTATCTTTCCAATGAAACAATTCTCTGTTACATTGATACTGTGTGTTGTTTTTAGGGGGGAATAATTTTTAATCATTATTATTATTTTTTTAATCATTATTATTATTATCTTACAAACACACTTTTGAATTGTAGTGGCACCCCCTCCTCCACAGAAAATCTTAATTAAACCTCCCCAGAGACCCTCACCATAATTGTTCTTAGACTCTCAGCAAAATTTCTGCAAAAGCATTTTCAGGTGGAAGATATGCTTGCTGAAGCAAAGTGGGATAAGAAAGACCAACTCAAGACCTTCACAGAGGCATTCACATTGCAAAGGACAGTGGTTAAATCCTTGAAAGCCAACTGGTGGGCAGAAGGGGAGGTGAGGGAGACTCTCCCTTTCCCAGGCACTGATTTTCACAAAGGGCATCCTTAGGGTTTTGTTTTGTTTTGTTTTGTTTTGTTTTTTGTGGTACCGGGGATTGAACTCAGGGGCACTCGACCACTGGGTCACATCCCCAGACCTTTTTTGTATTTTTTATTTAGAGACAGGGTCTCACTGAGTTGCTAAGTGCCTCGACTCGCGATCCTCCTGCCTCAGCCTCCCAAAGTGCTGGGATTACAGGCGTGCGCCACCGCGCCCGGCTCCTTAGGGGTTATTTTTGTAAAACTGGTCTGAGTTGGGAACCCAGAAGAGTAGAAAAAAAACACTACTGTTATGTGGACTTCTGCAAATTATGAGCCTCTGAGCCCTTCCAACTACACATTGGGTATAAAGTTCTAAAACTTTCTGAACTTGGGGTTCAGAAGGATTGATTGATTGTAGCGAAACCTTTTTTCCCTCTGGACCTGGCTGCAGCCAATAAAACTTTTTCCTGCTAATTCCTCAGTGTCTAACCTCATCTGTCATACAACATTTTCATGCAATGCTGCCTGTGCTGGAAGCAATCCTGGGCCACAAGTCTGCACACTCCTTTATAATTTGTCCTGTGATAGATGAATCTTTCATCTCAGCTTTATATTGTTTTTAATCTTAATTTCATCAATTTCATAATTTTATTCTTCTACTGATTTTGGAATTTGTTTTTTCCTCCCCATGGCCTTGCTTGAGGTCTAACATTAAATTACGGGATTCTTTCTCTTTTTTTCATTTTTTAAACTGGGAATTTACACCAGGGGTGCTAAACCACTGAGCCATATCCACAGCCCTTTTTATTTTTTATTTTGAAACAGGGTCTTGCTAGTTGCTTAGGGCCTCACTAAGTAATTGAGTTTTACTTTGAACTTGTGATCCTCCTGCCTCAGCCTCCCAAGCCACTGGATTTACAGGTGTGTGCCACCAGTTATATTTTTTATTTTTATTTTTTTATAGTTGTAAATGGACAACACCTTTATTTTATTTTGTTAATTTTATGTGGTTCTAAGGATCGAATCCAGTGCCTCACACATGCTAAGAAAGCTCACTGAGCTACAGCCCCAGCCCTTTTTTTTTTTAATGTAGGAACTCAATACTATAAACTTTCCTCTCTGAACTGCCTTCATACTATCCCAAAGATTTTTGATGTTATATGTCTATTCTCATTTGTTTCTAATTTTTTTATTTATCCCCTTATTTCTTCTATGATCCATCCCTCATTCAAAAGTATATTATTTAGCCTCCAAGTGTTAAAATTGTTTTTATCTTGTTGATTTATAATTTCATTCCATTATGATATTAGAGGATGCAAGGAATTGTCTCTATTTTCTTGTATTTGCTAAAACTTGCTTTGTATCATAAAATATGACCTATTTTAGGAAAGTTCCAGGTTGGTTGAAAAATAAATAAATTTGGTTGTTGATGGATGAAATATTCTATAGATATCTTTTAGGTCCATTTGATTAATAGTATTTTTTAGTTCTGAAGAGTTTTCACCTAGTTTATGTCTGGATGACATAGCTAATAATGAAAGAGGTGCGCTGAAATCACCCCAATATTATTGTATTCTGGTCTGCTTGATTCTTTGTATTGAGAAGGATTTGTTTTATGTGCATTGGTGCACCAATATTTGGCACACACATATGTACAATCCCTATATCTTTTTGCTGGATAATTCCCTTAACCAGTGTGAAGTTAACCTTTTTTATCTCTTCTGATTAATTTTGGATTGAAGTCTACTTTCTCTGATATGAGAGTAGCTACCCCGGCTTGCTTTCAGTCCCCGTTTGCATGGTATGTCTTTTTCATCCTTTAACCTTCAGCCTGTGGATGTCTTTGCTTGTAAGGTGGGCCTCTTGTAAACAACATACAGTTAGGTCTTATTTTAAATCCATTCTGCCAATCCATTTACATTCAGTATTGTTATAGAGAGATGATGTTTAGAACCACCATTTTTATTTATTTCTAATGATTAATTCATGCTTGGTTCTCCTTTAATTGATTATTCTTCTAGTGAGATTCATCCCTATATTTCTGATTTTTATTTTTTCATTTCTTCTGCATAAAATATTTCACTGAGTATGTTCTGTAATGCAGGCTTAGTGGCTATGAATTCCTTTAATTTCTGCTTATCATATTCAATTCTGAAGGATGGTTTTGCTGGATATAGTAATCTTGGATGTCACTGTTTTCTTTCAAAGCTTGGTATATATATATTTTTCTAAGCCCTCCCAGTTTTTAAGCACTGGACAAAGAAATCATTTTAAATCCTAATTGACTTACCTACCTCTAAATGTTTTTCTATTTTGCTATTGCAGCTTTTCAAATTCAATCATCATTCTTTATATTAGGTATTTTAATTATAATGTGTTTTGGAGAGGATTTTTTTTTATCTTGCCTATTTGGGGTTCTAAATGTCTCTTATATTTTAATTTTTATCTGGTTTCTAAGGCTTGGGATATTTTCTGATAATATCCCCTTAAAAAGTTTATGTGTTCCAGGCCTGAGATTGTAGCTCAGTGGTATAGCACTCACCTAGCACGAGTGAGGCACTGGGTTCAATCCTCAGCACCACATAAAAATAAAACAAAGAAGCTGGGCGCAGTGGCACACGCCTGTAATCCCAGCACTTTGGGAGGCTGAGGCAGGAGGATCATGAGTTCAAAGCCAGCCTCAGCAATGGAGAGGCACTTAGCAACTCAGTGAGACCCTGTCTCTAAATAAAATACAAAAAAGGTCTGGGGATGTGACCCAGTGGTCGAGTGCCCCTGAGTTCAATCCCCGGTACCACAAAAAAATAAATAAATAAATAAATAAATAAATAAATAAATAAAACAAAGATATTATGTCCACCTAAAACTAAAAAACATATATATAAAAAGTTTGTGCATTCTTTTTGTGTTTGGGTGTTTTTGTTTATATCAGTGATTCTTATATTTGATCTTAATGTCATCTCAGATTTCAACTGAATTCTTAATTTACTAAGTCTTTCATTTGCAGGATTTCTGTTTGATACTTCTTTAAAATCTCTATCTCCTTATTGAAATGATCTTACACTTCCTGTATTTTCAAATTCATGCCTCATATCTTCTTTTAGCTCTTTGAGCATTTTAACTATGAACTTTTCTAAAGTCTTTCTCCAACATTCCCTTCACTCTGGTGTCAATGGGATCAGTTACTGAAGTGTTGTGGGTTGTTTGGGGTGGTGTGTTCCCTTACTTTTTTCATATTGTTTGTATGTCTATCCATCTGCCCGGATGATTATCTCTTCTGCTCTTATGCAATAGACTGTTTATTGACCTTCTTTCTCTTAAGTTCCCCAGGCTGGTGAATATTCAAGTATTGATAGTCCCATTAACATGTATCCTCTGCTGTTCCCAATATCAGCACCACTATAAGAGAAGATACTAAACCCTATTAACTACAATCACTTCATACTAGAGTCATATACTAATAAACCTTGTGGGAGGAACTCATTGAAAATGTTCTCTACAGTTCTTCTAATCTGGGTATAAAATTGTGATAATGTTCTGGAATAGGTTGAGAATTTAGTTATTAAAGATAGCAAAATTACTATTACATTATAGAGGAGTTGAATGGGGGAGGTAAGAAAATTGGGCAAAGTTAAAAAGAAAAAAAAAAGAGAAAAGAATAATTCAAATCAATGTAAAAAGAAAAAAAGATGTGTCAAAGAATTTCAGGCAGGAGTAGGTAATGCAAGAGGAAAAGAGGGACTAGGAGAAACAATTGTAAAACTAAGATAGGAAAACAAAGATAGTATGATTCCAGTTAATGCTTTAAAACATTAGAAGAAATACAATAAAATAGTTTGAGGGTGCAGCATCAAATAATAGAGGAACATTTATCAATTCAAAATGAAAAATAACCTATGTAAGATCAAAACTGACATTACAACTATTTTTAATAATCCATGTTGAGGTATAAAAGTTTATTGAATCTTCTTGATTTGGATCTCATCAGGATGTGAGACCTTTAGAAGACGCCCACCACTCTTCAACTCTACATCTATGATTCCCCGGGTGTGGAGTTAATGGTCCTGCCAGTTCTTCTCTAATACAATTCTAGGAGGCCTCCTCCAGTATTTGATGTGTCTGGCTACCTACTAGCTTTCTGTTGGGTGAGAGGAGACAGTCCCTAATTGTCTGTGACTTAGCAGCCAGGTTATGCAATAGTAGGATAGTTTCTTGATGCAAAGAAGACCTTAATTTTATTGTCAAATTTGTAAAACTTTTCCAGTACTGTGAGTGCTTTTTATTTCTGTTTTTAAATCTTTTTCTGAAGTCATGACAATATTTTTCTATTTTATCTTATAAGTTTTACTGTTTTTTCCATGTATATTCATGTCCAGATGGAATTGATTTGGGGCTATGAGACCGACATTAAGTTTCTTCTTTTTTCCTTACTTTTTCTCATATGGATATCCACTTGTCCCACACAATTTATTGAAAAGACTATTCTTAGTCCACTGCCATGCAATCAAGTACCCATTTACTGATGACTTTATTTCTGGGCTTTACTTTGTTATATCAATCTATCATCTATTCTTGGGTTGATACCACAATCATACTTACTGCAGCTTTGGAAGAAGGTCTTAGTATCTGGACTCCTCCCATATTGCTGCTTTTCTTCAAGAGTGTTTCAGCTACTCTTTATCTTTTAATTTTCATACTACAATAAATGGTTGCTTTTTATATGCTATTTTACAACTGTTTGTATAAAATTGGAACTGATATTTTTTCTTTTTTTTTTTTTTTTTTTTTTTTGGTACCGGGGATTGAACTCAGGGGCACTCAACCACTGGGCCACATCCCCAGCCCTTTTTTGTATTTTATTAGAGACAGGGTCTCACTGAGTTACTAAGTGCCTGGCCATTGCTGAGGCTGGCTTTGAACTTGCGATCCTCCTGCCTTAGCCTCCCAAAGTGCTGGGATTACAGGCGTGCGCCACCGCGCCCGGCATTGATATTTTTTCTAATGAAATTGTATCCCACAAACTTGCTTACTTACTAATGCTAATGATGCATGTGCGTTTTTTATTTTCCTATATACACAATCTTATCTATAAAATGACAACTTATTTTTTTCATTTCAAATTTGTTTTTATTTTGTACATATTCTTTGCAGATTTCTAATTTCTTACCATAAGATATAAAACATGATGCTATTACTGTCTCATGGTCAGAGATAGTTTACTTTTGATTTTATTTCTATCGCCTCAGGTATAAGCAACTTGTTTTGGCCTCTTCGATATGTTTTCCACTTTGTTGTTGTTGTTACAGCACCACACTAATTTTACTTGGAAGAACCATCCTAATTTCCATTTTATGTAGCCTTAATGAGACTGTTAATCAATGTGCCCACATTCCCTGACCAAGAAATAATAATATATCTCAAAATGTTCTTCAGACTCTCCTGAGTATGTGAAATATAAACCCAGTGACAAAAAGTTAAACTGACCCATTCTAAACCACATTTTTATTCGTCATTATTCCTTATAAAACACAAATATTAGCTGGTGAATCTTACTGGAGAAAACTAATCTGGACACAATGGAACACAAAATAATTGACCAATGTTCTCTGAACCAAAGATGTAAAGATATATTATCTCTATTCCCTACTACACAGATATGGGCCAAAATAGAAGAAGACCAGGTTCTACATAAGAAAAACCCTTATAACTTCTTATCTTTCAAAAAAAAGTGGCTCATCCAGGCCAGGAAGGAAAAGAGCTTCCCTTTGGAAAGTGCCCATGTTAGTCAGCTTTTCCTTACTATAACAAATACTTCATAAAGACAAAAGGTGGGGATGGGTTGTGGCTCAGTGGTAGAGTGCTTGCCTAGCATGTGTGAGGCACTGATTTCGATCCTCAGCACCACATATAAATAAATAAGATAAAGGCCCATCAACAACTAAAAAAATTAAAAAGGCAAAAGGTTTATTTTTGCCTGCACATTGGAGCATTCAGTCCATGATTGATTGTCTCCTTCACTTTGGGCCTGGGGCAAGGCAGCACCTCAGGTTAGCAGTAAGCGGCAAAGAAAAAACAATCGCCTCATGTTCAGCAAAGAAAAGGAGAGAAAGAAGAGGTGCTAGAGTCCCACTTTCCCCTTCAAGGGAACCCTCAATTGTAGAAAGTGGATGAGTCCCCATCACCAGCTGATCCTGCAATGTCAGCAAAAAGCCAAGCCTGGGAAACATTCCTCGCCAAAGGTGAGGATGTTATCAGCCTTGACTCTTGGCTCTGGCGCTGATAGTTATCACCCATTGTCCAGACATCCCATGACAATGGGTGTCCTAAGTATAGCAGGATAATAGCAAAATGTTCCTACACTGCAATAGTAGGATAGTTGCAAAAAATGTTTCTAACTCTGTAACTTTTTAGTGTACAAAGAAGCCTCTTGAAAACTTACAAGACTTGTACAATTTACAATGTCCCTATAGTTTAAATTCCTGATTATGAGAATCTATATAATAAACTTGCAGAGCTAGTTCTGGTCACTGTTCCTCCATCAGAGTGCAGTGTCCCACCTGGCCCCAGATTTTTGTGAAAACATCTGTGTCTTCTTTGTCTCTACGTTTTTCTTCATCTCCTGCCACCCCTAATAGAGAATCCTTTGTTGATATTGCATGGGTGCAGCACTCAATCACCTAAAGGTATCCCACTAGGCCCACGTTTTAAAGGTACTGCCACCTCCTATTAGCACCACTGGCTAAAGACCAAGCTTTTCAACCTTTGGAGGACATTTAACTAAACCAAAGCAATAGTCTTTATCTAAAATTGTTCACCCATCAAACAAGCAAAAAAAAAAATTTTTTTTAATCAATGCCATCCATTATTAATAAAGATACAGAGTAACGCACACTCTTGCATCACTGACTAGAATGTGGATTTCTATCATTTCTTTTGAAATGAATCAAGAAATAACTATTAAAATTTTAAATGCATACATTTTTTACCAATAATTCTGTTTGGGAGAAATTTTTCTTTAGAAATAAAAGCAACAGTACCTAAAATACATACATGCAAATGTTTCTTTCCATTTTGTCTGAACTCACAAAAGAAGGAAGGAAGGAAGGAAGGAAGGAAGGAAGGAAGGATGGATCTATATATATTGATCAAAAGAATTGTTGAAGCTGGTGGGCACAGTGGTGCATACCTGCAATCCCAGCTACTTAGGAGGCTGAGGAAGGAGATAACTAGTTCAAGGCCAACCTGGGCAACTTATCAAGACCCTGTCTCAAAAAACAAAAAAAAATTATAAAGGGCTGCAAGTGTAGCTCAGTGATAGAATGCCCCTGGGTTCAATCCCTAACATAAATGTTTGAAAAATGAATGGTTCAATATATTGTAATATATTCATGTTACAGAATATTAACTTTTTAAAAGAATTAGTCAACACAACTGAACTATACACTAAGAATTGTTTTAAGGGACTGTTGGTATAACTTAGTGGCTCAGTTCAGCATGTTCAATGGGTTTGATCCCCAGCACCACCAAAAGAAGACAAAATGAAAAGGGAAATATCTTTAAGATAGTAAATTTATATTAAGTACTTTTTAATCACATTTTTGAAAAGGAGAAAAAATGGATGAGTTGTATTTCCATGTTATAATCAGGAGAAATGATTGGTCAGATTTGGAAGCATAGATAAAGGAGTATCACATCACTAACAATACCCTGGACCAGGAACTCAAACAACCTGTACATGGTTAATCCCTCTCTGGAAGTAGATATATCACATTACCTTAGCTTGATGACAGCAAACATTCTAATTATATAATTTAAGTCCCTCATTTTTTTTTTCATGGTCATTTACAACTTGCCTGTGAAGAGTGTTATGGCCAAAATATGCCAAAACTCAGTCTCCTTGAGAACTGTATTTCTCATTAGAAACTAATAAATTGGCCTTTGGATTTTAAAATAAACACCAAAAAAAAAAAAAAAAAAAAAAAGAACACTATCTAAATCCTCTTCACCAACCATCCCGACATATCACATACACATACTCCCAGAGACCTCCTTGCTTTCTCCTCTTCAACATTCTAAAACTCATAAATTTTTTGAAAAGCAGATTCCATCTCATGTGTTGAAGAACTCAGAATTGGGAAAGGGAGAAAGTGAATCCATAAGAAAGAAAATGCATAAAACTGATCAGTCAGAGCCTTGGTTTCTTCATCTGCATGTCTTACCATTTTTATATCTTCAGGTGATATGTACACAGAAGGTACTGAATAAACAATGAATGAAAAATATATGTAAAAATGATATGCAAACACTTAAGTTTACACATGTGCACACTCACACATGCACACACACACACACACACACACACACACTTATGCCAACCCTTAAGAAAATATGTATAATATAAATGTATGTTTATACATATGCAGATGAGGGAGTTAATTATATACTTAGAATACTTGCTGTCACCAAGCTAAGGTAATGTGAAATATCTACTTCCATATATGTACTCCCTGAGACAGATAGATAGATAGATAGGTAAATTCTTCCTGAGGTAGAAATGTTTCTACAGACAAGTCATAGAGCTACAGTCATAGAGCTACATCTATAATGAAGCTTCTTTTCAGTAAATGCAGTTATAGGTTAATTATTTAAGCTCCTATACTCACACTAAAGGTAAACCAAGATCCCTTAAAATGAATAATAATAAGCATTTAAAGGATTATTTATAGGCTTCTTTATGCCTTTTTATCTAAACTACAGTATATTAGTTTCCTATTGCTGTTGTGACAAATGACTACAAAGCTAGTAGCTTAAAACAACACAACTTATTCTCTTATAGCTCTGGAAATCAGAAGAATAAAGTTAGCCTTACTGGACTAAAATCAAGGTTTCAGTAGGGCCTTCAAGGTTTCCTTCTGGGCAGCATAGGGAAGAATATGCTTCCTTAGTTTCCCCAGAGTCTAGAGGCCCTATCATTTTTTGGTTCCAGCCCTGTATCACATCACGTTTCTTCTCCTGCTTCTGTCATCTTGTCACCTTTTGCCTTCTGACCGTCTTGCCTCCATTTTATAATGACCTTTGTGATTACACTGGGTCCACTGGATAATCTAGGATCATCTGCTCATCTCAAGGTTCCTCATTTAATCTCATCAACAAAGTTCCTTTTGCCGTATAAGGTAGCACATTAACAAGTCCTGAGGATTAGGACATGGACATCTTTGTGGGTTAGGGGCATCACTCTGTTAACCACATACTCTTACATATTCAGAGTAGGAAAATTATGTTCTTTTTTCCTCAAAACTTCTTTGAAGTTCATTTTACTTGGGACCTGGGGAGGCAGCTCAGTAGTGGAGTTATTGTCTATCACTATCATGAATGATGCTCTGGGTTTGATCCCCAGCACCAGGGCGAGTAAAAAACCAATACACGGAACAGAATGGCATATGTGTTACACTTGGCCAATAATAAACCTTCCTGTCAGAAGCCCATCTATTATATATCTTGTATTATTCAAAGATAGAAGATAAATAGACATTGAAGTCTGAATTCATAAATCAATATTAACATGGGCAAGTCAAGGTAATTTTTAACATACTGGTTGGCCTCTTCAATTCCCAGCCTCACTTGTCCATTTCTCCTCCCTTGCTTACTAAGTTACAACTGGCTCTCCAAAAGTAAAAAAGGGAAGTAGGGCCAGAAGAGTGAAGGTGAAAGGTAGGTCTCCCTTGACTCATACGTTCTTGGAAATCTGTGCTCTCTGAGCTGGTTATCTACCTCTAATACTCTCTGAGCATGGCAAGTGTTAAAAGTCGACACTTCCTCTAGAAGACCCTTGTCCTTCTCTTGAAGTTCACTCACCAGGAGTATCCTTGACACATACCAATACACTTGTTCGGGAATGTTCTCTTAGGATTCCTCCCTTAGACATCTGGGAGTACACCTCCACTTTTTCTACTGACATATCCTCACTTCTCCAGACCACATTTTTAGGCAGACCCTTACAACAATCCCACTTCCCTTTCTCTCCCACAAGAAGCTTTCATCTGCTTGACCAAAAACAGTCCTTCAAGCACCACTGATGGGAGTCCTACTACTGAAAGCCTCTGGCAGGCAGCTTCCGTTACTGCTGTCATCCTATAGATGATTTCAGTGCATGAACTTAAAGCTCAAGGATACATACATGAGGCTTTCTGAGATTGCATTCCTTTCTCTCACCAGCATTTAAGTGAGAGAGAAGCACCACAGTCCTTCTTTGGGGCAGGGTTGAGACTCATGACCCCAACATCTGTCTCTAAACAGTTCCCTCACATCAACAACACCTCTTGGCCTCCCTCATTTCTTTTATAGATAGGATACAGATAGGTAGTTTGTCAGCCGAAGGTTGCAAAATCAGTTTCCTGCTGCAAATCCTGCTTCAAGCTCTGCAACTCACTTTAGAATTGGAATTAGTTAGCACTTTTGTCTTGGGGTCTGGGCCAAAACTGAGGCAAAATAATCTAATTTTAACATTTCATTACATACTTCTATTTTTACAAAATTAATATGTTTCTTCCACTAAGAATATAATTCCAATTGCTATTTTGTTTCCCACTGACTACCTAAGGGACTTAATATTTATTAAATTACTGACAAATACCAACAAATCAAAACAATTCCCAAACTCTCAAAAAGCCAGAAACTATATTAATTTTGTACATTTGTGTGCTATTTTCAGATTCCTCCAGAATATATCTCTGCAATATGGCTATATTACAATTTTTGCAAAAGCATGAGTATGAGATTCACTAGAAAAAATCTATACACTGAATATAATCTAAACTAAAACATGAAAAAAGCATCTTTTATTAAATCCAACAAATATTTAGTAAGGACCTTCTATATGCCAAGCACTGTGCCAGGTACTCGTACACAGTGATAACAGTCTAAATTTGTCCTTAATGGAGCTTATAGTTTAATAATAGGGGACATATAAACAAAAATATTACATAATTTGCATTTCCCATAAATACAGTAAAGAAAATGCAAAGTGTGTACTGACCGAGAAGAGAGGAAGCGAGGAAACCTACATAGATAAAATGGTCAAGGGGATTTCTCAGAACAAATGGCATTCAAGATGGGACCTGAGGATGAGCAGTAACCACTGTGTGTGTTGGAGAGGTGGGTGGAGAAGAATCTTCTAGACAGAAGAGTAAGAAAAGGGTCTGAGATGAATATTATGTTTTATAAGAAAAAAAAATTATCTACTTTGACTTTGGTGTTAGATATCTTGGTTCTAATTTTTCCTGAAGCTAGGAATAGAAAAATGTCATCCCCAATCATTCAACCCGCACCCCAACCAAATGAGGACAAATCTAATATGTGCATCTAGTATGTGCCAGGTTCCTTATTTATATTGTATCTTTAATCCTCAGATCAACTCTGTAAAGTTTCTGATTGTTTGTTTTGTACTTTTTCAAATACTGGAGATTGAACCTAGAGCCTCATAGACACTAGGCAAGCACTCTACCAGTGAGCTAGACTATCAAGTTCTACCCTGTGAGGTTAAATTAAGGAACATAGAAGTGAAATAACTTGCCAGGCATGGTCATACATGCCTGTAATCCCAGCAGCTCGGGAGGCTGAGGCAGGAGGATCATGAGTTCAAAGCTAGCCTCAGCAAAAAAGCGAGGCACTAAGCAACTCAGTGAGACCCTGTCTCTAAATAAATTGCAAAAAATGGCTGGGAATATGGCTCATTGGTTGAGTGCCCCTGAGTTCAATCCCCAGTGAAGAAGAAAGAGAAGGAGAAGGAGAAGGAAGAGAAGAAGGAGAGGAAGAGGAGGAAGAGGAAGAGGAGGAAGAGGAAGAAGAAGATGAGGAAGAGGAAGAAGAGGAGGAAGAAGAGGAAGGAGAATAGGAGGAAGAAGAGGAAGGAGAAGAGGAGAAGTAATTTGTCAAAACTCATAATGCTGGGCTGGGGTTGTGGCTTATCGGTAGAGCTCTCGCTTAGCACGTGCACAGCCCGGGTTCAATACTCAGCACCATGTAAAAATAAACGCATTGTGTACAACTAAAGGAAATAAATAAATATTTTTTAAAAAACTCATAATGCTAAGAAGTGGCAGAGCTGGGATTGAAATCCTGGTCTTCATGAATTCTTGTGTTACAAGTATCATTTTCTTTTTTGCAGTACTGGGAATTGAACCTAGAGCTGCACACATGTAAAACAGGCACTTTACCACCGAACTACATCTCCAGCCCACATTTTATGAGTTTTAAAACCTGAAGTGAAATCAATATTAGAGAAGTCCTGAATCACCAATGGGAAGTCTGATATCATTCATATTTCTAATATCTGCTTCTGCAAATTAGAGTTCAAAGCAGATACAATAATAAATGATTTTCAATACAAGTTGTATATTAAAGTAGGTAGGAATGACAATAAAGAAAATATTTCCATTTTGTTGAAGTCTGAAACACACCAAATAGAATTTATTACAAATGTCTTCAGAATACAAGGTAATTTGGGGCTTAAAATAATGAAACTTTAACATATATAACCAACTACAGAAATCCCCATGATTCAACAATGTCAGAAAACTTTACTGGCCTGTTCATATTAACCAAAATCTTCCTAATTAGAAATGGTGATTTTTTTTTTTAGGTATGTATACCCTGAGTAAACTCTCTCTCTCACTCTTCACCAATTGTAAGTCTATGTGTTTAAGTTTGGTTCTTTGGGAACTAACAAAGGTAACATTCTACATAGTTCAAGTAAAAGATACTTATAAAGATTATATCTGGAGTAATAAGAAGAAAAGCCTACATATCCACAAAAAGAAACCCAAGTATGGTCTGGGCTGGAAGTAGTTTTAGATTTAGAGCAGAGGTGAGTCACAGCAGTGGCAGCTCATATATCCCCACTCTTCCCCTCCATTGCAGACCTGCCTCTCCTGCACTGTTGCTCCTCCTACCCTGCACCTCTCTGCTTTCTCATGGTGTCTGCTCTAAGGTTGGCTTCCATGTGTTCTCTTATAGCCTCCATAGTTTGTAGACTCATTATAGATTTGGGGTCTCACCACATACTCTGTGTTATATAATGCTGCCCATATATCTAAGAACAAATTTATTTTTTAATTTTTTTAAATATTTATCTATTTGTTTTAGTTGTACACAATGCCTTTATTTTTTACATGTTGCTGAGGATCAAACCCGGGCCGTGCACATGCTAGACGAGCACTGTACTGCTGAGCCACAACCCCAGCCCACAAATTTATTTTTTTAAAAAGGAGATATAAGAGAGACATTGGAGGCCCATCCACCCTGGAGAGGCCCGACCCCACATACCACACCTGCACTGCAGTTCCCTATTCACCCAAATCTGGCTCCACGGCCCAATATCAAGGTACCTACAGGCTTGACTCTATTGCCACCACCAAAGTGGGACATCACCACTTCTATCTAGGGACAACAATCAGGACCTGGTAAACATTACCAAGGACCCTATGGGACTGGTTGCACCAGAGGTATCTCTGCTATGGATGCTAACAGTCATCATCCTGTTGCAAAGGTAACAGGGAGCCTTGCATGAGGTTGTCTCTCTCTTGTTTCTACTACTAACAGCCAACTTCTTTTGATTACCTTTTCACTACCTATCTCATAAACATCACAGCCTATTCCCCCCCCACACACACCATTAGAAACTGTAAACCATTATGCAAACATACTGACTATATGGTAGAAGATAACCAAACTCATCATTTCTATTTACACCAACAAATGTGTAAATGTCAAAATAGGAGCTAATTGATTTATGGCTTCATATTGGTTACATTGGGGGCAGTAATATTGATATCCCCCTTAAGGTGAGGTATTGGTAACCTGCAGGGACACTATAAGACAATAGGGTTGAAGCTGCAATACCTCAGATCCACACTGCAAGAGAGGAAGACACATAGACATCATGAAAAAACAAGGAAGGAAAATACCCCAAATAAACCATGACACTACAACAATAGAATCCATAGATAGCACAGTAGGTGAAATGTCAGAGAAGGAGTTCAGGATGTACATAATTAAAATGATATGGAAATTAAAGAATGGCCTAAGTGAGCACATACAGGCAAAAATCCATCACTCCAACAAAGAGATAAGAGAGAAAATACAGGTATCAGGAGATTACTTCAAGAAAGAGATAGAGATTTGGGGGGAAGAAAATAGAAATCCTTGAATTGAAAGAAACAATAAACCAAATTAAAAACTCAATAGAAAGCATCACCAACAGACTAGATCAATTGGAAGATAGGACCTCAGACAATGCAGACAAAATATACAATCTTGAAAATAAAATTGATCACATAGTGAAGGTGGTAAGAAACCATGAACAGAACATCCAAGAATTATGGGACAGCATCAAAAGACCAAATCTAAGATTTCCTAGGGATAGAAGAAGGCTCACAAATTTGAGCCAAAGGAATACATAATCTCTTCAATGAAATAATATCAGAAAATTTCCCAAGCATGAAGAATGAATTGGAAAACCAAATACAAGAAGGCTTAAAGGACACCAGATGTACAAAATTACAATAGATCTACACCAAGACACATTATAATGAAAATGCCTAGCATACAGAATAAGAATAGAATTTTAAAGGTCACAAGAGAGAAATCAGATTACGTATAGGATAAGACCAATTCAGATCTCAGCAGATTGTTCAACCCAGACCCTCAAATTCAGACAATCCTGGAAAAACATATACAAAGCTCTGAAAGAAAATGGATGCCAACCAAGAATCTTATATATGGCAAAATTAAGCTTCAGATTTGATGACAAAATAAAAACCTTCCATGATAAACAATCACTAAAAGAATTCACAGCAAGAAAGCCTGCACTAAAGAACATACTTGGCAAAATATTCCATGAGTGGGAAATTAAAAACAACAATGAAAATCTGCAAAGAGAGTAACTACACTAAAGGAAAGGCCAATCAAAGGGGAAACCAAGTGAAGTTAAATACAAAAAATAAACAAAAATGTCTGGGAATACAAACCAAGTCTCAATAATAACCCTGAATGTTAATGGCCTAAACTCACCAATCAAAAGACATAGACTGGCATATTGGATTTAAAAAAAAAAAAAAGGAAAAAAAAAGACCCAACAATATGCTGCATTTAAGAGACTCCTCTCATAGGAAAAGACATCCAAAGATTGAAGGTGGTTGGGAAAAAAATATACCACTCACATGGTCTGTGGAATCAAGCAGGGGTTTCCATCTTCATATCAAATAAAGTAGACTTCAAGCCAAAGCTAATCAAAAGGGATAAAGACAGACATTTTATACTTCTTAAGTATACATCAACAAGACATAACAATTATAAATATATATGCCCCCAAAATAGATCATTTACCTTCATCAAACTCTTCCCAAGTTCAACTGTCAAATAGACTACACCACAAAAATTCTGGGTGACTTTAACACACCTCTTTCACCACTGGATAGATCTTCCAAACAAAAGCTAAACAAAGAAACTATAGAACACAATAATATAATCAAAAACATAGACTTAACTGATATATGTAGAATATTTCACCCATTAATGAGCAAATACACTTTTTCTCAGCAGTACGTGGATCCTTCTCTAAAATAGACCATATATTATGCCACAAAGCAACTCTTAGCAAATACAAAAAAAAATAGAGATACTACCTTGAATCTTATAGGATCATAATGGAATGAAATTAGAAATCAATGAAAAATTGTTAAAAAAAAAAAAAAAAAGCTACTCCAACATCTGGAGACTAAATAGTATGCTATTGAATGAATAATAGGTTGCAAAAGACATCAAAGAGGAGATTAAAAAATTCTTAGGGGTAAATGAGAACACCAATACAACATATTGAAATCTCTGGGACACTATGAAGGCAATACTAAGAGGAAAGTTCATTGCATGGAGTTCATTCCTTAAAAGAAGAAAAAAGTCAACAAATAGGAGCTGGGGTTGTGGCTCAGCGGTAGAGCACTTGCCTAGCATGTTGAGGACCTGGGTTCGAGTCTCAGAACCACATGTAAATAAAATAAAGGTCCATTTATAACTAAAATAAATATAAAAATGTCAACAAATAAATGACCTAACATTACATTTCCAAGCCCTAGTAAAAGAAGAACAAGCCAGGTGTGGTGGCACACATCTGTAATCCCAGCACTTGGGAGGCTGAGGCAGGAGGATCACGAGTTCAAAGCCAGCCTCAGCAAGGGCGAGGCACTTAGCAACTCAGTGAGACCCTGTCTCTAGTAAAATACAAAAAAGGGCCAGGGATGTGGCCCAGTGGTCAAGTGCCCCTGAGTTCAATCTCCGGTAGCACAAAAAAATAAATAAATAAAAATAACTCAATCAATAAATGGGTTGTGGCTCAGAAGTAGAGTGCTCACATGCATGAGGCAATGTGTTTGATCCTCAGCATCACATAAAATAAAAAATAAAGATATTGCGTCCACTTATAACTAAAAAAATAAATATTAAGAAAAAGAATATAAAAAGGGCTGGGGTTGTGGCTCAGTGGGAGAGTGCTTGCCTATCGTGTGTGTGGCACTGGGTTCAATTCTCAGCGCCACATATAAAAACAAATAAATGAAATAAAGGTTCATCAAAAACTAAAAAAAAAAAAAAAAATAAAAACAACAAGTGTTGGTGAGGTTGTGGAGAGAAAGGCATACTCATACATTGCTGGTGGGACTACAAATTGGTACAGCCAATATGTAAAGCAGTATGGAGAATCCTTGGAAAACTAGGAATGGAACCACCATTTGACCCGGCTATCCCAATCCTCGGTTTATACCTAAAGGACTTAAAAAGAGCATACTACAGGGACACAGCCACATCAATGTTTATAGCAGCACAATTCACAATAGCAAAATTGTGGAACCAACCTAGATGATCTTTGGCAGATGAATGGATAAAGAAAATGTAGTGACCCAGGCGCAGTGGCACATGCCTGTAATCCCAGCACTTGGGAGGCTGAGGCAGGAGGATTGCGAGTTCAAAGCCAGCCTCAGCAATGGCGAGGCACTTAGCTACTCAGTGAGACCCTGTCTCTAAATAAAATACAAAAAAGGGCTGGGGATGTGGCCTAGTGGTTGAGTGCTCCTGAGTTCAATCCCCAGTACAAAAAAAAAAAAAAAAGAAAGAAAGAAAGAAAATGTCGTATATTACACACTGGACTATTACTCAGCATTAAAAGAGAATAAAATGGCATTTGCAGATAAATGGATGGAGTTGGAGAATATAATGCTAAGTGAAGTTAGCCAATCCCAAAAAAATAAATGCTGAATGTCTTCTCTGATATGAGAATGCTGATACATAAGGGGAATGGTGGGGGGGGCAGAGCATGGGAGGAATAGAGGAACTTTAGATGGGGCAAAGGGGAGAAAGGGGATGGGAGGGGGAATGGGGATAGGAAAGATGGGGAATGAGATGAACATCATTACCCTAAGAACATGTATGAAGACACAAATTGTGTGACTCTACTTTGTGTACAACCAGAGACATGAAAAATTGTGCTGTATATGTGTAATATGAATTGAAATGCATTCTGCTGTCATAACAACAAATCAGGATAAATAAATAAAAGAGAGAGAGAGATTAGCAGGTCCCGTTTGCCCTTGGCCATGTTTAACAATGTCTTAGTCCAATCAATTATATCCAAGGAGAGAACTGGGTTACAGGACACCATTGTCCCCTAACCTGCATCTATGGTTGGGGCAGCTTCCATTAAAATGGCACAGGGCTAGGACATGCACGGTCATATTTTTAGTGCATGATTTTTCCTCCTGATAGCCCAACCCAAGTTTCTATGCCATTCTTACTCTTGCTACTGCTCCTAGCCTCAAGAGCAGCACCTCTCAGGAATTCTCTCTTCTCAAACACATCACACAGAAAGGAGAGACATAATTACGGCAACTACACTGATTTCATGACTAACATGGGGCTGTCTCTAAAAAAGCTGTATTATTCACTTCATATTCTCTATTCCCAAGGAAGAAGTTCCCCAGAGGTTAAAATTTACAATTTTATCTCTCTGAATTGAAATTTCTTACAATTGCTTAAAGACAGAATGAGAATGCCAATTCTAAATAAGAATTAAAGACAAGTCTCTGGGGAAGTTTGTTTCAACAGTTCCTTGTAGAATAAGACTGGGAAGTGTTATCATGTCCCTGTAGAGAAGCTGTAGAAGGGAAGATAAAAGCATCTGGAAAATACCTGTTTATAGCTCCTGGGAAGAGCACAGCATTCAACAATCACAGAAGGGCCACAGTGGGTTGACCGTCCATCATTCACTTTCAAATAGGCTGATTTTTAGTCATTTCTAATAAATGGATATATGTGAAATCTGGAAACCTGATTATTGCAAGTATTTTCTAATTTCTTAAGCTATTTAAAAATGGAAAGGCATTCTGTTGTTGTGGCTGTTTACAAGTAAATATAGCCCATGTGACAGGGAGCCTCCTACTGATCCCATGAAGGCTGTATGTAATGTTCTTCTGTGAATGGGTAAGGATTAGGGAATTGTTCTTGTGGTCTTTCATGCTAGGGAGTATTCTGACAGTCAGCAAATAGTTGATCACCACATAATAATATATACTGGGACAGGATGGATAGTGTTATCCTTTTCTTTTTTTTTTTTTTTTTTTTTTTGTGTGTGTGTGTGTGTGTGCTACCAGGGATTGAACTCAGGGGCACTTGACCACTGGGCCACATCCCCAGCCCTTTTTTGTATTTTATTAGAGACAGGGTCTCACTGAGTTGCTGAGTGCCTCATCATTGCTGAAGCTGGCTTTGAACTCACGATCCTCCTGCCTCAGCCTCCCAGGTGCTGAGATTTCAGACGTGCGCCACCGCGCCCAGTTAGTATTATCCTTTTCTAATACCACCTTAATTGTCATCCTACCCAACATACATTGGATTTCACTAGGGTTTTAGGTAATTGTTATAGATTCAAAATGTGTCCTAAAGCGTAGAGCTGAGAGATTGAGAGTTGTGCTCTATGATAGTTAACTCTATCCTTTATATCACAAAATATATGTAAGACCTCACTGGTTGAGTCTTCAGAACAGATTCCACATAATAACTATCTTTTCCTCAAACTCTTGCCTTCTCTCCCTTACTTTTCCTCTTCCCCTGTGGTTGTTCCTTTTAAAGCTCTCACCCTTTAGTATACCACCATCACCTTTAAGAAACAATTATTCTCACCCCTCTCCTTTCCTGAATCTTGCAAACTGCACTACTCAGGTGCAGCTGAATGCCAATGGAATCTCTGTCTATTTCTTTTCTGATCCCACAAAAGGAAAGGGAGAATTCGAGTCACTTGAATACTCGTACATGTATGTATTTGAGTGTCACAAGAAAGATAAGAGAAAATGAGAGGGAGTAAAAGTATTAGAAAAAAGAAGAGAGGGAGGAGAGGGAAAGAGAAAGAGGTAGAGAGAAAGAGAGAGACAGAGACAGTCTGGGTTCAAACTATCTCCTCCATTAAAAAACTGCTACACCTGGGGTTTAGCAGAACCAAGTACAAATACAACTAAGTGTAGTATAGTATTCTGGATTGTATTCTGGTATGAAAACAAAACATTATTGTTCTAAAGTTCAGTTAACAGTAAGGTACTGGGATGAAGGCATATATTAGTGGAAGAGTACCTGGTTAATATGTTCAAGGCCCTGGGTCCAATCAACAAACTTAAAAGGGGAAAAAAATAGTAATGTACCAGTTTTCATATCTTAGCTTTGACAGGTGTTTTGTGATTATATAAGGCATTAACATTAGGGGAAACAGGATAACACATAAAAAACTGTGTTATCTTTGCAACTTTTCTATAAATCTAAAATAACTTTAAATTAAAAGGTTTGCTTAAAAACATATGTATATTGTTAAATAAGCAAAAAACCATTGGTGTAAATAGCAGAAAGATCAGTAGAGGGAAGGGAGCGGGAAAGGGAAGAGGGGAAGGAAAGGAAAAGTACTAGGGACAGAATTAGAACAAATTAGATTCCATGCTTTTATGTCAAAATGAATCCTACTGTTAAGGGTCACTAAAAAGAACTCATAAAAAAGAAAAGTCATCAGGCTGAGGCTCTATGCTTTGAGTGCCTACATTTAAATTGCATACTAACTTAGAACATAAAAATATCCAACCCCAACTTAGGACAATATATATTTTTTTGAAACAGATAACCAGGTTTCAGCCAATCACAAAGAGCCTAGCTTCAGCCAATCATAGGCAACTAAATGATAGGACTGTGCCCAAAAAAGGTAAATGCCTTAGCACACCATAAGATAAACATCCAGCTGTAGGAGTTAGATGACTTCTCTGCTTTCTATCAAAGCTCACTGTTCAGACTGCTGGGTAGTGTGAACTTCTTACAAACAATAATTCCTGGCTACAAAGATTAACAATAAGGGTATTCAAGTATCAGTAACAAAAGTGGCACTAGTCCAAGGTTGAACAGACACTTACTGGATAGAAGTCCTTGCAGAAGTATTCTTCATGACCTTTATGCAAGGCGATGGTTCCAGCAGAGTATTTGTAAAAGTTCTTATTATCAGGCAAAAGTGCATAAGATCCCCTTCTTCAAGAACTGCTGGCTTTATTTTATTGCCATTATTAAGAGTTCAACACAAGTGACTCAGTTTTAATTCGGACAACTTTCACACTATCTAGTGCAACAGACACAGAGTTAAGATACAGAGAAATATTGAACATCAAAAAAGTGTTGCGGGGGCTGGGGTTGTGGCTCAGTGGTAGAGTGCTTGCCAGTCACATGTGAAGCACTGGGTTTGAGCCCCAGTGCCACATAAAAAAATAAATAAATAAATAAACAAGCAAAGGTATTTTTTTTAAAAAGTGTTGCAGGCCAGGTGTGGTGGCACACGACTGTAATCCCAGCAGCTCAGGAGGCTGAGGCAGGAGGATCATAAATTCAAGGCCATCCTCAGTAATTGAGCAAGGCCTGAAGCAATTTAGCAAGACCTGTCTAAAAATAAAAATTAAAAGGGCTGGGGATGTGGCTCAATGGTTAAGTGCCCCTGAGTTCAATCCCTCCTTCAAAAAATAAATGGGAAATACAGGCTGTGACACTCTGTTGCAACTACTCAACTCCATCATATTTGTTTGTTTTTGTGGTACTAGGGATTGAACCCAGGGGCTCTCTACCACTGAGCTACATCTCTAGTCTTTTCTTTTAAATTTTATTTTGAGACAGGGTTCCACTAAATTGCCCAAGCTGTCCTTGAATTAACAATCCTCCTGCCTCAGCCTCCAAGTAGCTGGGATTACAGGCATGTGCCACTGTACCTGGCTCAAATTTGTCATTATAGAATGAAGGACCAATAAACAATTTGTAAGTGAATGGATATGGCAATGTTTCAATAAAACTTTACTTATAAGCCGGGCGCGGTGGCGCACGCCTGTAATCCCAGCACTTTGGGAGGCTGAGGCAGGAGGATCGCGAGTTCAAAGCCAGCCTCAGCAATGGCGAGGCACTTAGCAACTCAGTGAGACCCTGTCTCTAATAAAATACAAAAAAGGGCTGGGGATGTGGCCCAGTGGTCGAGTGCCCCTGAGTTCAATCCTTGGTACCACAAAAAAAAAAAAAAAAAAAAAAAAAAAACTTATAAAATCAGGCCATGGGCTGCAGTTGGCCCTTAGGCCTACAAAATTAAAAATGTATGTCCATACAAACATATGTATATGAATTTTTGCAGCAGCTCTTTTTTATTAATAGACATTTTTTACATGTATTTTAAAGACTTTTTAGAGCAGTTTTAGGTTTACAGCAAAATTGATAAAAAGGGGCGGGTGCGGTAGCACACACCTGTAATCCCAGCACTTGGGAGGCTGAGGCAGGAGGATCGCGAGTTCAAAGCCAGCCTCAGCAATGGCGAGGCACTTAACAACTCAGTGAGACCCTGTATCTAATAAAATACAAAAAAAAGGGGGCTGGGGATGTGGCCCAGTGGTTGAGTGCCCCTGAGTTCAATCCCCGGTACAAAAAAAAAAAATTGTAAAAATGTACAGAGCTCTCCCATATACCCCCATGACACATGCATAGCTTCCACCTATTCTTAACATCCTCCCTCCAGAATGGTACATTTATTGATGATCCTACATCAATACAGCATTGTCATCCAAAGTCTATAATTTACATTAGAGTTTGCTCTTAGCATTACACATTATGTGGGATAGGACAGATTTATAATGACTTATATCCACCATTATCTTAAATACAGAGTAGTTTCACTGCCCTAAATATCCTTTGTGCTCTACCTATTCATCTCTACCCCTACCCCACCAATGCTTTGCAAACATTGATCTTTTTATTGTCTCCAAAGTGTTGCCTTTTCCAGAATGCCCTATTGTTGGAACCACACACTATATAGTCTTTTTAGATTGGCTTCCTTTACTAAGTAGTATGCATGTAAGTTTCCTCCATCTATTTTCACAGCTTGATAGTTCATTTCTTTTTAGTAAAGAATAACATTCCAGCCGCGCACCCTGGCACACACCTGTAATCCCAGGAGTTTGGGAGGCTGAGATGGGAGAATCACGAGTTCAAAGCCACCCTAAGCAAAATCGAGGCGCTAAGCAACTTAGTGAGCCCTGTCTCTAAAATAAGGCCGGGGATGTGGCTCAGTAGTCAAGTGCCCCTGAGTTCAATACCCAGTCCCCCCCCCCTCCAAAAAAAAAGCCTTCTGTTCTTCCTGATGGCAGAATCACAGCCTCTGGTCAAGACTCCCATGTGCTTCTCCTTTGCTAGCAAAACAATAAACCTTCTTTAGAAAGAAAAAAAAGAAGAAGAAGAATATTCCATTGTTGGGAAGGAGCACAATTAATTTTTCCATTCACCTACAAAGGACATCTTGGTTGCTTCCAAGTTTGGGACACTACAAATAAAGTGCTGTAAACATCCATGTGCAGGTTTTTGTGTGGACATTTTCAACTCCCTTGGATAAATACAGTGATTGCTAGGTTATATGGTAAGAGTATGCTTAGTTATGTGAGAAACCACAAAATTGTTTTTCCAAAGCCACAATCCATTTCACATTTTCACCAGCAATGAAAGAGAGTTACTGTTGCACTACATCCTTTCCAGTATTTGATATTCTGGATTTTGTCCATTCTGAAAGATGTTTAGGGATGTCTCATCATTTTAATTTGCATTTCCTGATGACATATGATGTGTGGAACATCTTTTCATATGCTTAGTTAGCATCTGTACATCTTCTTTGTCTGTTAAGGCCTTTGACCCATTCATTTTAAATCAGGTTGAATTGTGTTTTAATTGTTAAGAGTTCTTTGTAGCCGGGCGCGGTGGCACACGCCTGTAATCCCAGCACTTTGGGAGGCTGAGGCAGGAGGATCGCGAGTTCAAAGCCAGCCTCAGCAATGGCGAGGCACTTAGCAACTCAGTGAGACCCTGTCTCTAAATAAAATACAAAAAAGGGCTGGGGATGTGGCCCAGTGGTCGAGTGCCCCTGAGTTCAATCCTTGGTACTGAAGCCAGATTTAAAGCTAGGTAGTGAGTGTAGTCAGGCAAATCGGGTCTAACATCGAGTTTCATAAAGAACATGGAGTCCATAAGGAAAATGGAGTCAGCCTGAGTCCTGGAAAATCACAGAGCAACTCCAAGAGAGATAAGATGGTTAATGTTCCCAAGTTTAGGGCTCATCTTATGGAATGATAATGAAACAACTTCCAGTAAACGAAGATGCTAGATGCTAATCAACTAGCCCTAAACCCTTCCCGTAAATCTCACACCCACCATGGGCCCTCCTTTTGACATTCCTGTCCTAGGAAGGACAGAGATAAGGAACATGGAAGGGACAAAAGAAAGATTTAGATATAAAAGGGAGAAAGCTTCTCCTCCCTTTGGATTCCTGGTTTCCGGGTCCCCTTCTCCCTCTGGGGGAAGTCTTTTGCTATCTTTTCAATAAAGCTGTCCACTTTCCACTCTATGCTTGCCTCGGAGTGCTTCTTCGGCGTTATTCTTCAGCGTTCGGGGAGCAAGAACTCGTCAAAAAAAAAAAAAAAGAGTTCTTTGTATATTTCGGGCAAAAATTCTTTATTTGATATGTCTTTTGCAAATATTTCTTCCAGTCTGTGGCTTGTCCTTTCATTCTCCTGACAGTGTCCTTCACAGAGCAGGACTTTTCGTTTCAATGAAGTCCAGATTATCTATTCTTCCATTTAAGGATCATGCCTTTGGTGCTGTATCTAGAAAGTTATTGCCAAACTCAAGGTCATATAGATTTTCTCACATGTTATTGTATTTTCCATAGAAGGAGAACCAATAGGAGAAATCACATATAGATTTGTTATATGGTTTTGAAAGCTGAGAAATCCCATGCTCTGCCATCTGAAAACTAGAGACCCAGGAAAAGCAAAGACTAGTCCAAAGAGCGTTATTGGTGTAGATTCCACAGAGTCCGAAGGCCTGAAAACCATCAGTGCCTACAAGCAAGAGGAAGACTGACATCCTGGCTCAAGCAGTCAAGCAGAGAGTACATTCAACCTTCTTCCACCTTTTCATTCTATTCAGGCCCTGAACAGATTGGAGAATGTCCACCCACATTGGAGGGCCATCTGTTTTACTCAACCCACCAATTCAAATGCTAATCTGTTCCAGAAATACCCTCACAGACACACCCAGAAATGTTTAACCAAATATCTGAATGTCCCTTACCCAGTCAAGTTGCCACATAAAATTAACCACCACAGTTATCTCCTAGGAACTTCATAGTATTGTTTTACATTTAGATTATAAATTTTGAGTTAAATTGGGTGAGATGGTAAAAGAAAAATTCTGAGATGTCCTAAAATTAATTACAAGGGCCAGAAGAAGGAGTGGAGAAGAGATAAGGGACATAAATGAGCAGCCAGGGTAAAATCAACAAAAGATCATGTTGAGGCCCTGACTTAAATTCTATCACTGCTGACCACCAGGGCCACCTTGCCCTATTTACATATAAACCTTCTAGGGCTGGGATCTGGGAGTATAGGTCAGTAATAGAATGCATGTACAAAAGCCGGGCACGGTGTCGCACGCCTGTAATCCCAGCACTTTGGGAGGCTGAGGCAGGAGGATCGCAAGTTCAAAGCCAGCCTCAGCAATGGCGAGGCACTTAGTAACTCAGTGAGACCCTGTCTCTAATAAAATACAAAAAAGGGCTGGGGATGTGGCCCAGTGGTCGAGTGCCCCTGAGTTCAATCCCCGGTACCAAAAAAAAAAAAAAAAAAAATAGAATGCATGTACAAGACCCTGGATTTGATTCTCTATACCCAAAACAAAAACAAACAAACAAAGCAATAAACTTTCAGAACTGCTAACCCCGACCAATTTGGAGCAACAATCATTTCTCCTATGGACTGCTTTTCCCAAAGTATATTAAAAAAAATTCTTTTTTTCAGTGCTGGAGATTGAACCCAAGGCCTTAAGTGTGCTAGGCAAGCATTCTATCACTGAGCTACATGCCCAGCCCTATAAAAATATTCTTAACTCTATGACCAGCATATATCTTCCCCAACTGCTATTTAGCCTTGCTGCAAGTAGTTTATAAAAACTTGTCCTAGGACCTGGTCTTTTTTTTTTTTTTTTTCCTAACAGTGGTCCACTTTATGCTTTGAATATAGCCCTTGTTGCTCTGCCACTGAGACTTGTTTATTAAAAAAATGAACATGTTTCTGTCTCTTCCTCTCTCCCTCCTCCTCTCTTATCTTCTCCCCTCCCTAATCTCAGGGGAAACAGGATTACCTTTCTTTCTCCAACCTAGACAGAGCTGTTTGTCCTTGAACACACATCACCCAAATGAAGTAATTCATGCTTGGGGATGATACCACAAGACCTCAGAAAATGACCATCTCCCAAATTAATAAGTAAATTACAACTCCCAATAGAGAATGTTGGTTGTTCTGACTTTTTGACTCTCCATATGAACTTTAGAAATAGTTTATTAATATAAAAAATAACTTGCTGGGATTCTTTATTTTGGGGTGGTGGGTGGAGTACCAAGGATTAAATTTAGGGGCACTCAACCTAGCCACATCCCTAGCCCTATTTTGTATTTTATTAGAGACAGGGTCTGACTGAGTTGCTTAGCACCTCACTAAATTGCTGAGGCTGGCTTTGAACTCACAATCCTCCTGCCTCTACCTCCTGAGCCTCTGGGATTACAGGCATGTGCCACTGCACTCAACCTGGAATTCGTTTTTTTTCCCCCCCACACTAGGAATTGAATCCAGAGGCACTTAACCACTAAACCACATCCTCAGCCCTTTTTTGTATTTTATTAAGGACAGGGTCTCCCTGAGTTGCTTATGGCCTCACTAAGTTGCTGAGGCTGGCTTTGAACTTGTGATCCCCCTGCCTCAGCCTCTTGAGCCGCTGGGATTACAGGCATGCACCACTGCACCTGGCCCATATACTGGGATTATGATTGGGATTGTATTGAATCTACAAATCAAGCTGATAAGAACTGACATCTTGGGGCTAGGGTTGTGGCTCAGTGGAAGAGTGCTTGCCTAGCACAGGTGAGGCACTGGGTTTGATCCTCAGCACCACATAAAAGTGAAATAGAGATATTGTGTCCATCTACAACTAAAATAAATATTTTTAAAAAGAACTGACATCTTGACAATATCATCTTTGTACTCATGCGATATGGAATGTTTCTCTATACATTCATTCTTTGGTTTCTTTCAACAGTTCGTTAGTTTTCCTCATATAAATTTTACATGTATTTTGTTAGATTTACACCCAAATCATTTTGGGAGTGATAATATAAGTGGCATTGTGTTACAAATTTCAAATACCACTTGTTCATTGCTGGAATACAGGAAAACAACCGACACTTGTATGTTACCCTTGTATCCTGCAACCATGCTATGATCGTGTATTAGTGCCAAGAGTTTTTTTGTCAACTTATTGGGATTTTGACAATCGTATCATCTGCAAACAGTTTTATTTCTTCCTTTCTAATCAGTACCCCTTTTATATTTCCTTTTCTAAAAATTACAATAGGATATAGAAAAGGAATGATGAGAGGGAAAGTTTCTAGTTTCTTACCATTAGTATGATATTAGCTGTAGAGTCTTTGTAGATGATATTCCTTATCAAATTAAAGAAGATCTCCTCTTTTCCTAGTTTACTAGGAGATTTTTGTTTTGTTTTTATTCAATTACATGTACAGATATTGGCCTATTCAGATTGTCTATTTTTTGTGTGAATCCTAGCACATTGTATCTTTCAAGGAATTGGTCTGTTTCATCTAGATTATCAAATTTGTGGGCATAGAGCTGTTCATCATCTTTTATTTTCCTATTAATGTCCATAAGATTTGATGTGATGTTCCCCCTTTCATTTTAGTATTTCTTTTCTTTTCTTTCTTTTTTTTCAGTACAGGAGATTAAACCCAGGGTGCTTCACCACTGAGATACATCCCCAGCTCTTTTTATATTTTCTTTTGAGACAGGATTACACTAAATTGCCCTGGCAGGCTTTGAACTTCCAATCATTCTACCTCAGCCTCCCAGTTAGCTGGGATTATAGGCAGGCACCACTGTTTTTTCTCCCTTGGATAGTCTGACTAGAGACTTATCTACTTGTTGATTTTTTTTCAAAGAACTAGCTTTTGGTTTACTGATTTTCTCTATTGATTTCCTGCTTCAATTTCATTGGATTCTGCTCTAATTTTTATTATTAATATTTTGTTTTCATTGGATTTAATTTGCTCCTTTTCTAGTTTTCTAAGTAGAAACATTGATGATTCATTTTAGACCTTTCTTCTTTTCTAATATGTGCTTTCTGTGCTATACATTTCCCTCTAAGCACTGATTTCGCTGCATGCCATTAATTTTTTTTAGTTGTATATGGACACAATACCTTTATTTTATTTTTATGCGGTGCTGAGGATCAAACCCAGTGCCTCACACAAGCTAGGCAAGCATCTACCGCTGAGCCTCAACCCCAGCCCCACATCCCATAAATTTTGATAATTTGCATTATTTTCATTTAGTTTAAAATAATCTTTAATTTCTCTTGAGATTTTTTTCTTTGGCTCTTGAATAATTGTTTAATCTCTAGATGTTTTTGGAATTTTCTACCTATATTTGTTACAGATTTCTAGTTTAACTCCATGGTAGTCTGAAAGCAGACACTGTGATTCCTGTTCTTTTAAATTTGTTAAGGTGTTTTATGTCCTACTATGTAGTCTGTCTTGGTGAGTGTACCATGTGAGTTTGAGAAGAATGTGTATTCTATTGTTGTTGGATGAAGTCATCTAAAGCTGTCCAATTTTTCCAGTTGATTTATGGTGTTGTTGAGTTCAACAATGTCCTTACTGATTTTCTGCCTGCTAGATCTACTTATGATAGAGAAGTAATGAAGTCTCTAACTATAATAAAGAATTGTCTATTTCTCCTTGCAATGCTTTTTTTTTTTTTTTTAATTTTTGTATTGGGGATCAAACCCAGGACTTCATGTATGCTAAGCAAGTGCTCTACAACTGAGCAACATTCCCAGGCCTGTCCTTGCAATTCTTCAGTGTTTGTCTCATGTATTTTGTGCTTTTAGGTGCACACATGTTAAGAATTTTTCTTTGATAGTTAGCCCCTTTATCATTATTTAATACCCCACTTTATCCTTGGTAATTTTCCATGCTCTGCAGTCTGTTCCATCTGAATTAATGTTGCCACTCCCACTTTTTAAAATTAGTGTTAGCCTGGTATAACATTACTTAATTAATCTATGTAACTTTTAATCTTTATATTTGAAGGGGGCTTCTTTTTCTTAAACTAATAATCAATTTATTAAAACAGTTGACTTAGACATCTGCAATGGTGACATCAACCTCAACTCCTGGCTCAATACGTATGAAAATAATCCACTTAACAATCTCAGAAGGACTGTACAAATCAATGAGTCACTTGTGGATTCTCACCTGGAATTGAACCCATGTCTTAAAAAAATCTTCACAAGCATTTCTCCTATAGTGATCTTTGGTTGGCATCTGAATTGGTCCTTTGACTTTTGAGATTCTTTTCCCTGACCAATTCAGCACACACCTTCATGTTGCAGCTAGTTAGGGTAACTCTAATTCAGTAAATTGCAATCTATATTTCTATCAGTATCTTTCTGGTATCTTCAACAGCCAGGATGCAGCTAACTGACCAACTTGTTCCTAGGCAAAAGTGAATAGCAGTGAGTGGGGAGCAGAAGAGCTGAACTCCCAGCACTGGCAACCATGTCTTCCTCAGAAAAAGCTGAAGTGGGTTTCTTGAAGAAACATAAAGTTAGGACTTGTTTAATAAGTGTGTGTGTGTGTGTGTGTGTGTGTGTACCAGGTATTCAAACCCAGAGCCTTGTACTATCCCTGAGCTACATCCCCAGTTCTTTTTATTTTTTGAGACAGGGGTTTGCTAAAATGCCCAGGCTGATCTAAAACTTGTAATCCTCCTGCCTTATCCTCCCAACTTGCTGGGATCACTGGTGTGCACACCATGCCCAACTTAATGATCCACTTTGAAAATATCTTTCAATTAATGCACTTACACTGTTTTAAAAACTCATCATTGATACAGTTGGTTTAATATATTACTGTATATAACATATACACATAGGATAGATATATTTGTTACTGTAAGTGCACACATATAAGATATATACAGAAGTATCCATAATCAAATAAATTGTTATTAAATTTTAGAACAAACTGATATCATTAAAAGAAATCTAGAATAAGAAAAATAGATTTTTATTTTATCCTTTTTGGTTCTTTGAGGATTTTCCTTTCTTTATGTAGATCCAAGTTTCTGTACCATATTCTTTTCCTTATCTCCAAAAAATTTTTAACTTTTCTTGCATGTCAGGTCTACTGGCAACAAAATTTCCCATGTTTTGTTTGATAAAGTCTTTATTTTCCACTTTTGATTTTTTTCTAATTGAACCCAGGGTGCTTTACCACTGAGATACATCTCTAAGTTCTTTTTATTTTCTATTTTGAGACAGGGTCTCACTAAGTTATTCAGGCTGGCGTCGAACTTGTGATCCTCCTGCTTCAGCCTCCTGTAGCTGGGATCACAGGCATGTGTTAACTCACTCATCTAGTTCTCCACTTTTTTGAAGTCCAATTTTACAGTGTACAGAATTCAAAATTGTTGGGTTTTTCCCCCCTCAAAATTTTATTATTTTACTCCAGCTTCTTATTGCTTACAATGTTTCTGAGAAGTTGCTTGTAAGTCTTAATTTTACTGCCCTATGTAAGGTGCTTTTTTCCCTTTGGCTTCTTTCAGAATTTTTTATCTTTGATTTTCTTCACTTGTAGTTTTTTTGGCATTTGTCCTGTTTGGATTTCCTGAGCTTCCTGGATCTGATTTGGTGTTTGATAATACAGAGAAACTCAGTCATCATTGTTTCAAATATTTCTCCTATTCATTTTTTCATTTCTTCTGTTTCTAGCACTCCAATGACACATTATCACTTCTGCAGTTGTTCCATGGTCCTTGGATTTTGCTTTTCTTGGGTTTTTTTCAGTCTTCGTTCTCTTTGCAGTTTTGAGGTTTATTTTAACATATTTTTAAGCTCAGACTTTTTTTTTAGTTGTAGATGGACACAATATCTTTAATTTATTTATCTATTTTTATGTGGTGCTAAGGACCGAGTCCAGTGCCTTACATGTACTAGGCAAGTGCTCTACCACTGAGCTACACCCCTAGCCCTCTGCTCAGAGATTTTTTCCTTACTTATGTCCAGTGGGTTAGTCAGCGTTCACCACTGTGACCAAAAGACCTGACAAGAACAATATAGTGGAGGAAAAGTTTAGTTTGGTTCATGGTTTCAGAGGTTTAGTCATGGTGGGCTGACTCCAGAGCTCTGAATATGAGGTGAGGCCGAGCATTATGGTACAAGGGCATGGCAGAAGAAAGTTGCTCTGTTCATGACAGCCAGGAAGCAAAGACAGCTTGAGTGCAAGGAGGCAGGGATAATATAATACCCAAAGGGCATACCCCAAGTGACCTACTTCCTCCAGCCATGCCCTACCTGCCTACAGTTACCAACTATTAATCCATTCAAATTATTAACACATCAAGTGGATCAATCTGCTGATTAGGTTACAGCTCTTGTAATCTAAATCATTTCACCTCTGAACATTCCTTCATTGTCTCACACATGAGCTTAGGGGGACACATCATATAAAACCCATAACATCCAGTCTACTAATAAACCTGTCAAAGGCATTTTCTATGTCTGTTACATTTTTATCTCTAGCATTTCTTTCTTTTTAATTTTTTTTTTTTTTTTTTAACCGGGGAATGAACTCAGGGCCACTCAACCACTGGGCCACATCCCCAGCCCTTTTCTGTATTTTATTAGAGACAGGGTCTCAATGAGTTGCTAAGTGCCTCGCCATTGCTGAGGCTGGCTTTGAACTCGTGATCCTCCTGCCTCAGCCTCCCAAGTGCTGGGATTACAGGCATGCACCACAGTGCCTGGCTTCTTTTTAAATTAGTATCTCTCTGCTTACTGTGTCCATTTGTTCTTTCATATTGCCTTTATTTATTAATTTGGGCCCTTAGTGTATTCATCATAATTGTTTTAAATTCTTGGTCTGATCATTCCAACATCCCTGGCACATCTAGTTCCTATACTTTTGTGTGTGTTCTCTCTCTCTCTTTCTCTCTCTCTCTCTCATCAAATTATGTTTTATGGCCAGTGTGGTGGCACATCACTATAATCTCAGCAACTCAGGAGGTTGAGGCAGAAAGATTATAAATTCAAAGCTAGCCTAAGCATTTTAGCAAGATCCCATCTCAAAATGAAGAATAAAAAGAGCTGGGGATAGAGCTCAGAGTAGAGCCCCCAAGGGTTTAACCCCCAATACCTTAAAAAATGTGGTTTATGCCTTTTAGTGTGCCTTGCAATTTTCTCATGACAGCTGAACATGATGTGACGGATAAAAAGAACTGCCACAAATGGGCCTTCAGTAATGTGATGGCAAGAATTGGACAGAGAGGAAGCTTTCTATGACCTCATAACTAGGTCTATTTTAGTAAATTTATGCCTCTGAACTGTAAGATTCACAAGTATTTCCCATGTTTCTCCTTCTTTAGGTAGAACAGGATAGCTACAATGGGCTAGAATTGGGTAAGGAAGGTCACTGCTGATTGGACTTGGTATTTCTCTTCTCCAGGTCAGTTAGGCTCTGATAAACTCCCTACTATAGTTTGAATGTTACCTCCAAGTTCATGTTATAATTTAATTGTCATCATGACCATACTTAGAAGTGGGAGGGCCTTTAAGAGGTGATAATAGATTAATGCCATATTGTAGGAGTGGGTTAGATTATCTCAACAGTGGATTCATGATAAAAAGGATGAATTCAAGGGCTGGGTAGCACAGTGGTCACACCGTCTGTGACCCCATTCAAACACCTCTGAACACAGATTCAATACATACTTGCCTTTCAAAACTTTTGGTAAAATCTGGACTCTGGCCTGGTGCAGTGGTGCACGCCTGTAATCCCAGCACCTGGGAGGCTGAGGCAGGAGGATCGCGAGTTCAAAGCCAGCCTCAGCAATGGTGAGGCACTTAGCAACTCAGTGAGACCCTGTCTCTAAATAAAATACACAAAAGGCTGGGGATGTGGCCCGTGGTTGAGTGCCCCTGAGTTCAATCCCCGGTACCACAAAAAAAAAAAAAAAAAAAAAAAAATTCTGGACTCTGCACAAGAAATAAGGAGACACTTCTAGGAGCTTTCAGTCTTTGTTTCAGATTCCCTTCTTTGTAGTATTTGGTAAGGTATGCTGCTTTAGAGTTTGCATCTTAAGGTAACAACTTTTCTAATTTCTTAAAAATGAATATATCTTTTCCCTCTACATTTTCATTTTTATCATTGCCAATGGATTTCAAAAAGGAGAGTTAAATGCTTTTTTTCCTCCATCATCCTTTGCAGAAGATCCATTCCTTTATTTTCAATTTTTTGTGGGTGTATCTCTGGAAAGCATCACATAGTTGGATTAAAATAACAATCTAAATATTCTAATACACAAACTTAACTCATTTAAAATTTGATGAACCTGGATACAGTGGTAGCACTTACCTAGTACATGCAAGGACTTGGGTTTGATCCATAGCACAGGAAAAAGAATCTTTTTTTCTTATTTTGGCGGTGGCTAAAGTAGAAGTCTCAGTGTTTCATAAACACTTAGCCTTAAGTAGAAGCCAATTAATGAAAAAACTGAAATAAAGAAAGGAAAATGCAGACAATGAAAAGGCTAATGTAATTCATTGTTTGATTGCAAAATGAACAAAACTGGAAGAACAGTCCTAGAGTGTTTCCAAGATGGATGGTCAGTAGAAGCACTTTGAGAAAGGATCAGACAATAACACAGAAGGAGGAAGTTTGGGACTTTGCTTAACTATATAAATCCAAGCCTGTGTCACAGGGATGCTGGATCCCTGTTGCTTCTCACATTGACTCTGATCAGGTAATTGTAATAAATCGTATAGGTATTATGTTCATATTCATTTCTCTATTCTAATTATCCCCCTCAAAAGAAATAATAAACTAGAGAAAGACAAACAGTAACATAAGAGCTGACCAGGGCAGATTGAGCAGCCTATTGCTTAGATTGGTCTATCTGCTCTTAGGACAGCCCAGTATGTTTGGGTTTGCCTAGACAATGTTTTAACACAGGAAGTTAACATACAAGGTATAATTGCTACTATTTTTTAACTTATTCTTGCTCTCTTATGTTATTTTTCCAGTGTACTATTATTTATTGTGGTTATTTTCTCTTTCCTTTTTTTATGGGGGGGGGGTGTCATTTTCTTTTCATTATTTCCTCTAATGGCTTGGAAAACATACAGTTTACTTCTATTTCTCTTATAATTATTCTTAAATTTTGAAGGAATATACTGTCATTTGAACATTATCACTTTGGCCAAGAGCACCTACAACAGTATCAGTGGCTACAGTCTTCCTTGCTGGCCTTCATCCACCTTACTCCACCACATATCCTAATGTCTGAGGATATATCTGAGGGTCCAGTCCCAGATTATTGCATTGACTTAAGTACTCAACAATTATTTAGACTTACCTATTTTGTTTGATATCCTTTACCACCATTCATCTCTTTCTCATCCTTGGATTAGTTTCATGGGAAAATTATTTAATAAGAGAAATGTATTATTTAATACATTTATTACCAATAAATGTATTATTTAATACAAAAAAATTATTTAATAAGAGAAATGTATTTCTCTTATAAAATTATTTAATAAGAGAAATGTATTTGCAATAGTTTTCAAATAAAAATCAGCATGACAGTCTCACAAATATGAGCTAGGAATTAAGTTCTATAAGGGAAAAAGCCAATTTCTGTGTTATCAAAGACTCAGAAACATGAAGGGCATCAACCAGTTTCTTTTCTGAGGATGAGACCTTGGTAATACTATCATTTGGTTAAGTACCAAGACAGGCTGGGCATGGTGGCGCATGCCTGTAATCCCAGAGGCTCAGAAGGCTCAGACAGGAGGATCACAGGTTCAAAGCCAGCCTCAGCAAGGGCAAGGTGCTAAGCAACTCAGTGAGACCCTGTCTCTAAATAAAATGCAAAATAGGGCTGGGGATGTGGCTCAGTGGTCGAGTACCCCTGAGTTCAATCCCCAGTAGCCCCCTCCTAAAAAAGAGAAAAGAAAAAAAAAAGAACCAAGACCCACTAATGGGAACCTGTTATTTCTGAATGTTAACCACATCCATAAGGATAAAAGGGGAAACCTTAGCAAGACTTGAGTTTCCCAATACCAACACAACCTTGCTCTATCTGAACTTCATCTCCAGCAATTGCACATTCGGCTTGGAACCTGAGGGCCATGAGAAGATACATTAAGATATGCTGCACTGGCTCACCTCATTTTAATAACATTTATATTCTTAATTAATTAAATCAGAAATAGTTGTGGGAGTGTTCCCTCTTTACATGGGCAAGGGAAGAATAATTTTCCATAACCCACAAGCCACCTGAAATACTTAAAGTGGTAAACTTTAAGACTTTGCACATTTAGAACAATAAATTTATTTTTGCCCTCCCATTTAAATGTTTTTTAGGTTAGGTATACCATCTAACCAGTCAAAAAAAATTATATCTCCTATCTTTGAAAGAGTTATTTCCTTTTCTTCAAAGACTGTGTTACAATAAAAGAACTGATTATTTCTTTGTAGACAACCTCCTCTTTTTTTTCCTATCTGAAAGATTTTTAGCATTTTCTCTATATCCTTTTCTTCTTAAATTTCATCATAATATATTTAGGTGTGGGCCTTTTATAATTTATTCTACTTACACTTAATGGATTGTTCTAATCTAAAGCCTTTTGTCTTTTCCAGTTCCAGAAAACTTTTTTTTCTCTCTTCCCTTCCTTTTACTTGATTGTATCTGGAATCCCTGTTAGATACTGAATTTCTAAATCTGTATTCCATATGTGTAGGAGCCCTGTTTGGGGAGATGGCTTGAATTGCGGTTGACTATGAGCCGTGGAGATTTGGGCATTGTCGCCTTCCGTAGTCTCACAGGACTTGTCCCGGGATCTTGAGTGACTTGGCCGAGATTGCTGATCGGGTCAGCGCCATTTTGGTGGTGTGTGCGGCACGTGTTAGTCGTTGTTAGAGCCAGAGAAAAAAGTTATCAGAATAAAAAGCTGTTTGTCTCCAGTTTGCCTCTGAACTTCTTCCCGCGGCTTCTTTGCTCCAAGCGGCCATCGCTTCAGGCAGCAACACATATACCCTTTTTCTTTGCCATTTCTAATTCCTTGATCTTTCCTCTAAGTTATCAAAGAATTTCACAGTTATCTTGCAGCTAATTTGCTCTGACTGTTACTTAGTTCAGATACTGAGTTCTCTCTCGGCCTTAGCGCCATTTTCTTGGAAACCTCTGTGCCATGAGAGCCAAGTGGAGGAAGAAGCGAATGCGCAGGTTGAAGCACAAAAGAAGAAAGATGAGGCAGAGGTCCAAGTAAACTAGCTTGTGTACTGTGGAGGCCAAAGGAGTAGAGAGATAAGGAATACCAGAGGCCAGGGACATTGGTACAAGTTGTTGGACTGCCTGCTACTGTCCACATTTTGTCTCGGTGAATTTAAGAACTTACATCACCAACCTGTCGCCAAGACCACCACTGAAGAGAAGACCCACCTTGCTCTTAACATCCCCTGTTGGTCCTTTACCCGGGAACTTTGGCATTCTGGATTAATTCGTTTCTCAATTATAGCCAGTGTACAATAAATCATCCCTTCTGTTTAAAAAAAAAAAAAAAAGATACTGAGTTCTTCATTTTAACAATCATATTTTTAACATCTACTTCATAATCAAGGATGCAGTATTCTCAAATCTAAAAATATTTGTTTTAAATCTTTCTCTGCTTGCCACATTAACTGATTTCGGGATATTTGTTCTTTTATTTCTTGAATTTGGCACTTCTTTTTCATGATATTGATTTCCTTCAAGTATTTAGTTAAACAGGGTAGTCTATTTACTTTGTACCTGAGAATTTCTACATTTGTTTATTTTACTGTGACCTGACTCATATATGTAGAGAAGAGGCTGGACACTTAGCACCAAAAGCCCTCCACTCCTTCTAGAAATCAGTGCAGACAGCTGGAGAAAAACCAGGCTCTTTAGCCCCAGTGTTCACATGGCAGTGAACTGTAAATGTCAATTATATCTTGATAAAACTATTTTTTGAACTGATGCCAAAAATTGATGGTGGGAACAGTTGACATGCTGAAGAACTAAGCATAATTCCCTTAAAAAAAAAATCCCACTGCCGGGCGTGGTGGCGCACGCCTGTAATCCCAGCACTTTGGGAGGCTGAGGCAGGAGGATTGCGAGTTCAAAGCCAGCCTCAGCAATGGCGAGGCACTTAGCAACTTAGCAACTCAGTGAGACCCTGTCTCTAATAAAAATACAAAAAAGGGCTAGGGATGTGACCCAGTGGTCGAGTGCCCCTGAGTTCAATCCCCGGTACCACAAAAAAAAAAAAAAAAAAATCCCACTGATTATCCTAGGCCCTTTCCCCTTCCTCCTATATGTTGAAACTGAGCCTGAAGTTCTCCACATTCCAAACACCCATCTATTTTTTTTTTTTTTTTTTTTTTTTTTTGTGGTACCGGGGATTGAACTCAGGGGCACTCGACCACTGGGTCACATCCCAGACCTTTTTTGTATTTTATTTAAAGACAGGGTCTCACTGAGTTGCTAAGTGCCTCGCCGTTGCTGAGGCTGGCTTTGAACTCGCGATCCTCCTGTCTCAGCCTCCCAAAGTGCTGGGATTACAGGCGTGCGCCACCGCGCCCGGCTATTTTTTGACTACCAAACTATGTTTTACTTCAGATTTGTTTGGAGGTGGCACATTTGTGCCCAGTCTACCTTCTTGATCTAATTTCCCTGCCTACAAAAAAATCTATTAAGATGAAATATACATAGCTGGGTGCAGTGGTGCATGCCTGTAATCCCAATGGCTCAGGAGGCTGAGGCAATAGGATCATGAGTTTGAAGAAACTCACCATCCTCAGCAACTTAGTGAGGCCCTAAGCAACTCAGTGAGACCTCATATAAATAAAATACACACACACAAAAAAAGGTTGGGTTGTGCCTCAGTGGTTAAGCACACTCTTGGGTTCAATGTCTAGTGAAAAAAAAAAAAGATGAAACCTACAATAGTAGATCTCACCTACATAACACAAGGTGTCAGAGGTAATAATGTATTCAATATTATTCCATTTATATTAAAATTCAAACAGGCAAAGTCAGGATAAGGATTATCATTAACAGGCTGATTGGACAGGGCAAAAGGTGTTATTGGGTCTTAGAACTGTCCTATTTCTTGCTCTGGGAGCTGGGTATATGGGTGTACTAACTTTGTGAATACTGAAGACTTACCAGACCAGAAGCTGGTTAAATACAGAGATCAAGAGAAGTAAGCCCTGACTTTGTTAATTCTGGAAGAAGTGGCTGAAAAATACTTTCGAGAGTTGTTCAGGGCTGGGGTTAGAGAATGGAGTCCAGAGTCAACTACGGGTGGCAGGGAACCAGGTGAACAAATAAACCTTCTTTGATTTGGGTTAGAACCTCCAGGGCTTGCTTAGAAAAGCAAGCCAGAAGTAGTCAGGTTCTTAAAAAGAAAAGATTGTTTTTTTTTTGTTTTGTTTTGTTTGTGTTTTGTTGGTCCTGGGATTGAACTCAGGGACAGTTATCCACTGAGCCACATTCCCAGCCCCACCTCCTTTTTCCCCTTTTTAAAATTTTTGTTTTGTTTTGTTTTGTTTTTGGTATCAGGGATTGAACTCAGGGGCACTCGACCACTGGGCCACATCCCCAGCCCCTTTTTTGTATTTTATTAGAGACAGGGTCTCACTGAGTTGCTAAGTGCCTCGCCATTGCTGAGGCTGGCTTTGAACTGGAGATCCTCCTGCCTCAGCCTCCCAAGTGCTGGGATTACAGGAGTGCAGCACCGTGCCTGTTAATTTTTTTAAATTTTGAGACAGGGTCTCACTAAGTTTCCTCAGGCTTCACTAAGTTACTAAATCTAGCTTTAAATTTGTGATCCTCCTGCTTCAGCCTCCCAAGCCACTGGGATTACAGGTATGCGCCACTACACCCAGCTACATCTTTTTTTTTTTTTCCTTAAATTTTTTTGATATTGATGGATCTTTATTTTATTCATTTATTTTTATGTGGTGCTGAGAATTGAACCCAGTGCCTCACACATGCTAGGCAAGTGCTCTGCTCCAGTCCTACATCTTGTTTTTAAGAGTAAACTAATTTGAGTGTAGTGACGCACACCTGTAATACCATCTATTCAGGAAGCTGAGGCAGAAAGATCCCAAGTTCAATGTCAGTCTGAGCAATGTAAAGAGATGCTGTATCAAAATAAAAAAATATATAAAAAGGGTGGAGATGTAGGTCAGTGCTTTCTCCCCTGGGTTCAATCCCCAGTAAGGGGGGGGTGGGGGCGGGGAGTGGGCAGTAACTTGAAAATGTCATGGGAGCATAAAGGCTAGACAAGTTCCCCAAAGGACACATTTAACCTGAGACATGGAAAAGAATAAGAGTAAAAATTATCCAAGCTAAAGCAGAAATTGGAGAGGTAAAAAGGAAAAGGAGAAAAACACTACAGATTGATACTATCTATGTAAAGGTTGGAGGCAACCAAAAAAAAACTCCTGTATTGGTAGGACAGGGGCATTAACATGAAAAATTGAACATAACAAGCGCATAGTTAGAACAGCAAAGAGTTCTAAGTATTGAAGTTTACATGGATGGGAAGAGGTGGCCAATGTAAGAGAAGTTAAAAATGTAAAATCAAGCCGGGCTTGGTGGCACAAGCCTATAATCCTCATGACTCAGGAGCATAAATCAGGAGGATTGCAAGTTTGAAGCCAGCTCAGAAATTTAGCGAGATCTGTCTCAAAATTAACAAATGAAAAGGGCTGGGGAAAGTGCCCCTTCAAGTCCAATCCCCAGAATCAAAAATAACAATAATGATAATAATAATAAATTAGAATAAAAATAAAAATATAAAATCAGTCGTAACTTTGTAAGATTAGCTCTACAGTAAAGAAAAAGTCAAGAATGGCTCCCATGTTTATTTCTGGCATAGGCAGCTGAAATAGGGACCATGGTGTTTTACTTTTGAGATTTGAGGTAAACATGATCCACTTCTCATCACATTGGCTTTTCTAAGCCTAAATCACTTGGGGTGTCTTTCCAGAAACATATCGTATCACTTTCCTGTTCAAACCCCCTTACTAACTTTCCTATACTTACAATAATCTTTAAACATCTGTAACATGGCCTATAAGAGTATTACTTGGCTCTCACCTGCTCCATTATCATCTTTTCACACCACTTTCCATTTCATCCAAAACCCTGAAGGTTACATAGCTTTCTTCAATTTCATAAAATGTTAACATACTGGCCCCCTCAGGATCTCATCTATGATGTTCCCTTTGCCTAAAATTTCAGTTTCTTTCTCTTAATCTTCATCCATTTATCTTTCAGATCTCAACCTAAATATGTTAGCAAAATGATCTTCAATAACTCTCCCCTCCTCCAACTTGTTAGGTTCCTAGTTACTCTTCATACACTGTTTACAGCTATATATTTAAGGTCACATATGTATATATCTCCCCTCTTTAGACAACAGTTAGGAAAGTTATTTTATCTATTTGAATCCTGAGTATATATCCAGTACCTGGTGCTGTGTATAGTCATGACAGGAGCTGCTCAAATATTGAATGAAAGAATAAATGTGAACAGGATGAAGGACAGGTTTGGGGAAAGAATTCAGGTTTGAATTTTTTAACTTAAGTATCTATGCAATATCTAAGTGGAAATGTTACTCAGGGAGATGTAACTATCTGGACTTCAGGAGAAAGATCTAGGACACAAAGATTGATGTGGGTATAATCAACAAGTACATGGTACCTGAAGTCACCCAATAGGATAGGAATACATAAAAAGAATAAATTTTAAAACAGAAGATGAAGGGAGGCTAAGACAAAAATAGATCAAAATGATGAGAGAAAAATAAGAAGTAGGAAAACCATAGTGTGTTATACCTCAGAATATATTATTTCAAACAGATTAGTGCCAAATACCAATAAAATTAAGGACTGAAACTACCAGATTTAGTGATAAAACCATTGATGATCTTGGATAGCAGCATCAGTGGAATAAGAACAGCAATAAAATTTCAATTAGTTGAAAACTAAATGCGAAGTTGAGAAGTCTACCAAAATCATGGAATGCTTATGTTAAGAAGGGATTGAGAAGCTTTTTTCTTTATTTAAAGAGAGGGAAATGAGCATATTTAAATTACTATAAGATAAAACGAGAGGGAAATGAGCATATTTAAATTACTATAAGATAAAACCAGGGGCTGGGGTTGTGGCTCAGTGGTAGAACGTGTGCGACCCAGGTTCGATCCTCAGCACCATGTAAATAAACACATTGTGTACAACAAAAGCAAATAAATAAATATTTTTTAAATGATAAAACCATGGGGGGATGGAGGGGAAAAAAGAAAAGGTGGTTGAATAAGATGGATAACATTATCCTAAATGCATGATTGAAGATGTGAATGGTATGAATATACATTGTATACAGTGTTTTGTAAAAAGATGCTCTATGTTTATTATGAATTATAATGCATACTATTATAAATACAACAACTTTGAATAAAAATATAAAAAGAGACAAAAAAAAAAAGAAAAAAAAAGATAAAACCAATACAGAAGCAATCAAAGATAGACAATTTGGGCTGGGGTTGTGGCTCAGCGGTAGAGCACTCGCCTAGCATGTGCGCAACCTGGGTTTGATCCTCAGCACCACATAAGAATAATGACATTGTGTACAACTAACTAACTAAATATTTTTTTAAAAAAAGATAGACAATCTTTGTATCCCACAGAGACAGAGCTTTGTCCTACAGAGAAAAGATGTAGGACCCAGAGCATAGGTAAAGAGATTAGCTTCAGACTAGTAATTCTGCTTCTACTGCAAATGGAAGAAAGCTAGGTGGGACTTACATGTTTATACACAGAAGAGCAATAATAACTAAAGGATAGTTTCAACTTTCTCGATAAATAAGAGGTAGAGTAGGAGGACTGCTAAAACTGAGGTTAATAGAAGTCAAGAAGAATGTGCTATGGTTTGGATGTGATTTGTCCTCCAAGATTTCATGTGTAGAAGATCCTCAGTGTCACAATAAGAGGTGGTAGGACATTTAAGAGGTAGGACCTAGTTGGTGGAATCACTAGGGGCACTGTCTTAACAGGGATTAAGATAATTCTTGTGGGACCTTGAGTTAGTCATCTAAAGGGCAAGAGCATGTTGTTATAAAAGAGCCCCTCCCCAATCTCTGGCTGTCTTATCTCACCATGTGGTCAACCATGCCAACCATGATGTAATGTAGTCAGGTGAGGACCTGACTACATTACATGTCACCCCATGCTATTTGGATTTCAGCATCCAAAACTGGGAGCTAAACAAGCCCCCTTTATTTATATGTTACCCAGCCTCATATTTCATCATAGTAATGGAAAAGAAGATAAATAAAACATGAGATTATAAGTAGTCATCACCATGATACTGAAGGAAAAAGGCAAGGAATTTCAAGTATTACAGGATTATAAGTCTGGAGACACTGAATTTCTAACAGCACTAACAGTATCATCCTGTGACTTCCCTCTATAGCATTTCCCTACACAAAAATCAAGGGACTAGTAGACCAATCTAGAGTTTCTGTTTTGGGAAGCACATAAACAAAAAGATGAGGGGGGAAAGGCGTTAAAGGCATTGGCAATAAAACATTTAAAAGGGGCTGGGGATGTGACTCAGCAGTAGAGCGCTCACCTAGCACATGTGAGGCACTAAGTTTGATCCTCAGCACCACATAAAAATAAATAAATAAAATAAAGGTATTTAAAAAACACATAAAAGTGTAGGTGGCAAGGATGAATGTTAAAAAGGAAAAAAGACAAGGTGCTAATGGAAAATAATGGATGTAAGTCTCAATGACATCAAGTAAATGTGGTGAGGATAAAGGAATAAGCTAAGCAGCTTGAAGGCTGACATCATACATATGACATTACAGAAGTGATTTTCCTCACTGATGAACCTACTTGTATCATTAGTATATTTGTGCACATGTGCATAAATTATAAACTGGTTCAACTTAGTACTTGATTTATAAAGTTTAATTCCAACTAATCTCAGCTTATCATGAAAAAAAAAAAAAAAGAATGTCAGTCAATGTGCCCTACTTACACAACAACAAACAAAATCTTTCAGTGAGGATATTCTGTTTTGAGTAAAGCAAAAACTAAAAATCCAGGTCTAGGTCAACCTGCTGATTTTATAGAAAAGGAAATAAACTTCCAGAATTAACAATTTACCCATATTCAGCAATGTGCCATAGCAACAATCTTTTTTAAAAAATGGAACTTTATAAATAACATTTCTCCTGTACTAAAAATAGCTCATACCTCATCCTACTGAAATATTTCATAATTATCAGTTTTCTATAAAATATTTGCCACAAATGCTGTTTATTGTATTTACAAATATTGTATTCATCACACTTATAGATTAAATAGATTACATAATTTCCAAGTCTGTCTTAAGGTATGAATTCATAATCCCAGTATTATCTTTTTTTGCCAGAAGTTATCAAGGAAAAAATGATATACTAGATCACTATTTACTTCTCTAGTTTATTTCTGTGTGGCCTGAAAAAGTCTTTAGTAGTGCTCTGATTTGAATTATTTTAAATATAAAAACCATAAATTAGGACTGGGGCTGTAGCTCAGTGGCAGAGTGTTTGCCTAGCATGTGTTAGGCAGTGGGTTTGATCCTCAGCACCACATGAAAATAAAAACAAATAAAGACATGCTGTCCATATACACTATAAAAAAATTTTTTAAACCATAAGTTAATTTGCAAATTTTCTGAAGTGGCAATATACAGTGTATCCTCATTTGTAGACTCTATTTGCAAATTCACCTACTTGTTAAAATTTATTTGTAAGCCCAAAGTCAAAAACCTGCAGCATTTGCATGGTAATTTAAAGACATGCACAAAAAAATTAAAATCATCTAATGCATACATTCTCAGCTGAAGTCAAACAAGGCAATGCATTGCTACTTGTTTCAAGTCTCATCCTATAAACAAATATTCTTTTCATGGTCTACTTAGTGCCACATTTTTAACCTTTTTGTACTTTCTAATGGTGATTTCACATTTAAGATGGTACATAGGACTAAAGTGCTAATGTCCCAAAGTTCAAGAAGGCTATGCTGTACCTTCAGGGGAAAATACAGGTAATACAGGTATTTCATATACATCATTTACAGCAAGAGTTATAGTGTAGTTGGCCATGTGTTCAATGGTAACAAATCAATTATTTACACACACACACACACACACACACACACACACACATATATATATACACACACACATATACATACACACATACACATAATAAGCTGGGGATAATGGCACAGATCTTTAATCCCAGCTACTCAGCAGGCTAAGGCAGAAGGATTACCAAGTTTGAGGTCAGCCTCAGCAACTCAGTGAGACTCTATCTCAAAATCAAAAATAAAAAAGTCTGGGGTCACCCCTAGGTTCAATCCCCAGTACCATAAACACACACACCAAAAAGATAAGACAAACACAGATAAAACAATTTATATACTGACAAAAAACACTGACCAGAATTACACAGAACTTTATTTTGTATTTCCGCTAAGAGTAATGGTTCAGTATTCAATAATTCAGTGTTCACAGAAACTTACAGAATATTCTGGGCTGGGGATGTAGCAAAGTGGTATAGTGCTTGTCTAACATGCATGAAGCCTTGGGTTCAGTCCCCAGCAACACAGACACACCCATACACACAAACATAACTAACCCAAATAACAAAAATCAGTTGTGCCTTGAATATGACGTCTTTATGCATGTAAAGTAACAAGGCAGAATTCATCCAACAAAATGAACTACCATTTCCCAACAGATAGTATTATCACTCACATGAGAGTACTCAATAAATAAATGTGTCAACCAAATAGTTCAGAGAATTAAGAGCTAAAGGTCTATGGAAAAAGCCACCCACCACTCAACATTCTTCCCCAGCCAGGACAAAGGTAAACCAATCTTCTGCCATTATTTGGAGAATGTGATGGCAGGCATTACAAATAAGCTGAAAAACAAGGCCATCAAAGAAGAAAAAAGGTAAATTCAAAATGGTCAAGGAGCAAGGTTCTGTTGAATATAAGAAACCAGAAGATTACTCAGGAGGCTGAGCAGGACAATAGCAAGCTCAAAACCAACCTGGGCAACTTATCAAGACCCAATCTCAAATTCTTTTTTTTATTTTTTAACAGGCTGGGGGTAGTTCAATAGAATGCTCCTGTGTTTAATCCCCAATATTGGAAAAAAGAAACCAGTAGATTGAGTGATCTTCGATGGGCTAGAGTTCATTTAAAGAACCTAAGAGCAGGGCTGGGGTTGTGGCTCAGTGGTAGAGCGCTCGCCTAGCACATGCACAGCCTGGGTTCGATCCTCAGCACCACATGCAAATAAAGGCATTGTGTACAACTAAAATAAATAAATAAATATTTTATAAAAAGAACCTAAGAGCAGTTTTGCACTAGTGAACAAAAAAGGAAAATCTTATTTTTAAGATTTTAATGAGTTCACAAACTTTTTACCTAATTGTAATGGTTAATTTTATGTCAATGTGACTACACTATGGTTAAGTAGGTGTTTGGTCAAACATTATTCTAGACGCTTTTGGGAGATTGAAAGAGATTAATATTTAGATTCAGTAGAACTTTGAGTAAAGCAGATTGCCTTCATACTGCAGTAGGCCTCATCCAATCAACTGAAGGCCTTAAGAAAAAGAATAACCTCCCCTTAACAAGGCATTCTGCCAGCACAGTGCCTTCAGACTTGAACTGTAACTCTTTCCTGTATTTCCCTTCTGCCAGCCTACCCTACAGATTTCGGACTTGCCAGCTTCCAAAATGATACAAGCCAAATCCTTAAATCACTCTCTCTCTCTCTACATACATACATACACACACACACACACACACACTTTCTATTAACATTTATATTTCTCTGGAGAACCCTGATTAAAACACAAATATAAATTTTGAAGTAGAAATATAAGAATATTAAAATAAAAAAAAATAAGTTCTCTAAGAACTGTAAGTCTAACAAGTACAAGAATCTCGTTTTGGGCTGGGGCTGTGGCTCAGCGGCAAAGCGCTCGCCTCGCACGTGCGCGGCCCGGGTTCGATCCTCAGCACCACGTAAACATAAAGACATTGCATTGTGTACAACTAAAGTAAATAAAAAAAAAAAAAAAAAGAATCTCGTTTTGGTTTACAGACTTCTGAAAATACCTAGCTCATTACAGGAATGCAGTATTTGTTGAAAGAATGAATATTACCAAACTTCTATATCTTCTTAACAATAACTTCTATTTATTCACTTTGTTTTAGAAACTATGCTGAGAGGTTCTTTACCTTTGTTCAATGTCTTAATTTTCCACAACATCCCTTCAAAACAGCAAACTTAAATCATCACAGAAGTAAAGAAACTGAGGATTAAAGTGTGTTGTCCACTCATACCCTAAGGGCAAAGTGAGCTAAAATTCCAAGGTGTGTGTGTATATACGCTTCAAACCTAAAAGAATTCAGAGGATACTACCAAAAATTATTAAATTAGGAGAGGTACAAGTAAAGTATACATGTACTTATTCACCAAATCCTGAAATGTAGAAATTTAAAGAAAAGATAATTTGGACTGGGGATGTATCTCAGTAGCAGAGTTCTTACCTAGCATGTGGGAGGCCTTGGGTTAGATCTCCAGCCCAATAGAAAAAAATAAAGGTAAACTAAGAAAAAGTTTTTCTGGGAAAAAGATTTTCCCAGAAAATCAAGTGCTGAGTAGCAGTACTAATAGAACATAAAGACAATTAGCTAAATTTATAATCACCTTACAGCTGCACATCTAATCTTTTAAGGTTGATGTCACTAGATATAAGCATTCACTCACAAAATAGTACTAGGTGTCTCTCCAAGTCACTAATTCTGATCTCTCACAGCAGTTTTCATTCTTTTTTTAATCAGAAAATTCCATCAACTTTCATGATGTTTAGGAAATAATTTGTGAGAACCGGAGGTGTAGGCCAGTGATAGAGCACTTGCCTAAATGCACTATGTCTTGGGTTTGATCTCTAGTACCACAACAACAAAAAAAAAAAAAGAAAAAAGAAAATACTCTGTGATTAAACACACCAAGAATGTTTCAATTTTATTTAACACCTAATCAGAACAATACTTTTGGCTATACATCTATATAGTGCACTTATTTAAAAACTGCAAAATATTGACCATAAACATATTGTTATGAAACTGAATGCCCACAATAGACCTAATTAAACACTTCTCATTTAAAGAAGCCACAGCTTTTTCTGAAAGCTTTCTGGACCTTTACTGCTGGTCAACATCTTCCATCTAACTTTTTCTGTACTGGTTCAAATTGCTTAGCACATATGCAGCCGGTGCTAAAAAGGCGGTAAAAATCACCACACATCCAACAACAGTTTCCTGGAAAAGATGAAAAACAGTGTTAATGAGTAGGGCTTCCTGGGCCAGTGATTCACAGCCTTAAAAAACTGCTTAAAGTCTGGGGTATATGCAGCTCAGTGGCAGACTACATGCTTAGCGTTTCCAAGGGCCCTAAGTTTAATTCCCCACACCACCACTTTAAATCCCACCACCCCTACCGCGCAAAATTGCTTAAGATGTTTTGTGGAATTTGGAACTTATCCTAGAAACTGGGACCTGGTGCCACCAACACTGAAGGAATTTATTCATAGATAACATAACTAACTTGTTAAAGAAAACTCTTCTTATAATAATTGCCCAGTTGACCTTTGCATTCTACAATCTCCATGCCGTCCAGGATTTTCACTGTTATAGGAAAAACGCTAGGTCTTGGTAATGAAGAGGACATTCAAAGGCGGCAAACTATTCTTTCATAAACAATGGCTCTGCCCCGCCGTCTTCGAATCCACAAAGGGAATGGGGTCCCAAATCTCTCCAAAGCCTGTGCAGTCGCCCCCTGGGCCCCAGGATAGAGCCTTCACTGGAACCCTGTCCCAAGTACCAACAGCAAACCTGCCACAGAAGCCCCCCACGCAAGCCCAGTGCGGGTCCTCGCGCTTCCCGCCCACCCAGCCGCCGCCCAGTCACGTGGGCCCCAACTCACCGTGAGCGACGCCAACTGGGGGCGCCGGGGCTCTGACCCAACGAGGCGGCTGCCAGGATGCAGGCCGAACAGGACCACGCGGCGGCGGAGAAGGGAGGCGTAGAGCACAGGCAGGCGAGGCATGGCACGTCAGGTGAGAACTAGCGAGACGAACCAGACACCACAACTAAGGGAGGCGAGGCCCAGCTATAGAAGCAGCGGCAGGAATGGAGGGCAGCTGTTTTGCGCATGCGCCCCAACCACTAGAGGAGCCCGTTCGCCCCGCCCCTTCCGTCCGATGCTCACTGCTCCCCGCCCCACTTCCGCTCCTTGTACCCTTAGGCACCTCACTTCCCGCCATTCTACCTCCTGGGTAGGTTCGTATGCTCCGCTGATCTGAGAGTGTTTTGCAGATGTATTACCTCAAATTTCCCTCAGAATATTAATTTTAGGTTGTTTTTCTCTGTTCTATTTACTGTTTCTTATAAAGTGAATTCTATTTACTGATTTTGGCCCTTCTGGTATTGTTCAGCTATCTCCATGGCCCTTGGTTATTCTTTGATATTTAGGAATATGAGGGATGAGAAGAATTACTCAGATTTTTTCCTGTTACTGTCTTGATCCATTCTGGATATTAGAATACCACAGACTGAGGGGCTTATAAATAACCTACATTTATTTCTCACACAACTCTGAAGGTTGAGAAATACAAGATCAAGGTGCTGGCAGATTCAGTGTCTGGGGAGGGCCTGCTTCCTGGCTCAGAAACGCTGTCTTCTGTGTCTTCACATGGTGGAAGGGCCAAGGTGGCACTGAGGCTTTTTTTTCCTTTTCCAGTACTAGGGATCAAACCTAGACCCCCTTGCACCTGCTATGAACCAGCTCTATCACTGAGTTACACCCCAGTCCCTAAGATCTTTTATAAGGGCACTAATCTCCTTCATGAAAACTGTCCTTATGTCCTAATCAAATTTCAAAGGCCCTACTTCGAAATACTATCGTGCAGGAGGGTTCGCATTTCAATATGTGAACCCAGGGACACAAACATTCAGTTTACAGCAATTATTATTCTCTCCTCACAATGTAAATACTAATTACTGTTCTGTCTTTGGGATGACTATGTTAGCTGGCAGGCAGGAAGGCCTCCTCCTTCAACCTCCATGACACAGTGAGTAATGATCTACTCTAGTCCAAGTACTGCTGTGCCATCCCAGGAAATAACTCAGTTTCTTTAGAATGTTTATAACTTCAGCCTAGGACAAACTGCCATATTCTGCACAAGATTGGAGGAGGAAAAGAAGAGCTGCTGACCCAAGTAGCCTTTCCTTTGAGTGGGTTTCCATCAATTATTTTGAATTTTTGCCTTCAAGCAATTCCAGGTCATCTTTGTAGCTCTAGGTTTAAGTGGCCAGGATGAAGAGGCTCAGCTGTGCTCAGAATCTCTCTTGTCCAGTGCAGCCTCTGTGTACTCAGAGTTGTAGTTTCTCCTTCTTTGCTTTACTCATCATTGAGAACTCATCTACCTTCATTCTCAGAGAAATTCACTAAAATCTTTGATTTGTTGATGTAGCCCCGCTCCTCCAGTTCTCACGCCACCTGGATTCATTTCCTCTTGTGCTTCTTTATTGACATTGTAATGGGTTTTCAGGAAGAAGAAGCTCCTCCCCTGTTACGGGTTGGATGTAAGGTGTCCCCCAAAAGCTCATGGGTGAGAATGCAAGAAGGTTCAGAGGAGAAATGATTGAGTTGTAAGAGTCTTAATCCAATCAGTGGATTAATCCCATGATAGAGATTAATTGAGTGGTAACAGAAGTGGTAAGGTGTGGCTGGAGGAGGTGGGAATTGAGGCAAGGTTTTTTGATATTTGTGTCTGGCGGGTGGAGTCAGTCTCTCTCTCTCTCTCTCTCTCTCTCTCTCTCTCTCTCTCTCTCTCTCGCGCTCTCTCTCTCTCTCTCTCTCTGCTTTCTGATCATGATGTGAGCTGCTTCCCTCAGCCACACACTCCGCCATGATATTCATGATTGCTGAGAGCCATCCATGAACACTGTGTGAACTAAAATCAGCATGGAAGCCATTGGGCAGGAAAGCCTGGGATGGGGAACTCCCAGCAGCAACCCTGCTGGTTTGAGAATGCTTGGTTCATGTGGCTTCCTACCCAGCTCCATCTAAGTTCAGCACATCATCGGAGATGGGGTGACCTGTGGAGCCACACAGCCTGTTGGAGATGAGTGTGGCTTGCCAAGATGCCAATCAACCTATTTGCTGTAAGACCCCTGCCACACCAATAATCAAGACTCCTCCCGTTGAAACCTTATCCGTGCCTTTGATGTACTCCCCTTAAATAAAGAACTAGAGCTGTTTTTTAGTCGTTCAGTTCCAGCTCATAACAGGACTGAAAAACCTATCAGGCACTCTGCTCCCTCTAAACCTAATTTCTGGCTGTTTCCTATTTCTTTCTAATTATTTCAGACTTTCTGTTTCTCAGGCAGCTCACCCCTTCTGAGCAGAAATTTACCCTGGTGGGGTGCTGGCTACCCCACAATATTCAGCCTCACCTCGAGCCCCAAGGAATGGAGCCTGCTGTCTATGGATGGAGACCTCTGAAACTGTGAGCCCTTAAATAAACCCTTCCTCCTTTACAGTTGTTCTGGTCAGGTCCTTTAGTCACAGCAGCAAGAAAGCTGACTAAATAAAACTTCCTCCTACCTCAAAGTGCATGTCCCACCACTTGAATCATCAGGGTTTATTAGATATCGTGGGAAAGCACTAAAGGGACCACATGATCTGATTTCCATTTGCATGCTCTAAGGAGAGCAGAAATATGGGACAAAAGGTTGGATTAGTTAGGATTCTTCAGAAAAACAGGACCATATAACCATATAAAAGGATGTTTATTCTGAGCAATTGACCAACATGATCACGATGGCTAAGGTGTCCCACAATTTGCCATCTGCAAAGTGGAGACCGGAAAGTTAAGGATATGGTTGAGTCCAAGTCCAAAGACCTGAGAACCAGGGAGCCAATGGTATAAATCCCAGTTTGAGCACAAAAGAAAATAAATCCCTCTGGGCGCAACAGCCCAAACCTGTTTTCCCTGCAACAGGAGGATTTCAAGTTTGAGGCCACTCTCAGCAACTTAGCCAGACCCTGAAGCAAAATAAAAATCTAAAAAAGGTCTGGGGATGTAGCTCTGTGCTAGAGCACCCCTGGGTTCAATCCCCAATACCATAATTGAGAGAGAGAAAGTACCAGTTTGAAGTGCCACTTCAGACACTGAGGCAGGAATACAAAAGGGTAAATTCCTCCTTTCTGCATCTTTTATTCTACTCAGGCCCTCAATGAATTGGATAATGTCCAACCACAGTAGGGAGAACAATCTGCTTTATGGAGTCTGTGGATTCAAATGCTAATCTCAGCCAGAAACATTCTCCCAGACCCACCAAGAAAAAATGTTTAATCTGGGCATCCTATTGCACACTCAAATTGACACATGAAACCAAGCAGCCCAGTACACTGGAATTATTAATACCCATTAGCCATATGTGATGTCCAGTACAATCCCTACTAGCATTATGTGGCCGCCAAGTCCTTGAAAGTACCACTAAAGAACTGATGTTTTATATTATTTAATTTTATTTAGGGCTGGGGTTGTGGTTCCGTGGTAGAATGCTCGCCTACCACATGTGAGGCCCTGGGTTTGATCCTCAGCACCACATATAAATAACTAAAATAAAGGTATAAAAATTATTTAATTTTGGTTTTAAAACTGATAACTTTATTTGATTGTTCGAAAACTCTCTAAGGTAAGAATAGCTCTCCCTCACACCTTGCACAGTGTTAGGGATCAAACCCAGGTCCTCATACATGCTTGGCAAATGCTCTACCACTGAACTACATCCCTAGTCCCTTTTTATTTTTTAAATATTTATTTATTTACTTTAGTTGTACACAATGCGTTTATTTTTACATGGTGCTGAGGATCAAACCCAGGCCGCGCACATGCTAGGTGAGTGCTCTACCACTGAGCCACAACCCCAGCCCCCCTAGTCCCTTTTTAAATTTTATTTTTGAGACAGTGTTTCTCTGAGTTGCCTATGCTGGCCTCAAATTTGCTATCCTCCTGCGTCAGCCTCCCAAGTAGCTAGGATTACAGGCATGCACCTCTATGCCAAGCTTGGGAACAGCTTTTGCAACTATAAAGTTTCCTAAATCTGAATTCATATTAATAAAAACAGCATTCATATTGAAATATGACTGTCATTGCAAAATAATGTCATTAATAAAGTTCCCAAATTGATTACTATTGAAATGATATAATTATAGATACATTTGGTTAAAAATAATACTCTATAAAAATTAATTGCAACCATTCTTTTTTAGCCCTTTGTTATTGATGATGTGATTGTTGTTGTTACTGGGGAATGAATGCAGGGTGCTCTACCATTGAGTTACAACTCCAACCCTTTTTGTCTTTTGCTTTGAGATAGGGTCTCACTAAATTGCTGAGGCTGGCCTCAAACTTGAGATCCTCCTGTTTCAGCCTCTTGAGTCACTGGGATTACAGGTATGCACCACCATGCCTGGCTTTTTAGTCCTTTTAACAGGGCTATGAGAAAGTTTACAATTGCTCATTTGTTTCAAATTATATTTCATTTTTCTTTCCTTTTTTTTTTTTTTTTGGTACCGAGGATTGAACTCAGGGGCATTCGACCACTGGGCCACATCCCCAGCCCTTTTTTGTATTTTATTAGAGACAGGGTCTCACTGAGTTGCTAAGTGCCTCGCCATTGCTGAGGCTGGCTTTGAACTCGTGATCCTCCTGCCTCAGCCTCCCAAGTGCTGGGATTACAGGCATGCGCCACCGTGCCTGGCTTCAAATTATATTTCTACTTGAACACCTCTGTCTGATGACCAGTCAAGGCCCCACTTGAACTTTGCCTGACCACCTCTCCAATCAAATCTTGTTTTTACTCACTCCAGCCTTAATCCTACCCCAGTCATACCAGGGAAACTAATTTTGCCTAGGAATCTCCAGATAATAATTTGAGTACCTCTGGGTTGCATAACAAGTCCTATAAGAACTGATTTAATGTAACATTGCCCCATTTCCTGACCAGTGTTGATTGGTGTAAGATTGGGCTCTTGGCCTGGGCTGTTGTACTGGGGTTGGGGGCCTGTTTTTGTTGGTGTTTTCCTACCCATGGAGAAAGTTCTTCCCATGAATTAATAATAAATCCAAGATGCTGCAAGAAGCAGAGGTAAGAGCCAAAGAAAGCAACCGACCATGTTTAAGTCCTCAGTTCTCTCTGTTCTAAAATTAGGCCCTTGAGTTGTGGGCCACTCTTTATATTCTTTTTTGTTGTTGTTGTAAATGGATCTTTCATATTTATTTATTTATTTATTTATATGAGGTGCTGAGGATCAAACCCAGGGCCTCACACATGCCAGGCAAGAGCTCTACCACTGAGCCATAACTCTAGCCCCAAACACTCTTTATATTCTTGATGATAAATCCTGCTTTCACTTAAAGGAGTTGGAGCTGGATTTCTATTGCTTGTGACAGAAGAGTCTCAACCAAGAGTCTGTTAGTCTTCTCCCCACTCAAGATATTACCCTGATTTTAATTTTAAAAAGGCAACAAAAATTCTGATGCGATCATGGTGGCAAGCATCTGTAGTCCCAGCTACTAGGGAGGCTGAGGCAGGAAGATCACTTGAGCCCAGGAGTTCAGGGACAGCCTGGGCAACACAGTGACTATCATTAAAAATAAAAAAATAAAAAATTTACTGAAGTAAACTGAGAAAGAACGTGATAGCAGACAAGCCTCAGTGAATTCATCCTAATCTCGGATGCAGCTGGTGTGAGATTCAAGCATTTTAGGACTTTCTCTGTGACAAAGGTCTTAAATTACTTTTGACAGTGTCAGTAAATCTGACTCCAGATTCAGCCACAACACAATTAAGCACCCAGGCCGCCCACCTCCACCCCCAGAGACAGCTCTTTTAGCTGCTTGAATTACCAGTACAAATAACCTTCCTAGGTTTAATTTTTCCAAGTCACAAAAGACTAGCACTGTTAACTCAGACCTCTACGATTTTCAATAAAGGGCTTTAGTGGGCCGAGATTCAATGTATTCCCAGTGACCCGCAAAGCAAGGCCTCCTCCTGCAGTTATATAAAAGGGCATAATTAGAGCTATAGTTCTATATAATATATAAGAAAGACACTCTCGCCCACTTACCTCTTTTTAATGTGATTTTTAAAATAAATGTTCATTCTCTAAATAAGCTAGTGTTAGGGTTCTAGAAAATTATATAATGAATTAAGACTGTACTATCTCAGGTCCAAATATCTTGAAATCCTCTCCTCTCAAGAACCGTACATTTAATTGCTGTTCAAGGACCAGAGTTCTTTGAGGAATGAAGTGCCTCTCTTTGTCTCTATTTGTGTCTGTCTTTATAATCGCATGACCTCAATGACAGAGAAACTTAGATAAAGCAAGCAGTAAGAGCAGAACAGTGGCAAAGGTGGGGGAAACATTCAGGTTATGTAACTGGAAACATCACCAACACCCTTTTCAACTGCAGGCACAATGGTAAGAAGAGCCAATAAAGGCAGTGGTCCATTATTACAAAGAAGCTTGAGAAGGAATTGCCCTGAGGCAGTTCAAAAGATAATCTTGGTGTTTCATGGTCCCTCTTTTTTAGATGGGTAACATTATTTTTTAAAATCAGTTCTTTCCTCCAAAGATTACATATTATAAAAACAGTTTTTATTTTCTTACATCACCTTTTACTTTTAAATTTGACATTCTTCTTTTTCTCTTGTACTACATCCAGAAATTCTTCAATTTGGATTTCTGTTTTGTGGCACTGAAAGGAGATTTGCAGGGCTGGGGTTGTAGCTCAGTGGTAGAGTGCTTGCCTAGCATGTGTGAGATACTGGGTTGGAGCCTCAGCACCACATATAAATAAGTAAAATAAAGGTCCAGTGACAAATTAAAAAATTATTAAAAAATAAAGAAAAGAGACTGGCAGTCTGAGGCAAAAGACAAAAGGTCAGATTCCAACATTACCATTTACTATTTGCATGACCTCAGGCAAATAAAGCCAATATAATAACATATATTTTAGAATGTAGATAATGGAGATTAAATGGGATAGTATATGTACCAGTTAAGATTACTTTGAGTGAATGATACAAAATAATAATCAGTAGAATTGATTAGCTTTCATAACTGAAAAGACCAGAGGTGATATCACTGGAGGGAGTTAGAGGAGGTCCTGGAGAGTGGGACCTTAACTCAGGATGAAGGGGTCCTTGACATATGTGATGGAAAAGAATTTCAGCACCCATCAATATTGAGGCAGAGAAATTTATTGAAGAAAACAAGAAGTATGCATTCAAGGGAGAGAGATGCTTTTGGGTTCTCAGGTTCTTATTTTTAAAGGAAACTTTGAAAGGAGTGGGCATGAGAAGGTATGTAGGAATGATATGAATCTGGAGATCACTAGATGGTTTATGGTGATCTGGCGATTCTTAGGCTCCTTGAGTTGACCTCTTCTCTGTCACAAGCTGTCTGTGAGCTATGTGTGGACTATGTTGTGAATAGTAGCCTAATGAGGGGATAAGTCTGGCATTGGGAACCTCCCATGGCACCCCCACAGGGATTGACCATCTGATGCAGGTGAACTTCCCCCTCAAGTTCTGCCAAGGATCCCACACAGCACCTGAGATGGGTGTGACATGTCAATCAACCAGCAGACTGCAAAAAGCAAGACTCTGCCCTTGAAATCATATCCCTGCCTTTGATGTCTCCTGACATAAATAAAGCAAGCAGGGCTCCATTTTGCCAGAGTATAGAAGTTCGATCTGTCTGATCAGCTTGCCCATCCTGTCCCCGCTTTTGAAACTACTTTCTGCGTCCTGTGGTTTTTTTTCATCCTATGTTTCTTAGCTTTTATTTCTCAGCCTGCCCATTCCACCGAGGGGAACCCCATTTCCATCACCTGTACAGGAGGCAGGCGAGACTTCTCTACTGAATAAATAACATTGGGGAAGTATCCTATATTATAGGTTTCATAACTCCCTTTGCTCAATCTATTCTAAAACTACATGTGTTAGTGGGCTAATTAACAGTACACAGGGCAATCTTCATAAGTGGTGAATTCCCAGTAAATTTAACATTGCAAATGAAGATTTGTAGATTTCCCAGAATTGGGGGAGTGATAGACCTGGGAGGGAAAACTGACCTGGGGAGGAAAGCTTTAAGGAACTTTAGTCCAAGACTTTCAGATTATGGGCTGGGGTTGTGGCTCAGCAGTAGAGAGCTCACCTACCACGTGCGCGGCCCAGGTTCGATCCTCAGCACCACATAAACATAAATGCATTGCATTGTGTACAACTAAAGTAAATAAATAAATATTTTTTTAAAAAAGACTTTCAGATTAAAGTAAGTCCCTTCCTTTTTACCTATATTTTTCATTTCTTTTATCCTACCTCAGTGGGACTGATTGAAAGTAAAGCATGAATGAACATCTCTAATGATTTGTCACCAGGAACTCCTTTATCATTTGGTTTCTGCCAAGTCAGCCAGCAGGTGCCCTGTGGATAGCAAAATGGTTGCCAAGAGCTCCTAGTGCTGCATTATTTTTGATTCATATTCTGTGGAAAACAGTATGTCTTTCAGCATCTTCTATGAAAGAAGAGACTTCCTTTTCAAGAAGTCCCTATCCTAATTTTGACAATATTGATTTTGCTTATCCAAGAGCATGGGAAATCTTTCCATCTTCTAAGGTCTTCTTCAATTTCTTTCTTTACTGTTCTGTAGTTTTCATTGTAGAGGTCTTTCACTTCCTTTGTTAAGTTGATTCCTAAGTTTTGTTTGTTTTTTTTTTTTTTTTTTTTTTTTTTTTGAGACTATTGTGAATGGGATAGTTTTCCTAATTTCTCTTTCACAGGATTCATCACTGATGAAATGCATTTGATTTATGGGTATTGATTTTATATCCTGCTACTTTGCTGAATTCATTTATTAATTCTAGAAGTTTTCTGATGGAGTTTTTTTGGATCCTCTAAGTATAGAATCATGTCGTCTGCAAATAACAATAGTTTGAGTTCTTGCAGGTAAATGGATGGAGTTGGAGAATATCATGCTAAGTGAAGCAAGCCGATCCAAAAAAAACCAAAGGCCAAATGTTCTCTCTGATAAGTGGATGCTGATCCATGATTGGGGTGGGGGGGGGGTGGAGGAACTTTGGACAAAGGGGACGGGGGAGAGGGAGAGGGTATGGGGCTGGAAAGATAGTAAAATTAGATGGACATTATTACCCTACTACATGTATGACTGCACATATGGTGCAATGCTACATCATGTACAGAGAAATGAAACATTGTTCTGCAATTGTGTACAATGAATCAAAATGCATTCTGCTGTCCTATATACCTAATTAAAATAAATTAATTAATTTTAAAAAATGGAAATCCCCACCCTAGCTCTTTTTTTTTTTTTTTGTACCGGGGATTGAACTCAGGGGCACTCGACCACTGGGCCACATCCCCAGCCCTTTTTTTTGTATTTTATTAGAGACAGGGTCTCACTGAGTTACTAAGTGCCTCGCCATTGCTGAGGCTGGCTTTGAACTCGCGATCCTCCTGCCTCAGCCTCCCAAAGTGCTGGGATTACAGGTGTGCGCCACCGCGCCCGGCTCCCACCCTAGCTCTTGATCTAATTATGTGTCCTTCCCTGAACAAAACTTTAAAAGACAGGGGTATTACTTGTCAATGTCTTAATAAAATCAGACAACCAGGTATAAAACATGGGATTAATCCCACACAAACCACTTAATAGGTAAAAGTAAGGAACTACAAGCAAGAGGTAAAGTATTAGTCATCATGGGCTGTTGTAACAAAATACCAAATACGAGGTGGCTTAAACAACAAAAATTTCTGTTCTCATAGTTCTACAGGTGGAAATCCAAGAGCAAAGTTCTGATTGATTTAGTTTCTGGTGAGGGCTCTTCTCCTAACTTGTTGACATCTGCTTTCTTGTTATGTCCTCACAGTGCCTTTTCTTAATAAAGAGAGAGAGAAAACAAAAGGAGAGGGAGAAAGAGAGAGGCAAGGAGATGCATCATATCCCAAGGGGCATCATATCTTGAAAGAGCTCTCTGATTTCTCTTGCAAAGACACCAATCCTATCAGATCAGGGCTCCAACCTTATGACCTCATTTAATCTTAATAATTTTCTTAGAGGTTCTATCTCCAATTGTAGCTAGGGTTAGGCCTTCAACATGAATTTTGGAGACACACAAACATTCAGTCCTTAACAGTAAAAAATGGGTGAAGGACCATGCCAGTGTGTGTGAGTGCCCTGATGTGGAGTGCTGAGTAAATTGAGGCAAACTTTATCCCCAGTTTTGATGGGAAAACTTCCAAAGTACTAAGGATTGATTAGTACAATTAGAACTCCAGAATGTCCCCTAGCATACTAAATACTTGAGATTGTACCACCAATATTCATCTTTACTTTTCTATATATGAACCCTACAGTAAGTAGGGTTCTATAATAATTGGTTTAGCCTTGCCTGTTTTTGTACTTTACATAATTTAAGATATCAGAGTCTGGAATGATGTCACATTCCTGTAACCCCAGAAACTAGGAAGACTGAGGCAGGAGGAGCACAAGTTTGAGGCCAGCCTCAGCAATTTAGTGAGACCCTGTCTCAAAGTAGAAGGACTGGGGATGTAGCTCAGTGGAAAAGTGCCCCAGGTTCAATCTCTAGTATGGAAAAAAAAAAAAAAAAAGATAATATTATTTTATGATTCATGAGGAAAAAAATCAGTTAACTCATGACCGGGTGCTAGGAAGTCACCAATTATAAGGCACAAGAAGTTTCAGCATTGAAAATTTTTTAAATATCCATCTTACAATAAATGGAATACAATGCATGGATTTTCTATAATTACATTTGTGTTTTGCTTCTTTGACTTAAGATTCATCCAAGTTGTTTATAGTTCAAGTTCACTTAATGCATGACTATAGCACATTTTGTTTTGTGGTACTGGAGGGTAAAACCAGGGCCACTCTGCTGCTGAGCTAAATCCCAAGCCCTTTTTTATTTTTTTTTTTAGTTGTAGATGGACATAATACCTTTATTTTATTTATTTATTTGTTATGTGGTGCTGAGGCTTGAACCCAGTACCCTACACATACTAGGCAAGTGCTCTACCACTGAGCCACAACCCCAGCCCCCTTTTTTTTATTTTGAGACAGGATCTCACTGAGTTTCTGAGGCCGGTCTTTTTATTGGGGGGGGGGGGGGTGCTGAATATTGAACTCAGGGGCATCGACCACTGAGCCACATCCCCAGCCCTATTTTGTATTTTATTTCGAGACAGGGTCTCACTGAGTTGCTTAGCGCCTAGTTTTTGCTGAAGCTGGCTTTGAACTCTTGATCCTCCTGCCTCAGCCTCCCAAGTAGCTGGGATTTCAGGTGTGTGCCACCATACCCAGTGCCACATTTTTTTTTTTTTTTAAATTTATTTATTTCCTTTAGTTGTACACAATGCAATGCATTTATGTTTACGTGGTGCTGAGGATCGAACCCGGGCCGCGCACATGCTAGGCGAGTGCTCTACCACTGAGCCACAACCTCAGCCCCCACATTTTTTATTCATAATATTATTGATGGATATTTAGATTGTTAACCCTTTTTAAAATATTTTTTTAGTTGTTGATGGACTTTTGTTTTGTTTTGTTTTGGTACTGGAGATTGAACTCAGGGGCATCAACCACTGGGCCATATCCCCAGCCCTTTTTTGTATTTTATTAGAGACAGGGTCTCACTGAGTTGCTAAGTGCCTTGCCACTGCTGAGGCTGGCTTTGAACTCGTAATCCTCCTGCCTCAGCCTCCCAAGTTGCTGATGGACTTTATTCACTTATTTATATGCAGTGCTGAGAATCGAACCCAGTACCTTACACATGCTAGGCAAGCACTCTACCACTGAGCCACAACCCAGCCCAACCATTTTTTATTCATATAAACAATGCTGCTGTAAATATTCCTGTTCATATCTACTAGTGCACATAGGAATAAGTTTCCCTATATACCCAATAGTGGAATGGTTGGGGCATAGGAGAAGTCAATTTTTATCTTTCCTTGGTAATCTCAAACTGCTTTCCCAAATGATTTTCCCTCTTTTTACTCCCATCAGCAGCTTAGAGAATTTCTATTAATCCATGTCCTCATCAACACTTACATGTAGAATTTTTTTAACCAATCAGACTCAACAGGGTCATTTTATTGTGGTTCTACTTTGTATTGTCCTTACACTAACGTAACCAGCATTTTCTCATATGCCTTATTTGGATTTCCTCATTTGTTCAAGTCTTTTTTCATTTTCCATTTTGTTGTCATTTTTCTTACTAAATTATAGGGATTCTTTATATATGCTGGATATAAACTTTTTGGTTTTATGTATTGCAAATATCTTTTTTCATTGTGTGGTTTACCTTTTCACTCTATTGTATATTTCATATATATAATATATATACTATAATATATATATTAGTTGTAACACGTAACATATATATTAGTTGTAGTTGGACACAATACCTTCATTTTATTTATTTTTATGTGGTGTTGAGGATCCAACCCAGGGCCTCACACTTGCTAGGCAAACGCTCTACTGCTGAGCCACAATGCCAGCCCCTCTATTGTATATTTAAAAGAACCAAATTTCATATTTTTAAAAAATATTTATGTATTTGCTTTAGTTGTACACAATGCGTTTTATTTTTACGTGGTGCTGAGGATTGAACCCGGGCCGCGCACGTGCTAGGCGAGCACTCTACCGCTGAGCCACAGCCCCAGCCCCCCAAATTTCATAATTTAAATGTAGTTGAATCCATGAATGTTAACTTTATGGTCAATGTTTTTGTGCCTTGCATAGTAAGTTTTATCTTCCTGGTGGCAATTAAGATATTGTTTATTGACTTTATTATTTATTAATTTGACAATTCATAAGCACTTATTTAACATACTAACCACAGTCCTGTGCATTTTAACACATGTGTTTTCAGTTTTATCACCTTTTAGACTCCAGGAATTTTTTTTTTTTTTTAATCCTGGAAATGGTATCGTTATATGCAAAGGAATAGGAGGAAATACAATTTGCCTTTTCTTCATGATTTCAAAAACCTAATTTCCATACTGTATTTCCAGGAAGAGGAACTTGGGAAGGGGCATCAGTGGGTGGTTATGCATGGTAGAAAAGTGGGTACAAAGAGAAGAAAACCTGGGGTGACAGAAATAATACACAGGTATATATAGATGACTTTATTTTCAGCATAGGTGACCAGGTGAATTGGGGTGCTGATGGAAAAAGTAGGGAGAGAAACAGACGTGAATTCAGGACTCTTGACAGCAGGCAACAGAAATCCATGTTTTCACCCACTTCCCGCCAGCTTAAGATAAAGAGGAGCTGGAGTAGTGAAGTGGCTCTTAAAAATGAAAAGACCAGGGCTGGGGTTGTGGCTCAGCGGTAGAGCGCTCGCCTAGCACGTGCGCGGGCCCGGGTTCGATCCTCAGCACCACATAAACGTAAATACATTCCATTATGTACAACTAAAGGAAATAAATAAATATTAAAAAAAAAAAATGAAAAGACCAGGGGCTGGGGTTGTGGCTCAGTGGTAGAGCACTTGCCTAGTATGTGTGAGGCACTGGGTTCAATCTTCAGCACCACATAAAAAATAAATAAGCAAAGGTATTGAGTCCATCTACAACTAAAAAAATATTTTAAAGAAAAAGAAAAGACCAAGGTTGGGTTAGATTCAGGCACATCTAGGTTCAGGTGTTCAAATAGCATCATGGCTTCCCTTCTGTCAATTTTCTTTCTGTTTATCATCTTCCTTCTTTCCTCCTGCACATGGTTTTCTCCTCTTAGTTAAGAAAGAAATTTTGGGGCTGGGATTGTGGCTCAGCAGTAGAGCGCTCACCTCACACGTGCGCGGCCCGAGTTCGATCCTCAGTACCACATAAACATAAATCATTGCATTGTGTACAACTAAAGTAAATAAATATTAAAAAAAGGCATTGTGTACAACTAAAATAAATAAATAAATATTAAAAAGAAAGAAAGAAATTTTATAGCCTTAACTCAGGGGTGTTTAACCACATCCCCACCCCTATTTATGTTGAGACAGGGTCTCACAAAATTGCTGAGGCTGGCCTTGAACTTGTGATCCTCTTGGCCTCAGTCTCCCAACTCACTGAGATTACAGGCAGACACCATCATGCCCAGCCCTACATTGTCATTTAAGGTCATAATCCCAGAGAAATAGAGAAAAACAAATAAACAAACATCTCTTTTGAGAGCCTGGAAGAAATTTCCAGAAAAGGTTGACTGGCCTGCTCATTCACATGCCCATCCAAACCTGTCTGATTCTAGAACACATTTTTCTTTTTTGAACCCTTATTCTTTACCATTGCAAGAACAGGCTCTTCTTTGCTGAGTTACTCCATGTTATACAGAACAGCAGTTTTCAGGTTGTGCCTGTCCCTGAGTTATTCCATTCTGTAAAGTAGTGGTTTGCCATGAGCTACTCCACTTTGAGTGCAATTGCTACAGAAGAATGACTTGGTAACTTCTCTGGGCACTGGATTGCCACCAGATGTTGGACATATAGAGCTTTAAAAAAAAAAATTGCACACATGATCACAAGGCACAAACCAATAAGTAAGTTAATTGGGGCTAATAAAAAAATTACCAGGGGCTGGGGTTGTGGCTCGGGGGTAAAAGCACGTGCGCAGCCCAGGTTCAATCCTCAGCACCACATAAAAATAAAGGCATTGTGCACAACTAAAGCAAATAAATAAATATTTTTTAAAAAATACCAACTTATTGAATTAAGTCAGAGGCACATGAATACATGGGCATATCAAATATTTATCAGAGAAACCAGGCTGGTGACTTCTTAAACACACCAGACCAATGAATGATGCAGCCCATTCACCTGAAACAAAAGGAGTGGCAGCTAGGGTGGTGGTATGGTGGCACACACATTGTGGTGTCAGAACAAATGGCGAATGCATCAGGGGACTGATATGTTATGACTCCTATCTCTGTCCCAGGGCTTCAGCTCAGTGTGATCTCTCTGCTTGATGCAACCCACTTTGAAACTGCCTGTGCCTTGAACAAGATCTGCATTTGAACAAGCTCTGAGCCTTGAACAAGTTCTGCAGCTAGGTTTGTTAACCTTGTCTGACCACCTGCAGTGACTCCTTTCCATCTACTCTCTTGTCTTTGCTTTCATTTCTTCCCCTTTAAGCCTTGTGGCTGCTATTAATGCTTTATTGGTCACTTTACAACCTATATATCATTGTTGTAAAGTGTGATGTGTGTCTTGAGTGTTATAAATACTAGTAATTAAGATTGGAGTGGGATAAAAGAACACATGGTTGCCCTGATCAAAGGTACCAAGTGAAATCGAGATTACTCAGTAAATTAAAGCTGAAGAAATTGATGTAGCTTGTGAATCCATTGTTATTCAATAAATTCTGACGTTGTGGAAATACACAAACACGCCCAGCCTATGTTAATGGCATAGCTCACTCATAAAAACCATCTTAGCCCTAGCCTTTAAAAAAAAAAAATAATAACTGTTTTTCATTCTGTCTTCTTATTTAGTGAAAGATCCATTTATTTCTTCCCCTACCATCTAGCACTGTACTTGATACTTTAAAGAATATGTTAGACTGAAATAAACTAAACTCTGATAAACATGTCTGACAATACAGATGAAAAACAAACTCAGTTTCTCCCTTCCTCTCTTCACTCCACAATCAACAGAGAAGATCTCTATGACCAAATGTGTGAAGGTTTTCCCCCACCCATCAAGCAAGCAGTTTTTCTGCAGCAGTGGACACCAGCTTAGTGTCTTCTAATTCAATTCAGTTCTGACACTAGGTAGACTCTCCCAAACTTCTAAGAAATCTACAGATCTTAAAAGTTATTGTAGGGCTTGGGTTGTGGCTCAGCAGTAGAGTGCTCGCCTAGCACGTGCGCGGCCCGGGTTCAAGCCTCAGCACCACATACAAATAAAGGCATTGTGTACAACTAAAGCAAATAAATAAATATTTTTTAAAAAGGTTATTGTAGGGGCTGGGGTTGTGGCTCAGCGGCAGAGCGCTCGCCTCGCATGTGTGCGGCCCCTCAGGTAAACATAAAATGCATTGCATTGGGGCTGGGATTGTGGCTCAGCGGCAGAGCGCTCGCCTCGCACGTGTGCGGCCCGGGTTCGATCCTCAGCACCACGTAAACATAAATGCATTGCATTGTGTACAAAAAGTGCATTGCATTGTGTACAACTAAAATAAATAAATAAATTTTTTAAAAAGTTATTGTAAATTCACTTATCTATGAAAATTGCCTCATTTTAATTAAAATGCAAGTGCACTGTTAGACTACACAATGTATTTTCAGATTAGATCAAGCACAGGGAGGTGTATTTTAAGAAACCCACAGCACAGACACATTTCAAATGTAATCTAGATAGAAGAGGCAATGTCAACCTGAAGATCCTGGAAGACGAGACCACCATAAACCTCCTGTGATCACCACACTCATTCTGTTCCCAGATACCTTCCCCTGCCCACCGCTAGATAACCTTCATTCTGCTCTGGGAATGTGTACCTCCGCCTTTCCGTTTCTAATAAAACTCTTCCTCTTTGCTAAAATCTGACTCATCCTTAAATTCTTTTCTGCAATGTGTCAAGAGCTGAGAAGGTCTAGGTGGAGATCTCCTCTGCCTTTGGAGAGACCACCTTGAACCCCTTTACAGTGGCATGATTGTTTAGTTAATGAGGACAAAGGCAAAATAATGGAAAATGATGGTAGGTGGCTTCAATTTAGATAAGGCTCAATTATAAATTTAGGGGAAGTATAATAGTAGGGGAATAGGAGATAGACACTGAGAACTAATCATTGGCTCCAACTAGATGGGCCTATTTCCCTTGATTGTCTCGCTTTTTCCATCTACTTCTTGCCCATTATCTACAGCTGTGCACGGTTGATGAGATTTGCCAGCTAGAGGGGAATCCTTTTTTTTAATCCATTACTACAATACACTATAATCTCCAAATCTTCAAGGATTAGAGTAGGGGAGACACATAGGATAAGAGAGGAAAGAGTGAACTAATACAAATTGGAAAGAATTGTCTTTTCAAAAAGGGAAGTGGATGGATGAACACAAGGAAGATATAACAACCTGAAGAAACACCAAAGAAAAACAATGACATTGGAAGATGTCTAAAAATATATAAGTCCTTCAACTGATTACAAAATGGATAAAATAATAAGGGATAAAGAGATGCTTAAAAACACGTAACAAAACTACACATTACTTTTACCCCTAGGTGCTTGGAGTTGCCTGACACACAGTACACCCAATACTGAAATAATGAATTTTGCAAAACAGAAAGTATCTATTTATGAGGCAGCCAAGCATGCAGAGACTGGAAAGTAAGACTTAAATCCACCTCCCCCAAAATAGGATTTGGGAATATTTATTAGATCAAACTTCATCAACTGTTACCATTATGATCTACAACTCAGAGGTGTTAACTTTTAGTCAACTACATGACTAATACTTAGTCAAAAAAATGTAGCTCAGAGTAGATGAAGTGGGTTAAGTCTAGAAAAGCAAGTAACTAAGAGCGAGTTATGTCTAGAGGGCTTGTTCAGGTTTTCCCCTAGTTTCAGAGGGGGTTTAAAAACAACTCAAAAGGGCTGGGGTTGTAGCTCAGTGGCAGAGAGCTTGCCTAGTGCTTGCCTAGCACGTGTGAGACACTGGGTTTAATCCTCAGCATCACGAAAAAAATAAAGGTATTGTGTCCATCTACAACTAAAAATAATTTTTAAAAAACTCAAAAGTTGTAGAGATGGAAAATGCAAATACTTTTAAATAAATTTCTGGAAGACAAGTACAGCAGTATTGTTTAAGCCTGTCAGAAGCTAGTGAGGTGCAATAGTGCTCACTGGCCAGAGTCAGAAGCCTGCTGCTTGCTAGTCTTGGCTTGCCTACTTAGCTGTAAAACGGCAATACTAACACCTGTTCCACCCACCTCAAAGGGTGTTTTTGGGCGTTCAAATGAGGCCATGTATTTAACTGTGTTTTCAAAACTGTAAGGTGCTTCATAAATATAAGGTGTTTTTGTGGCTGCAACGCTGAAAATATTGCAGACTCCCAAAAAGGGTTCTCTAAGGAAGCGATTTGGCTTTCCCAGGTGCGGATTCTAAGTTTTCATCAGTCCTGTCCTGTGTTTGGTGGGAGGATCTTGAGTGCCTTTACGATCTGGGACCGGGACCCAGGACCCTGCACATGCTAGGTAAGCGTTCTACCACTGAGATACACCCCTAAGATTTTTTTTTTTTTTAATAGCTACTATACAAATTAGCAAGGTGGTGCCTGTAAAGGGACCACGCAGACAAGTGCTTAAGAAACACTGCCAAGCAGCAGCCACCGAAGCGCCAAGTCAGAGTACTTTTCTACGGAATCGCAGTTCCCTGACAATGATGCATCATGCCTGATCACTCCAAGGATGTCGGCCGCCGAGCGGAACATGAGTTGATAGAACTCATCATCCAGTGACGCAGTTATTAAAATTTCATTCTGATACATTTAATAACGTGCCACAGTTCCCTTAAATAAGCAAGATGCTACAACAAGCAGAAAATTCCGAACGACCTGTCACCCCACTCCCAGGAAACCAGGAGGAATAAAAACCTCGTGCTCGGCTCCCACGGTTCCCGGCCGCACAACCACGTCTTCCCGGCGCTCCCCGCCCCCGACTCAGGCGCAGGCGCCGACGTCGTATCACGTGACCCAGACGCGCCGTAGGCGGGGGAGGGCGGGGCCGGGCCGGCTCCGCAGCGCCGCGCAGGCGCCCCAGGTCCGCGCCGAGCCGAGCCCCTCCTGCTCCCTGGAGGAGTCAAAATGGCGGCGTGGGGAACCTGGAACAGTCCCGGAGCCTGAGCCACTGACAGGAGAGGAGAGGGCGGCGGCGACGGCGGCGGCGGCAGGAGGAGGATGGCCGCGGGTGCTGGCGCCAGTGCGGACGGCGGTGCTGGGGGCGGCGGCGGCGGAGGCGACGGCAACGGTTCCAGCAGCAGCAGCAGCGGCGGGAGGAGCCTCCGTGGTGAGTGTCCCTGGGTCTCCGAGGCTGTGGAGCCGACGCGCTCCCCAGCGCAGCGCTGGGCGTCCGGGCGGGGAAGGGGCTGTCCCCGGGCGTGGGGTCCCGGGGCTGGGGCCGGGCCGCCGCGGGAGGCACTGGGGAGCGGGGCGGGGAAAGGGGAGTCGTCCGTCTGGGGCCGCGGCGCGCCGGCGCCGGACTGGCCGGTCCCGGTGCGCTCCGAGGGGCGGGCCGGGCAGCGCGCCGCCGTCCCGAGGGGCTGAGGTTCGAGGTGTGGCGCTCGGGACGGGAGGGTGGCCCGAGGAGGCCGCGGTGGCGGCGGCCCTGTTGGCTTTGGGCTCCGGCTCTGGGCTCGGAGGGGCGGGACCCTTCGCTCCCAGGACGCGGGGAAACCGCTCCCAAGCCTCCGGCGCCCGTTTACGCGGAGCGGGGCTGCGACCTCCGGGGATGGGCGTGAGGGCGGCCGGCCTGGACTTGGGGAGCCCGCAGGCCTTGGTCCGGCTAGTCTTAGGGGGAGAAGTTAGGTTGTCCGGTCCGCTGGTAATGGGGGGATAAAACTGGGGTTGAGCTTTGACAGGTAGGGAAACAATACAGTGTGTGTGATAATGAAGAGGGGGCTGTGCTCTTGGAGTACAGAAACGGCAGCAGGGTGCCTTTTTCATTGCCATATCCTTTGCTGGGCTGTTTACTACCTTACCGCCCCCGAACCCCCAAGAGAACTTTCTCACCGATTTTGGAAAAACTCTGAGGAATGTTGTTTCTGCTTTGAACTACAGTAGCACCCCTTCACATACCAGCACAGATAATAAGTACTCTGAAGTAGGCCTATGGTAATTTACAGCAGTCTGTTATCTTTACCAACGCACTGTTTCCCTTACCGAAACATCTTACTGTGATGAGGAAGAGGCTTTTTTTTTTTCCACAAAGAATTCTTAGCTTTTTCAACAGAATCTTTTCCACATCCACATTTTTTGTATTGCTGAAATAGTTTTCTTCCCGAAATGTGGAAGAGAGATTTGAAATCGCTCTGTAAGAATCATACATTTAACAGCAGCTACGAGTAGACTTGTTTCGGAATTTTGAAGTCAGAAAAACCTTTAGACATCTGGTGTGACTCGTTTTAAAACTGGGACTCTAGGCCCAGAGAGGTGAGTGAGTTGCTTTGGGTCTTACAGCTGGGAGGAGCAAGCTCAAAACTAGGACCAGCCCTCTTTGAGAGCCCTTTAGAGAACTCTACACTGCTGAGTTCGGTCTTCATTGAATTTTTCACCACCACTACCAATTCCTGCCCTAGGTCTTTATGCAATAAAGTTGAAAGCAGAAATGAGAGCTCCTCTCTCTGATTCTGACCTTAAATAACTGATGAAGACCCCCCCTCCCCGACCTGAATTTATTAAAAATGGAGTGACATTTGGGCTGGGGTTGTGGCTCAGTGGTAGAGGGCTTGCCTAGTACGGGAGAAGCACTGGGTTCAATCCTCAGCACCACATAAAAAATAAATAAATAAAAAAGATTTTGTCCATCTACACTTTAAAAAATGGAGTGACATTTAATTGAGAGTTTTCATAGGCCCATGACTACATTGTATTTCATCCAAAAGTAGCACAGCTCCTCTTGCATGAATTCCATTAAGCCTACAGGTCAATATTCTGTCCACAAAACCTAACTGGTATATTGTTCTGTGTCCCAACACCAGCATTTAAATAAGTTCTTTGACTCTTAATTTTAGGAGGAGCTACTTTTTGAGGAAAAAACAGGACTATAATTTGAAGATTAGTTTTGGGAGGGGAATAGAGGGAAACTGAGATGAATTTCCTTTGGAGAATATTTTCCATAGGGACGTTAGACAGTTGGAAGTTTATCTGCTTGTAGAAAGGTTTGAGTGCTGAATTGAGATTTGTATTTTTATTCTCTTGTGCAAGGTCTAAAGAGCTTTTGAAAGTTTGGAGGCCAGAAATTAATGTGATAACCAGCAAAGTGAACCTGTCAATGATCTATAGGTTGAGTTAGAATGAGGAGAGAATGAAATGAACTGAGGAAGACTATTGTCTGGCTGTTGAGTTACCTACCTATGAATAGATGAGATCCTAAACTAGAGTAAAGTCAGTAGGAAGGATGTATAGTAAGTATGTGTGTGCATGTGTGAATACTTACTATGGTAAAATACACATAACATAAAATTTATCATCTTAGCCACTGAATGTTGTATAGTTTTATGGCATTTACACATTCACATCACTATGCAACCATTACCCTCATCCATCTGCAAAATCCTTTTTTTTTTTTTTTTTTTTTGGTGGGGATGGTGCTGGGAATTGAACCCAGGGCCCCCACCCATGCTTAGCATGAGCTCTACCACTGAATTGTACTCCCAGCCCCCATCTGCAGAATTCTTTCCATCTTCTTAAACTGAAATCTCTGTACTGTGTAAACACTTTGTTACTCCTAGCCCCTGACAACAACCATTCTATACTCTATCTCCGTGAATTTAGCTACTGTAGGTATCACATGTAAGTAGAATTATGGAATCATGAGTATTTGTCCTTTTGTGACTGGCTTATTTAACTTAACATCACATCAAGTTCCATTCATGTTGTGGCATGTATCAGAATTTCCTTCCTTGTTTCTTTTTGGTATTGGGAATTGAACCCAGGGGCACTTAACCACTGAGCTACATCCTTAGCCCTTTTTTATATTTTATTTAGAGACAGGGTCTTGCTAAGTTGCTGAGGCTGGCTTTGAACTCACAATCCTTCTACCTCAGCCTCCTGAGCACTGGGATTATAGGCATGCAGCACCACAACCAGCTCCTTCCTTTTAAGGATGAATGATATCTATTCTGTATACTACATTTGTTTATCCATTTATCCATCAAGAACACTTGAATTGCTTCAAGTTTTGACTGTGTATTATGCTGCTATGAATGCGGGTATAAAAATATCTGTTCAAGACCCTGGTTTTGCCAGACGTGGTGGCACAGGCCTGTAATCCCAGTGGTTTGAGAGTCTGAGGCAGGAGATTGTGAGTTCAAAGCCAGCCTCAGCAATTTAGGGAGGCCCTAAGTAACTCTGCAAGACCCTATCTCTAAGTAAAATAGAAAAAGGGCTAGGGATGTGGCTCAGTGTTAAGTGCCCCTGGGTTCAATCCTCTGGTACCAAAAACAACAAAACAAACAAAAGACCCTGTTTTTATTTCTTTTGGGTATAATACCAGGAACAATTTATCATTTCCACCAACAGTGCACAAGGATTCCCCTCTAGCCACATCCTGGTCAACTCTTGATTGATTTTTTTTTTTTTTTTCTTTTTTTCTTTTTGATAAGCCATCCTAATGAGTGTGAAGTGGTATCTCATAGTTTTGATCTGCATTTCATTAATGATTAGTGGTGTTGAACATCTTTTCCTGTCTTTATTACCTTTTTGTGTATCTGCTTTGGAAAAATAATTTTTGCCCATTTTTAAATCAGATTGTTTTGTTATAGGAATTCATCTTTTTTGGAATATCAGTCCAATATCAGATATGATTTGCAGATGTTTTCTTCCAGTTTATGGGTTGCCTTTTCACCATCCTTTGATGTGCAAAAGTTTTTAATTTAGGTGAAGTCCTACTTCCTAGTTTTTCTTTTGTTGCTTATGCTTTTGGTGTCATATCCAAGAAATCATTGCCAAATCCAATGTCGTGTCATGAAGTTTTTCCCATTTGTTGTCTTTTAAGAGTTTATAGTTATAGGTCTTTATGTGTGGATATCAAGTTTTCCCAATACTATTTGGTTTTTTTTTAAAAAAAAAAAAAAAAAGTCTTTTCCAATGAATGGTCTTGGCATCCTTATTGAAAATCTCTTGAGAGGCTAGAGGTGTTGCTCAGTGGTAGAGCACTTGCCTAGCGTGTGCTATGCCCTGGCTCAATCTCTAGCATTAAAAAAACTGAAGAAGAAGAAAGAACAACAACAACAACAAAAGTCATTTGAGTTCAAAGCCAGCCTCAGCAGTGACGAGGCATTTAGCAACTCAGTGGAACCCTGTCTCTAAATAAAATACAAAAAAGGGCTAGGGATGTGGCCCAGTACCCCTGAGTTCAATCCCCGGTACCCCCCCCCCCACACACACACACACAAAAATCATTTGACCGTAAGTGCAAGGGCTTATTTCTGGGATCTCTGTTCTGTTGCATTGATCTGTAAGTCTGTCTTTACGCCAAAACCACACTTTTAATTATCGTATTATGTATATATGTATATTTTCAGATTTTTAAGTGTGAGACCTCCACTTTGCTCTTCTTATTCAAGATTGTTTTGCTATTTGGGAATCCCTTGATATACCATATGAATAATTAGATAGGTTTTTTTTTTTTATTCTAAAAAAATGCTTTTGGGATTTTTGTAAGGAATTGCATTAAATATATAGATTTCATTGGGCAGTATTAACATTTAAATAATATTAAATCTTTCTAGTGCAGTAACACTGGATGTCTTTCGTTTGTGTGTGTGTGTGTGTGTGTGTGTGTGTGTGTGTGCGTGCGTTTTGGGGGTGTACCAGGGATTGAACTCAGGGTCACTTGACCACTGAGCCACATCCCTACCCTTTTTTGTATTTTATTTAGAGACAGGATCTCACTGAGTTGCTTAGTGCCTTGCTGTTGCTAATGCTGGCTTTGAACTCTCTCCACCCTCCTGCTTCAGCTTCCTGAGCCTCTGGAATTATAGACGTTCACTACTGCGCCTGGCCTTATTTGTGTTTTTAACTTTGCCAGCTTGCTTTTCTTCCTTTTCTTTCTTCCATACTGATCTTCTACATCATTTTCATTTTAGGACATGTACTGCCAGAGCAAGTACCTTCAGTGACATTTTATGGTTTTCAGTAGAAGAGTTTTTAATCTCCTTGGTTAAGTTTATTTCTTATTTTGTTATTTTTAAATGCTGTTGTAAATAGGAGTGTTTTCTTATTGTTCTTGTCAGTGTATAAGAATGCAACCCTTTTTTTCTGTTGATTTTTTTGTATCCTTCAGCTTTGCTGAATTTGTTTATTCTAAGATTTTTTGTGGAATCTTTGGAGTTTTCTTACATATAAGATCATGTATTTTCTTCCCTAATTGCTCAGCCTGGACTTGCAGTACTATATCGACTAGAAGTGGTGAAAATAGGCACTTTGGCTTGTTCCAGATAGAGGGAAACTTTTACATTTTTTACCATTGAGGAGGATATTACCATGAGTTTTTCCATGTACGACATTTATTATGTTGATACTTTTCTTATATTCTGGATTCAGTGAGTTTTTAAAAAATCAATTGTGGGTGATGAAAGAGAACTTCTGGCTTGGTGAATAAAAAAATTCTGGTGTCATTGGCAGAGTGATATCTTCTTACCAAGTTGATTTGATATCTTTTTTTTTTTTTTAAACATATTTTCAGCCCTGTTTTGCTGAAGTAAAATAATACTGTAGTTCTTCAGTGGGGAAGACTGAACATTAACCAAATAGTCATACAGATGTATGCCTGAATAACTCTAGTTCACCTTTACTTATAACAGTATTTATCTAGTATACTATGGCACATTGGTATTCACAAAGGAATTATTAATTGAGTCAAAAAGCAGAAGACCAGGTTCTGGGGTTGTGGCTCAGTGGTAGAGCGCTCGCTCGCCTAGCACGTGCGTGGCCCAGGTTTGATCCTCAGCACCACGTAAAAATAAATGCATTGTATACAACTAAAATAAATAGATAAATATTTTTTTTTTTTTTAAAGCAGAAGACCAGTAACCTAAAAAGCGTATAGTTTATGTTTCTTTAATGGGAAAAAAGTGCTTATTTTTATTTCAAATCATCTTCCCTATTAACCCACTCTTGGTACAGTGGTAATAAAGCAAAATCAAACTTGTCCATTCTAGATCAAACTAGTCACTTTACAAAGTGGCTTTTTCTAAAACAGGTATCTTTTAAAAAAATATTTTAAGTTGTAGATTGACACAATACCTATATTGTATTTATTATTTATTTTTATGTGGTGCTGAGGATCAAACCAAGTGCCTCACACATGCTACTACAAGACTTGTTATGACAGATGAATTTCTTATTGATTATGCCAGTCCTTTGGAATTGTTTGCCATCAAATCTTCTGGCAGTTATAGTGCCTTTTATTCTCCAAAATTTAATTGTGATTCCTTTACCAATTGTTTTTCAGTCTCTTGGTACTTTGGACTTGTCTTATAGTCCATATTGCAATCTATTATAATCACTTGCTTGTATGTCTAATCCCTCCACGTGACTCTGTGTTCTTTGAACTACAGGATGTACTGCAGTGTCTGATGCATAATAGGTATTTAGTAAGTTCATTGTTAGGATGAAATAATAACATGAAAGAGTGCTGTGTAAGCAATTTTAAAATGAGCATCAGGTATGTTATTGTCTTGAAAGTGGAAATGGAGAAATCAGTTAAACTGGGCATTGTTCTTTGCTTGCCCTTCATTATTGTCCAGGTAGTTCCTTTTAGATAAAAATTTGAGCTGCCTCTGGTCATTGTTCCTTATGGAAGGAGAATGAATTGTGCTATTATTGTGCTATTTTCCTCCCTTCCACCTTTAAGGATTTTGGGGGGGGGATGGGGGGAGTGCCAGTATTGAACCCTGGGGTACTTAACCACTGAGCCACACCCCCAGCCCTTTTTTTTTTTATTATTTTATTTAGAATTAGGGTGTCACTGAAGTGCTGAGGCCGTCTTTGAACTTGTGATCTCATGCCTCAGCCTCCTGAGCTGCTAGAATTAACAGTTGTGAGCTGTTGCGCCCAGCTAGAATTCTTGTATGCCCGAACTAACTTCAAGTATAATGTGTCATCTTAAAAGTTGTAAATAATATTTTTTTAGTTGTAGATGGACGCAATACTTTCATTTATTTATTTTGTTTTTATGTGGTGCTGAGGATTGAACCCAGTGCGTCACATATGCTAGGCAAACACTATACCACTGAACTACCCCAGCCCTAGATAAAATTTTTGATTGACATAATGTACATATTTATGAGGTGCAATGTGATGTTTTTTGATTCATGTATACATTAGATAGTATATGTCTTTTTCTCCCATGTTTTGAAATTATATTTAGGTCTGTTTTAACTGGCATTCCTTGTGAACTATTCTTTAGAGAAGAATTCTATAATATGCTTCATAAGATCTAATTATTCTTGTCTTAAACCTTCCCAAAATACATTTTGCTTGCTTGAGACTAGACATGAGAATTTTCTTGTAGGCAAAGAGCTTTGTGGCAGAACTAGATAAATTTGTAGCAAATGTTAGTAATAGCTAATGACAGAGAAGTCATTATAGCCTTAATTATAATCATAGTTCTGTCACATGCTTTAGCAATAATGTCTGACAAGAGCAGAAGGATGGAAAAGGAGTTAACATTTACAGGCTTAGCGTACTTCCCCATGTTTAATCAAATAAATTTCATAGTAATTTTTAAAACAAAGTTATTTTTAAAACAAGGAAAAAGGGAATTAAAATATACATGTAGAACTTTGTAATATAGTCTGGATGATTATGAAAAGATTTGTTACATTTGGTTATTTGTTAGCTTTTTACTTTACTAAGGCACAGTTAATGCTACTCCATGTGCCTTAGTTTCTACAACTGTAAAGGGAGTAGTATTACTCTCCTCTGGGTCTCTCATTTGACTAAATAAGGTAATCTGTGTAAAAACATTTAATATGGCACATGAAACACAAGATACACAGACATTTTTTTTTGTCCATCAACTTTACAAAATTATGCAAATGTCTTAATGCTGTTAGGATTTTAGATTTTGAGGGATTGAACCAAGGTCTCTGCTGTATTTTGCATGTGCTCTTTATGTCTGTGGGCTTATTAATTCTTTTTTATTTTTGGCCATGTTGAAGATCAATTCCAGTGCCTCATGCATGCTGGTCAAGCATGCTACCATTAACCTATGCTCCCAGCATTATTAATTTTTAAATAACAAAAAGATTGTCACTTAATTCAAGCAGTAGTATTAATTTTAAAAAAATAACTCTAGAATCCTTCTCATGGAACATATGACTCATATCTTAGTACTGCTCTATCCCCTGCATACTACACTCTATATAGAATTCTTTTATTTCCTCAGTGAACCAGGTTTTGTTCTGTCCTTGGGCCCTCACTTAGTTTCCTCTGCTGTTTGGAACATTGTTTTGGCATCTCTTCACCAAGAAAGGAGAAAAGTTCAAATTTGTTATTATCATTCTTAGGTATGTCACTTTCCAAAATCCATATAAAATGGGCATTTTAATTATCAGGCACAAAGAAAATATTTTCCCAAGATCATACAATTTAGAAATGGCTGAGCCAGATCCAAACCAGGCACTTTTGCTCCAGTGTTCTTCATTTGCACTGATCTACACTTCCTCTACATTGTAACCACCTATTTATTGATTTGCCCCACTAGATTTTAAACACTTTTAAAACAAAAATTAGGCCTATCCTATTTACATCCCCTTTTGCATAGCATATAATAGGCATTCAGAAAATATTTAAATAAATCAAAAAATCCCTATTTGAGAGCAGAAAGAGTGGTTGGTTTTTGTTTGTTTTTTTTAGGTACTGGGGATTAAACCCAGGAGCACTTAACCACTGAGCCCTATCCCCAGCTTCTTTTTTATATTTTTATTTTGAGATAGTGTCTCACTGAGTTGCTTAGGGACTCGTTAAGTTGCTGAGGCTGGCTTTGAACTCCTCCTGCCTCAGCCTCCTAAACCACTGGGATTACAAGCATGTGCCGCCATGCCAGCCTGTTTGTTTTGTTTGTAGGATCTTTTGAAAGGGTGGTTGCCCACATTGGCTCAGAACTCTTTGGCAAGCAGTTCTCCTTCCTAAGCCTCCTATGTAACTAGGACTGCAGGCGCGTGCCTTGGCACCCGCCTAAGAGACAAGAGTTTTGATTAAATTTTCTAAGAGCTTTTCACAGAATAACGTATCAGTAGTCTTTTCATGGTTACTTATGACACAAAGTCAAATTTTTATGATCAGTTGAATTATGGTTTTGAAGTAAATGCACCATCCACCATAGATAGTATTAACCCCATTTTTATATATAATTACTGTTAAGCTCCTTTTTGCCCTATATAACATAATATTACCTTGCAACTTGGTGTTTCAAGCTGGGCATGGTAGTGAACCCCTGTAATACCATCAATTCAGAAGACTGAGGCAGGAGGATTGCAAGTTCAAGGCCAGCCTTAGCAACTTAGTGAGGTCCTAAGCAAAATTAAAAAAAAAAAAAAAAAAAAAAAAAAAAAAGGATTAGGAACGTGGCTCAGTGGTTAAGTGCCCTTGGATTCAATCCCTGGTACAGAAAACAAACAAACCTGATGTTTTGTAGGCCTCCTTTTCACATCATCCCTCTGTGAACTATTAATACAATGGTTATTTGTGATTAGTTTCCAAAGGCACAAAGGAAATTTTATAAAGTTAAGTGGACGGATTCTAAAATATCTGTTAACCTCCAAACCACCTCCATTGCCATCAGTATTGGGGATTGAACCCAGTGGTGCTATGCCACTGACCTACATTTCCAGCCCTTTTATTTTTTATTTTGAGACAATATCTCACTAAATTGCCACACTGGCCTCAAACTTGAAGTCTTCCTGCCTCAACCTCCTGGGTTACTGGGATCATAGGCATGCACCACCACACCTGGCATCTGTTTTTTTTTTTTTTTTTTTTTTTTTTGTTTGTTTGTTTTTTTTTTGGTACCAGGGATTGAACTCAGGGGCACTCGACCACTGGGCCATATCCCCAGCCCCTTTTTGTATTTTATTTAGAGACTTTTAGGGTCTCACTGAGTTGCTCAGAGCCTCGCTTTTGCTGAGGCTGGCTTTGAACTCGAGATCCTCCTGCCTCAGCCTCCCAAGTGCTGGGATACAGGTGTGCGCCACCGTGCCCAGCTTGTTAACCTTTTAATAGATATGATTTCTGTGTGTATATGTATCTTTTTTTAAAAGGCATATTTACTGGATAAGTAGGAATGTCTCCAGACATTTTCATATGTCCAAGTAAATAAATAAAGCCTTGAAGCTACTTCCAGCATCATGCTGTAATTCTCAATCAAGTCACCAGAAGTCTTTCTCCACCAGGCATGTTTTTTCTTTACCAAACGTTTTGCTTCTTTGGTTAATATCTCTCCCTCTCCTCCCTTCCTCTCCCCCTTCTCCATCCCTTACTCTATGGTACAAGTTCTCAACCTTAGCACTATTGATATTTTGCACCAAATAATTCTTTGTTATGTGGGTCTGCTTCTTGCCTTAGCATCATCCTTGGCCTTCAGTCATTAGGTGCCAGTAGCACCTCTGCCCCCAATTGTGGCAACCAAAAATGTCTCCAGACATTTTCAAATGTCCACGGGGAGCAGAGTCATCCCATTTGAATACTACAGTGTGACCATATCATTTATATCCAGTTGCTCATTTGTTTTAATACCTTCCTCTCTCACACATATCTTTTCATATTTTCATATCTGTCTCTACTACCATCTCACATCTCTTTTTTTGTTTGTTTGTTTTGTTTTGTTTTTGTGGTGCTGGGGATTGAACCCAGGCCTTGTGCCAACTAAGCTATATCCCCAACCCCCATCTCACATCTCTGTACCTTTTTGCGGTCATACTTCTAAAAGGGAATCAAAACATCTGCTCTCTCCAAGTCAAATTTTAACTTCCAGTTCAATCTCTTCTTTTAATTATATGAAAATACCTCTGGTTTACCTGTCTTTCTGGCTGCTCCCATTTTGTCTTCTTGATCAACTATATTAGAAGAACAATAGCATTGTCTTTGTTCCTTCCTTCTTTCCCCTCTTCATCCTTCTCTCCCTTCCAGTTCCTTCCATCCCTTTCCTTTCATCTTCTGGGATCTTGCTATGTTGCCCAATTTGGCCTCAAACTCAGCCTCCTGAGTAGTTTGTTTTGCAGATGTATGTCACCATGCCTAGGTGCTACTTTAATTTTTTTTTTTATAATTGTCTCTAATCAACTTTCGATTTTTCTGTTCTTGCCTTGTTTCCTTGTATTCCCATTCTTTATTTATTTATCTAACTTTATTGTAACAGAACATGAGTTCTACACTGTTAAAATTTTAAGTGTACAGTACATTATTATTGACTGGATACAGTTTTGTACAGCAGATCTAGAGTTTTTCATCTTGTTTACTTGAAACTTTATATCTGTTGATTAAAAATTCCTTATTTCCCCTACCCCTGCCCCTTGTAACCACCATGCCACTTTGATTGTATGAATTTGACTGTTGTAGATAGGCACTAATCAGTCTGTGTAGTGACCAGGCTTAGATAGATACCTCAGATAGGTGGATTTATAAGATATTTGTCTTTCTGTGACTGGCTGATTTCACTTAGCATAAGGTCTTTAAGTTTTATCTGTGTTTTCAAATGTTTCCTTTAAGGCTAAATAGTATTCTATTATATGTATATACCATATTTTCTTTGTCCATCTGTCAGTGTAAGCTTAGGTTATTTCCACATCTTGGCTGTTGTGATACCTATTAAATCTTAAGCTGTTCTCTCTATTAAAAATGCCTTTAGGAGCCAGGCGTGGTGGCGCACGCCTGTAATCCCAGCACTTTGGGAGGCTGAGACAGGAGGATCGCGAGTTCAAAGCCAGCCCAGCAATAGCGAGGCACTTAGCAACTCAGTGAGATCCTGTCTCTAAATAAAATACAAAAAAGGGCTGGGGATGTGGCCCAGTGGTTAAGTGCCCCTGAGTTCAATCCCTGGTACCACCAAAAAAAAAAAAAAAAAAAAAAAAAAAAAAAAAAAAAAAAAAGCCTTTAGGGTCTGGGGTTGTAGCTCAGTGGTAGAGTGCTTGCCTAACACACGTGAGGCACTGGGTTCAATCCTTACCACCACATAATAAATAAATAAATAAACACACACACAAATAATTAAATAAATGTATTGTGTCCATCTATAACTAAAAATTTTTTTGAAAAGGAAATGCCTTTATCTTCACTTTTTCTTGTTTAAATTCTAACATCCTTTAAGGATCAACTCAAGTGGGCACAGTGACTCACGCATGAAATACATCCTATACTAGACTGTAAGCTCCTTTTTTGTTGTCGTTGAAACTAACAATACCTGCTTAAGTGTCTTGTACTTAGATGGTGTTCACAGTTGTCATAGAAAAATTAGTAGCAGTAGAGCAAAATGGATTTAGTAAAAACAGTGATGACCTGAGAGTTCGTAAAGGTAAGAAAAGGAAAAATGAAGAAAATTCAGAACTGAAAAATAAATTCTTTACACACCCTCCGTTATTAGCTTCTGGTATAGGCCTTTCCTGATTTCATTCTCTATTTCTTTTTTTTTTTTTTTTAATATTTATTTATTTACTTTAGTTGTACACAATGCAATGCATTTATGTTTACGTGGTGCTGAGGATCGAACCCGGGCCGCGCACATGCAAGGTGAGTGCTCTGCCGCTGAGCCACAATCCCAGCCCTCATTCTCTATTTCTAATACCTTGTTTATTAATAAAGGTCTGATATGGGTCAGATACTCAAGGGTCCTTAGAACATGTAGTTACTGAAATAAGGCACTGTTCTAATACCCTGGGAATTTACTATGTTGAGGACTTAGAAATTTTAATAACTTGCCCTCACAGGGTGGTAAGTATTGAAACTAAGTGTGTCTAAAACGTTGTGGTAGCACAGAGGAAAGGGATAAATTCTCAGCTTGAAGTAAGCCCTATTTAGGTGCTATTTCTTATGTGCAGTCTATCCTGGTCACTACCTATGTTGGTTAGTGTTTTCCACATTTTCCTTTGCTGAGTTTTCTTCCTTTTCAGATCTCAGATTATCAGCATTTCCTGTGGCCTACACTTAGCTTTTGGTTAATTCTTCAATGTCTTTTTTTAGGAAATAGATTTAGTTTCAAGGCTTTAGCTGGAACTTTGAAATTTGTACTAGCTCTAACAAAACAATGTGTATGTGAAATAGAATACATACAAAGAAATACATTAAACAAATTTAAGTTTAACTGACTTTACTAAGAGTATTTTAAGGCCGATACCACCCTGTCAATGAGACAGAACACTGTAAGCATTCCAAAAGTCCCCCTCATACCCCTTCCCAATTATAGCCACCTTCTTCCTTCTCTTAAAGGTAACTAATATTCTGATTTCTATTTTTACAAAAATAGTTTTATACTGAAATCTGAAGGATAGAAGTAGAGGGATACATTTTGTGGCATACCATTTTGGGTTGAAATAACTAAGACCAAACTCAGGGTTAGTATTCATTAGGAGGAGTCCACATTTGGTATGATTCACAGTTAAGAGTTATTACAGCAAAAGAATAAAAAGGGAAAAGGCTCATAGGGCAGGGTCACACATGACACATTTAATTCTTTCGGCAGAGGCAGAAGATAAGATGTCTGAAGTGCTGTCTACCAGGGAAATTCATTAGCATCTTAGTGCACAGGTTTTTATTGGGGTCTGGTCATGGGGCACCTTAACCTCGCTTCAAGGCTTCCAGAAGGAAAGCAGGTTTTAAGCATAAGCCTGTTGATTGCCCACACAGTGAATTACCCTTATCAGATAGTTAGGGAATGGTGGGAACACTCAAAATCCACATTCCCAGAGACCTACCAGGGCCAACTTTGCAAGCAGGCTTTTGTAAGCATAGCAAGTCTCAGGCCTGTATCTCTGTTCTACACAGTACTTTACAAAAAGTGTTTTTTAAGTTAAAAAAAAAAAATCTTTAAATTTTAATTTATTTATTTATTTGGTACCAGGGATTGAACTCGGGGGCACTCAACCACTGAGCCACATCCCCAGCCCTGTTTTGTATTTTATTTAGAGACAGGGTCTCACTGAGTTGCTTAGCACCTTGCCATTGCTGAGACTGGCTTTGAACTCAAGATATTCCTGTCTTAGCCTCTTGAGCTGCTGAGATTACAGGTGTGTAGCACCATGCCTGGCTCAATTTTTATATTATTTAAAAAATGTAGCAGCTTTAGCCCAGTAAACACCTTCCTTACTTCATACCTTAACTACTATAATACAATAGAACAAATTCTATGGGACACTATTTATGACTTATTGGTTTTTACTAGAAGGGTTTCCATAATTAAGTTTGGAAAGGCTTCAGGAATGTATATAACCTGACTTCTGCCTCTCTGTCCTGCTGAAGGGCAAAAATCACACTGGGGCTGGCCACGCAGCCAAGGGATTCATTCACAGCCTTTATGGCTGGTTAAGGGTAGAAAAGGAATGGGCAGAGGGGAGTCAGGGAGAGGGAAGTTTACAAGCTCAGGAAGTGTGCAAGCTCAGGAACAGAAGGTAGGAGTCTGGTAGAGCCAGCTGTGGTCTCTGGAGCTATTGGCTAGGGCAGCTGCTATCGGGCTAGAGACTGCGGGTAAGTGTGCCATGGCTGCCTCTTCTCCCTTGTCGTCTCTCTTCCCGTTGACTCTCTGGCTTGTCGCCTCTCTCTTCTCGTTGGCTATTCGTCTCACTGGATCTCTGTCCTGTTGCTCTCTTCGGTATCTGGCTCGCTGGCCTGCTCTCGGCTCCTCTGGCTCTCCCAACTTCGAATGGACGGGAGTTTATGTAAGGGTAACTGGTGGGGGTGGGTACCAGAGCGAACTTTAAGCCTATTGGCTCCTGCTCATGGTGTGAGGGCAGGCTTCAAGCCTGTTGGCTCCTGCCCGGGGATGATGAAACATCCTGCCCAGAGAGCAAAGTGTACTTTTGACCCTCTGTCTGTCAAACAGTGTGAACTTTTGATGACCTGAAAGCCTATTGGCTCCTGCCCATGGGGTGAGGTCAGCCTTGAAGCCTATTGGCTCCTGCCTGGGGATGATGGAAACCTCCTGCCCAGAGAGCAGAGCAACTGTTTAGCCCTTTGCCTGTGGAACAGGGTGAACTTTTGACCCTTTACTGTGGAACAGGGCAAACTTTTGGCGACCTTTAAGCCTATTGGTTCCTGCCAATCTATCACCTGCCTCATCTCACATCATTCTTCCCTCCACCCTCTTTTGCTTACTCTGCACCAGCCACTTTGACTTTCCATTTCTAGAATTTGTTAAACTGGTTTACTCTGCTGGGTACAGTGACTCTGGAGGCTGAGGATAACAAGTTCAAGGCTAACCTGGGCAACTTAGCAAGACCCTGTTTCAAAATAAAGAATAAAAAGGGCTGGGGAAGGGCTGGTAAAGCATCATGGTGTGTGGAGGGTGACTGGTCTACCGAACCTTAACTCCTCAGCATCACCACTTCTGTTAATAAATCATCTCTGTTCATTCTTTTTCATAGCAGTCCATGCTTTTCATGATATTTGTTCCAATGTTTAGCTTTGTTTATATATTTGTTTAAATGTCCATTTCTCTCACTTGACTGTGAGGAACATAAGAACCAAGACTTGTTATTCACCACAGTAAACCCTGTCACTTAGCACAGTGTTGGACACACAGATGTTACTCATATATTTGTTTAATGAATAATTCTATAAAACTATGCTAAAGTAAGTGATGTTTCCTAGATTTCACCAGAATTTCTTTTTTGTTTTCTTTCTTTCTTTTTTGGTCTCATTTAATGTATAAAAAATTCAGAGTATGAACAGGAGGAAGGATTTGTGCCTAGGAGTTTGTACATATTCTGTATTCTTAATTGAACCTCTATTAGGAGAACTAATTTGATGGTGTACTAGATGAATTAGTGTGGGAGCAAAGACCAAGTTTGATATTTTTAAATTTTTATTTGTTTATTTATTTTTACTTCTCAATTATCAACATGTTCACCAATGCACCTCTGTACATGAATCATATTGCTGAATTCCTACCAAGCTTTGGTAGATTTCTTAAGGGTAGAATTGCTTTGAAATTGCAGTATCTGAAATAGTGCTACTTACATAGAAATTGTTCATCAAAGACTGTTGATGGTTGGACAGTGAAAATAGAAATTTTCCAGAAAAATAATTCCAACATACCCTTTTCACAGTTTCTTTATGGAAATGCAGATTTGTGAGAGATTTCATGGTATATATCCTGCACCCACATGGCCTTTGTTCAACTCATGTCCCCCCACTTTCTAGATGGGCGAACATGTCATTCTCACATAATTACTTCTGCCTCAGTTTAAGTCATGAGTAAAAGGAGATTGGATGGTACTTCTCTGCTACTATTATTGGAGTGTGCGTGCAGATATCTGCTTTACCCATATGAAGTACTATAGGAGTTTTAGTTATTGGTTTATTATTTGTCACTATCTAACCTTGGCTTGGGAGATTTAATTAGTATATTAAAGATTTCCTAGCTTAGATAAAAAAAAATTTCTATCATAAGATCGGCCTCGTTCGTTAAACTTGAATTCTTGGATATTAGTAATATTGTAGTTTTGAGTGTTTTTTATTTTTTTTTTTTCACCTTCTGTTTTCTCCAGCAATACATTTTTAGATGTTTTTACAGTCACAATCTCTTCCAGAAAAGTATGTAGACAGCTGATAGGACCTCCTTCTCAATTATTTGTAATAAGAAATGCCACATTTTATGTTTTCATTTTTTCCCAGGTGTGTGTATTAGACAAAAATAGTCCCACCATTTCAATAGTGCTGGGGCATCTTTTATATAAAATACAGGATATTCAGTCAAGTCCTGAAAGATATTAAGGTTGCTGGGCAGTAGGAACGATATCAAGTGTCCTTCAGTTAATCTTTCATATGTATCCAGAGTTCTGTGGGTACATGGTGACATCACATTGAATAACAGGGCCATGGCTCAACTCAGGAATTTTACTCAATCTCTTTATCCAACACTTTAAAGTTTTGGACCTATATAACACTGTGAAAGTGGCTAAAATTTCTTCCTCGGTCTCAATATGAATAGTAAGAATGATGGAATAAATGATTGAATGGTCAAAAAAAGAAACAAAAATGCGTGTTATTTTGTTTCACTCCTAGGTATATACTCAAGACATGAAACATGTCCATATAGTTTGTATGAAAATGTTTATAACAGCATTATTCATAATGACCAAAAGTCGAAACAATCCAAATGTCATTTATCAGTGTATGGATGAATGAATAAAAATAAATGTGGTACGTCCATACACTGGAATATTATACAACAGATAAAGAGAAATTAAATGCTGGTACATGTTACAGTTTGGATGAAATTTAAACATTATATTTAAGTGAAAGAAGGCAGTCACAAAAGACCACATGTGATATAATTTCATTTATGCCAGTGTTAAAAATATATAGAGGTAGAAATTTGGTTAGAAGTTTTTCTACAGTTAGGGAATTGAGAAGAAATTGGGAGTGACTGCTAATGGTTGTGGTCTTTTTCGGGGTGATGTAAGTGCTCCAAAATTGGTTACAAAGCTCCATGAACATAATAAAAAATACTGAATTGTGAAAACAGTTTTTTTCTGTGATTTTAAAAAGAGTTGAGTAAACTTAGAAGTTGAGAGTAACTGAGGTCATGTCAGCTAGAAAAAAGAAAATTTAATAACAGCGTGTTTGTCTTAGGTTTTCAGAGGTTTATTACCAACTGATTAAATCCATATTTCTCCTGAGAGAAAATGTAATCAGGAATGCATGGAGAACTGTACTCTGAGAGTCATATCTTACATTAGCACAAGAGAATGTCATATTGTTCCTTAAGAATCAACAAAGAGACGTTGGGAACGCAGTCATCAAGAGATTGGTAGTAAATAGAAGAAGCGAGTACTGTTCACCAAGATTTTCCAAAGATCCTTGTGTCCAAACCCTTCCCCTTTCTTAAAATGTTGGCTTAAGCCTTGCAATTTGCACTGGTTCCATTGAGGAAATAGAAACATTTAACAGTTTTCACCCCACTTAGAGCCCGACGTGGTGGCGTACGCTAGTGACTTGGGAGGCTGAGGCAAGAGGATCACAAGATTGAGGCCAGCCTCAGCAACTTATGCCACAGATTGAACCCAGGGCTTCCTGTGCCCTAGACAAGTCACTCTGTTACGGATCTACACTCCCAGGCCCTTTATTTAAAAGCATGTTTCTGATGTAACCCCTCCACCTAGCTGTAAAAACACAGTAATCAGAACTGCTTGGCATCTTCCTGAACAAGACTTAACAGGGGCCAGTATGCTTCACTTCCTCCAGAGGTTTTCTCAAGCATCTTCATAGATGCTGAAGTACCCATTCACAATGAGTGTGGGAACCAGAAGGAGAATAGATATACTTTCCTTGAAGTCATCTCTTCAACAGAACTTATCCCTTTTGTCTCCAACACCTTGTCTTTTCCCATCATTTCCAGTGTGAATGAGCAAGACACAATGGTATCCTACATCCCCATGCAGCTTTAAGAAGAAGCAGAAGCAAGCGGTACTTCCAACTAGGCCACCGAGCACCATCACTTACCTGCCTGACAGATCAAAGCCAGATTTATATATAACTCTGACAGGACTAATTCCTTTCATTGCTCCACTGTTGGTCATGGTCATGACAAAGACTTATATGCCTGAATTAGCTTTTACTCAGATAGGGTTTTGCTCTGCCAGAAGGTAGTCCAGCCAAACCAGACTACCTTAATGTAGCTAATAGTGCAACTCCCATTGTGTTTTCATGGTTTGCCATCTTTATTTCTAAAAGACTCAGTGAAGCCATAGTCTTAGTAATAATAGGTTTGGGGATAGCATTACAGGTTGAACTTCATCTCTTGCCACATTATCTCATCTGGTTCAAGGCCCTAAGAATAGTTGTCACTTTAGTGGCTTTTTTTTTTTTTTTTTTTTTTTTTTTTTTTGCTTTTCCCCATTTGTAATCACTTTACTATTTGAAGATATTTATCCAGAGAAAGGACCCAAGATACCTGGTCAAGTAGAATAAATATAAAACTATTTCATAAAGTTGCATTTTGATTTTGGCATGACCTTCTTCTATCTGTGTGTGGCTCTTTTTTCCCCTTCACTAGTGGTGGTAAGTCCTTTTTTTTTTTTTTTTTGTACTGGGGATTGAACTCAGGGGCACTTGACCACTGGGCCACATCCCCAGCCCTTTTTTGTATTTTATCTTATTTAGAGACAGAGTCTCACTGAGTTACTAAATGCCTGGCCATTGCTGAGGCTGGTTTTGAACTCGCGATCCTCCTGCCTCAGCCTCCCAAGTACTGGGATTACAGGTGTGCACCACCACACCTGGCTCGGCAATTCTTTTTAATTTATTTTTTATTTATAATAATTACAATTCATAGTGCACATATATAGCATCTTTTTACATACAACTGTTTGTATACAAAGTATATTCGTACCATTCAGATCTTCAATCATGCATTTAGGATAATGATATCCGTCTCATTCAACCAACTTTTCTTTTTCTTTTTCTTTTTTTTCTTTTCTCGGCAATTCTTTATATGTTTTTTTTTTTAATATTTATTTATTTACTTTAGTTGTACACAATGCAATGCATTTATGTTTACGTGGTGCTGAGGATCGAACCCGGGCCGCGCACGTGCGAGGTGAGCGCTCTGCCGCTGAGCCACAACTCCAGCCCCTTTATATGTTGTTTTTAATTTCTAAAAATTATTTCATAGTAATTGCTTGAGATAGAACTTTAAAATTCCTAACAGGTCTTTGTCATGCCACGTTAGGTTGGTTTATATTCAGTCTTTTTATGAATGATATGTCATCCACTTAAACATTTCAATGTTTTATCTTGAAAATATAAAATAAACAAGGTTAAAAATAAAAATTAAAAAAGAATCAACAAAGAGGGGCTGGGGTTGTGGCTCAGTGGTAGATCACTTGCCTCACATGTGCAAGGCACTGAGTTCAATCCTCAGCACCATGTAAAAATAAATAAATAAAGTTATTGTGTCCATCTACAACTAAAATATATTTTTTTAAAAAAAGAAGAATCAACAAAGATGCCACTCCTTGAAGTTGAGTGGTTAATTTATCAAATCAAACACACAGAAGGGATTGTGAAAGTTAAAATATATACATTGCAAAAACAGATGTGTCAGATATTCCTGGTGCAGGACAGTATAAAGTGCATATTTGCCAGCTGGAGATGGAACTCAGGGCCTCACACTTTATTAGACAAATGTTCTACCACTGAGCTAAGGGCTTGTTCTTTTTTATGGTCCTGTCATGGAAGACTGCTGATAATGGTGATAGGGCATGAAGGAAGTGAGGGATGAGCTATTTGGCTGTTTGGTGGAAGGGTTTTCCAGTTGGAAGGGTAGCAATTAGTAAAGCTCTGAGGTGAAAAAAATGCATGGCATATTTTAAAAAAGAACAGCAGGGAGAAGATTGTTTAAAGTAGAACAAGCAAAGAGGAAAGTGATAAGGTGAGTTAAGGAGGTAATGGATAAACATAACAGAATTTTTGAAGTGCATCTACTAGGAAAAAAATGTGTATTTCAAATTTTATGTGTATTTGCAGTTTGGGGAATTGTTCATATGCTTCATTTCTTTTCCCAGGAAAGTTAATAGTTAGCTATATTAAGAATGACAGTTTGGGGCTGGGGCTGTAGCTCAGTGGTAGAGCACCTGTCTTGCATGTGTGAGGCACTGGGTTCGATCCTCAGTAACACATAAAAATAAATAAATAATGATATTGTGTCCAACTGCAACTTAAAAAATATTAAAAAAAAAACATGGGTTGGGGTTGTGGCTCAGTAGTAGAGCGCTTGCACTGGGTTTGATCCTCAGCACCACATAAAAATAAATAAAGGCATTGTGTCCATCTACAACTGTAAGAGCCCTAATTGAGGAGATAGCTAAGATGGCGGTTAGCTGAGAGCCATAAAGGTGTTCAAGTATTTTCACCTGATACTCATGGATTTATCTAAGAATCTTTTTATGCCCGTGAACACTGTGTGATGCACCTGCAAGCTCGAGCTGTAAGCACTTGTCCTTGTTAAGGCAAAATGTATTTAACCGGGTGAGGTTAGTTAGAAGGGGTTGGAGTTGGAGTTGGAGAGGTTGTTGGAGCCGGAGAGAGAAGTTAGAAGAGAAAAGAATAAAAGAACTTTTTCATTTCCATCCTGCCTCCGAATTTTCTCCTGCGGAATCATTGCCGCAAGCAGCAATTGCTCTAGGCAGCGACAAGTGATGGCCCGTATGGGGAGTTTGGAATTCGGCAGGTAAGAAATAAGAAATCTATAAAGATGGGTGTGAAAATAACCAAGCACCGAATAATAAAAGCCATGGAAGAGTTTTTTGACATCGCTGACTCAGTTGATAGTAAGGAGGAAAGTGATCAAGAAAGAAAGCCTCCACTGAGTCAGATAAGACCAGTAAGGATAGTATTGGTGTGAACTCAAAAATAACAAAGATAAGAGCTGCAAAAGCTATCTGAGACTTGTTGGAAATAGCCGAAGAGTACGTACTCTCCATAGAATCTGAAACTCAGGAAGTTAATACCAGTGAAAGTGATAGTAATGAGGAAGAGCCAAATAACCATGAAAGCACAGCCTTCTCCGCTAAGTCAGTTAAGACCAGAAAGGACCGTCAAGTAGAGGAACCACTGGTGTCCTCTGCTCCCTCATGGGTGGAATCAATAACAGAAACCATGAGGGGTATTTCTGAACATATGCGTGCCCTTGAGGCAGAGATTAACAGCCTTTCTGAGCGCTTACGCACCCTCGAACGCCAAAACCCGCAGGAACATTGGGACCTGGCAGTATTTGAAAATGAGAATGGACAGAGGTACCACCAGTCCCTACATTTTAAAACAATAAAAAATTTCAAAGAGGCAATAATGACCTATGGGCCTCAAGCTCCATTCACGTTGAGCATGCTGGAGTCCCTTAACACTTTAACATTAACCCCCTCAGACTGGAAGGGGTTATGCAAGGCAGTATTGAGCGGGGGACAATACCTGATCTGGAGGTCACAATTCCAGGGACTTTGTATAGAAACAGCAAGGAGAAATGCAACAGCGGGTTTCCCAGAACATAATGTAGATATGCTAACAGGTGAAGGACAGTTTGCTGAACTACAAATCCAAATGCAATATGATCCTGGTATATATGCACAAATAAACAATGCCGCTGTTAAAGCCTGGAAGACCTTACCAGGAACAGGTGATCTGCAAGGCAGCCTATCTAAAGTAATTCAGGGGCCTAATGAACCATATGCTGATTTTGCTGACAGACTCTTAAGAACGGCAGGCAGAATATTCGGGGAATTAAAGCAAGTAATGCCCTTAGTCGTCCAGTTGGCATATGAAAATGCCAACAAATATTGCCAAGATGGTATAAGACCATGGAAAAATAAAAAAGACTTATCAATATACATCAGGTTAGGGCTGGGATTGTGGCTCAGCGGTGGAGCGCTCGCTTAGCACGTGCGCGGCCCAGGTTCGATCCTCAGCACCACATAAAGAATAAATGCATTGTGTACAACTAAAAAGAGCAAATAATTTTAAAAATATATATATACATCAGATTATGTAAGGACATTAACGATGCCTTTGTAACAGGCAATGTGATTGCAGCAGCAATGAGAGGTGCTTCCCCTCAAAATTTCACAAGGGCTCAACCTAAAAATTATAATCAATCAGGATATTCCAGGCAATATCCCCAAAGAGAAATAAGACCAAGCTCATACCGTGCCCCAGGCCGCTGCCCCAGGTGTAAAAAGGGAAATCACTGGGCCAATAAATGCCATTCTAAATTTGACATCTATGGAAATGTTTTGTCCAGGAATTCAAAAAACGGGGCACGGGGCCCAATGCCCCGGGGCCCACAAATGTACGAGGCATTAGAGGAGGAATATCCTCAAACATCCATTCAGATGATTCCTTGTCACAATCCCTCCTACCCATTGACTCCCTTGTCAGAGGGACAAGAGGAAGAGCAGGACTAGACCTCTGTTCCACCGCCCGAATAGTACTAACACCTGAAATGGGGGTTCAACTGATTCCTACGGGAGTCAGGGGACCTCTTCCCTCAGGGACTGTAGGACTTATCCTCAGCGAAGTTCTAAAAGCTTATTAGGTTTTCAAGTAACAGCAGGTATTATTGACTCCGATTACCAAGGAGAGATAAAAATAATGCTTAGTTTACCTAGAGGCATTAGCTCTGTTAACCAAGGAGATAGAATTGCTCAGCTGGTTCTCCTTCCCAGTTTCCACAACTCATTCACGAGTATGCCGCAGAATAGGAACAATAGAGGATTTGGTTCCACTGGCTCAGGACCTATGGCTTGCTGGGTTCAGGATTGTTCACGGAGGCCTATGTGCAAAATAAAAATTCAAGGTATAAGATGGAGGGGCTGATTGATACTGGGGCTGACTCTTCCATCATTAATCTACAACGATGGCCCAAGCACTGGCCTCTGCAGAAGGCTTCAACCAGTTTAAGAGGCTTGGGATATACTAACACCCCAGCACAAAGTGCTGTAGTCTTAAAATGGGAAGATAATGAAGGGCATAAAGGAACATTCCAGCCTTATGTTTTGACCAGCTTGCCAGTCACCCTATGGGGAAGAGATATTTTGCAACAGATGGGGGTACACCTCGCAACCAAGCCTGCAGGTGTTAAAAATAAAAATCTAAATCATCATCAAAAGGGTAAAGGATATTTTTTTCTAGGGGCCACTGAGAAAACAATTTTGAGAATACCATGGCTTTCTGATAAGCCAGTTTGGGTCCCTCAGTGGCCCCTATCTAGAGAAAAATTACAAGTGGCCCACCTGTTAATCCAAAAACAACTAGAAGCAGGACACATACAGCCTTCCACCTCTCCCTGGAATTCCCCCATATTTATAATCAAGAAAAAATCAGGAAAATGGAGATTGTTACATGATCTTAGAGAAATCAATAAAACCATGCAAATTATGGGCCCTACCCAACCTGGACTTCCTAATCCTGTAGCTATTCCTAAAAATTTCCATCTTATAACTCTTGATATAAAGGATTGTTTCTTTTCCATTCCCCTACATCCTCTAGATGCCCCCAGGTTTGCTTTTTCAGTTCCTTCTATCAATAACAATGGCCTTGATAAAAGATATCAATGGAAAGTGCTACCGCAGGGAATGGCTAATAGCCCCACTGTATGTCAAATCTATGTGGACAAAGCTATTCAGCCTATTAAGAACAAATACCCAAACCTTATGTGCCTCCATTATATGGATGATGTTTTGCTTGCTCACCCTAATCAAGAAGTCTTATTCACCATATTCAGTGATATGTCAGAAAATTTAAAACGATATGGACTTAACATTGCTGAAGAAAAGATTCAAACTAGATCTCCCATATTATATTTAGGATTTAAAATTATAGATACTTTTATTGGGCCTCAAAAAAATTTTTTTAAATATTTATTTATTTGCTTTTAGTTGTACACAATGCGTTTATTTGTACGTGGTGCTGAGGATCGAACCCGGGCCACGCACGTGCTAGGCGAGCGCTCTACCGCTGAGCCACAACCCCAGCCCAGGCCTCACAAAAAATTTTAATAAATAAAGAACATTTGACCACCCTCAATAATTTCCAAAAATTACTGGGAGACATTAATTGGCTTCACCCTACACTAAGCCTCACTACTGGACAATTAAAACCTTTATTTGATATCCTTCGCGGGAACCCTGATCCATCTTCACCGCAAACATTGACTCCTGATGCTAGGAAAGCTTTAAAGTTAGTAGAAAAGGCCATTGAAAGATCCCATTGTGATAGAATTGATTTTGCTCGACCGCTAATATTGATTATTATTTCTTCACAATATACACCCACAGGAGTATTTTGGCAACAGGGACCTTTATTATGGATACATTTACCCATCTCTCCTAAAAGTACAATTGAGTCTTATACCTCCATGGTGGCTAAACTTATTCTTCAAGGACTTAAGACTTCTACTAAAATATTTGGCATTCACCCCGCTACTATTATTACTCCCTATTCATCGTCACAGGTTGAATATTTGTGCTTCAATGATAATGATTGGGCTATAGCTAGATGCTCTACTTCTGCAAATTTTGATAACCATCTTCCTAAGTCTCCTATACTATCTTTTTGTGTCAATTATCCCATTATATTTCCACAGGTAATAAAAAATCAACCTATTCCTAAGGCATTAAATGTATTTACAGATGGGTCCTCTAATGGGACTGCTGCAGTAGTCACTCAAAAAGAAAATATGATTCATATTACTGGTCAAAAATCAGCCCAATTAGTTGAACTTGAAGCTATTATAATAGCTCTAGAAAATTTTAAAGAACAGCCTATTAATATTTTTTCAGACAGCCACTATATTGTACATGCTGTCCCTAAATTGGAGCTAGCAGGTCCAATAGCACCACATACTCCAGCCTTTAAATTGTTTTTTCAAATTCAAAATCTCCTATGGGAACGTAAAGAACCTTTATTTATTGGACATATCAGAGCTCATACTAATTTGCCTGGTCCTCTCCATGAAGGTAATCAAAAGGCTGATGCCCTCACTAAAACAATCTTTATATTTTCAGCAGTCCAACAAGCTACCTTGTTCCATTCCCAATTTCATGTCAATAGTACTACTTTAAAGCAAAGGTTCAAAATAACTAAAGAGTAAGCTCAAACAATTGTGAAGGATTGTCAATCTTGTGTGACACATTTGCCCAATCCACATTATGGGGTTAACCCAAGAGGATTAATGCCCAATCATTTGTGGCAGATGGATGTCACTCATGAGCCAAGTTTTGGAAAATTGCGATTTATTCATGTGATCATAGATACATGCTCAGGCATGAGTTTTGCTTCCTTACATGCTGGAGAAAAAGTTAAAGATGTTACATCTCATTGTCTACAAGCTTTTGCTGCATTGGGCATTCCCAAAATGCTTAAAACAGATAATGGCCCCGCATATACATCCTCATCTTTCAAACAGTTTTGTGCAAAATTCAATATATCCCATAAAACAGGTATCCCATACAATCCTCAAGGTCAAGGTATAATTGAACGAGCTAATCGCACACTCATAATTATGCTATTAAAGCAAAAAGAAGGAAATTGGACAAATCAAGAGGGCCAAAATAAAGTTATGGAATGATTCCTTAAAAGAGTCCTTCAATACATTCACAACTCAAGTCTCATTCCTCCCGGCCAGGACGAGAAGATCTCTTTAGTGTGCACACAATTGCATTTTTGTCTTTTTATATGTGTCTTTATGTCTGTGCATTTGTCTAAATTTCATGTTAATGTGACGTCACAAATATATGTTTGTATGTTTGTGTGTCTGTCCAGTGTGACGTCACAAATAACATAGCGCTTATGAAAATTAATATTATATTATAAATAAATATATTATATATATACATATATATGTATGGATCCTAGTAACTTTAATTCATTTAAGTTTAGAGTATTAATTGGGTAAACAATTTAAAAGTGAAGGTAAATTCAATTTTGATTTATAGGTGTTTCTGGGACTTCTCTTCAGCTAAGAATATGACTAATACTGTATAACCTGATATTTTGGTATTTGACATGGGATTGTTTATTTGTAATTGACTTTATTTGTTTAATAGCTGATTAATTTGAATTATTTCAACAGGTAATTTCATAGAAGGTTGCTGTGTATGCAGAGACTCGGGGGTTCCAACTAACATATTATTTTTCCAAAGTGCTCTTAATTTTTCTTTAATTTATCTTTGTTTGTAGAAGCTCAAGCAGCAATGTGTGTGAGCAGAGATCGACTTTAATTTTCTAATCTAATAATTCTATCTTTTAGTTTGACAACTCGCCTCTTGACTCAGTGCTAGAATAACACTGCCTTTCCTTTAATAATTGATGCTTGAGTTTCTAGGTAGCGGGCCCTGAAGATTTGCCGGTGGCATTGTCTAGACATAAAAAGACATAGAAAAAGACGGCTGCTGCTACAGCTGCAGGGATCACAGTTGCTACAAGCATCCCTACTGCTCAAGCATCAAACAACCTCACCAGCAGTGTGGCCTCTGCTTTGCATGCATGGGGCCTCCTTGATCAATGTGTTATAACAAGTGGACATTTTGATCTTTCATTATTTGGGACATTACAGGACAATACCTTGCGGGTATTTGTCTAGAAAACTCAGTGCGTTACTTGATGGAACTAAGGGCAGCTGATTTGTTTAAATACCTTGATACGCTATGGAACTTGGCTCGTCAGCAGAAAGCTTGCCGCCTTAAAGCCGCAGCATCTCCTCACGATTGGACGGCTGTTAGTCAACACACAGTCGATCCTGAAGGGCTCAGTTGGATGGCTGGTTAGCCAATGACGGGTAAGATCCCCAGAGGGGGACAACCTAAGACAGCCACAGTCGATCCGGATGAGGTCGTCACCCATCCACGGGACAGTCTCATGTGGCTGACATATCAACCTAAGACAGGAGTCAAGGGCACAGCCTTGATTATCCGATGACGGGTAAGAATGTTGGTTGCACATGGGACGTCCTAGAGCATCCCCTCTTTTAAAACAAAAGGGGGGAAATGTAAGAGCCCTAATTGAGGAAATAGCTAAGATGGCGGTTAGCTGAGAGCCATAAAGGTGTTCAAGTATTTTCACCTGATATTCATGCATTTATCTAAGAATTTTTTTATGCCCGTGAACATTGTGTGACGCACCTGCAAGCTCAAGCTGTAAGCACTTGTCCTTGTTAAGGCAAAATGTATTTAACTGGGTGAGGTTAGTTAGAAGGGGTTGGAGTTGTGGTTGGAGTTGGAGAGGTTGTTAGAGCCGGAGAGAGAAGTTAGAAGAGAAAAGAATAAAAGAACTTTTTCATTTCCATCCTGCCTCCGAATTTTCTCCCGCGGAATCGTTGCCGCAAGCGGCAATCGCTCCAGGTGGCGACATACAACTAAAAAGATTTTTTTAAATGACATTTTTCCGTGGAAATTTAATAGTCTTTTAATTTTATCTTGAAATCGCTTAACTGTTTTAAACTATTTGTGTTTACATTAAGAATGGAGCCGGGGGGGGGGGGGGGCTGGTGGCTGGGGTTGTGGCTCAGTGGTAGAGTGCTCTCCTAGCACGTGCGCGGCCCAGGTTCGATCCTCAGCACTATGTAAAAATAAAGACATTGTATACAACTAAAATAAATAAACATTAAAAAAAAGAAAGCTACATTTTAAAAAGAAAGAAAAACAAAAAAAAAGAATGGAGCCAAGCCTGGGGTTGTGGCTCAGTGGTAGAGCGCTTGCCTCACATGTGTGAAGCCCTGGGTTTGATCCTCAGCACCACTTAAAAATAAATAAAGGCATCGTGTTCATCTATGATTTAGAAAATAATAATAGGTTAAAAACAAAGAAAGAACGGAGCCAAATAAAACATTTTTGGCTAATACTTGAGTTAAAATTTGACATATTTATAAAAATGTAAAAAATACAAGGCAGCTATTATTCCAGTATACTTTTTCTGTTTATCAGTCGTGTTTAAAATTTATCATTATTTTAAAACCTCATTACTATCTTAGAGTTTGTGGCATAGGCAAGCACTCATTTGTGGTGTTGTGCACCTTTTAGTAGTTGAGGCTTCATAACTTTTAACACCCTTCACTTATCTGCTAAGCTTCTGGCAACCTCAGCTTACATGAACATTTGCAAAGTTATGAGTAAGTAAACTTTTTAAAAAATCAGATTAAAATAAGATGAATCCTGCCATACACAGTGGCACACACCTATAATCCCAGCAACTAGGGAGGCTGAGACAGGAAGATCGCAAGTTTGAGGCCAGCTTCAGCAATTGAGTGAAGCCCTGTCTCAAAATAAGAAGGGCTGGGGAAGTGCCTCAGTGGTTAAATGTCCCTGGATTCAATCTCTTGTACCAAAAATAATAATAATAAAATAAAAAAATAAGTAACTTGAATCCCTGAGACATAGTTATGACAAAGCTTTTATTTTACCACTACTTGAGGATGTAGATTTCCTTATTTTGGCATAGCGTTTTTTCATCTGACCCTTGTCAGTCTTTATGTGTTTTCCAGTTTTTAGAGGACAGAAAGGAATTAACAAAAGCTTAGGAAAGGCAGTTTAGAAATCGGTTAGGTAGTACTCTAACTAGAGGTCAGGCCTGTTGATGACTGAAGAGAAATTCCTGTTGTACAAATAACTGGAGGAAGAACTGTCAGTTAAACGCAAAGGTCTCAGGAAGTTCAGTGGAGGACAAGCCGAACACTGCATTTCTGTGGCTGTTCAGAGCATCCTCCAGGTATTTAGGAAATATATCCATCTCATTTCCCAGCAACACCAGGTAATTGAGTTATAGTCATATTTAGGATTTAATAAAAATTTTTGAAATTGTGCTATAAACTCTTAACATGAGCTTTCTGTCCTGATTAAAGTGTTTACCCCCGTAGTCTAATTTAGAGATTATAACACAAATCAAAAGAATTTTATCAAATATTTCTTTTTTTTTTTTTTTTTTTTTTTTTTTTTGTGGTACCAGGGATTGAACTCAGGGGTACTCGACCTCTGGGCCACATCCCAGCCCTTTTTTGTATTTTATTTTGGAGACAGGGTCTCACTGAGTTGCTGAGTGCCTCGCCATTGCTGAGGCTGGCTTTGAACTCACGATCCTCCTGCCTCAGCCTCCCAAAGTGCTGGGATTACAGGCGTGCGCCACCGCGCCCAGCTATGTTTTCTTATTTTATCTCTCCAGCTCTACCAGTGTAACTCACAATAACCTATCATCAAGAAATACACCCTTGATCTTTAGGGAAAAAAAATTATGCTTGTAATGGACAGCATGCCTTTATTTGTTTAGGTTTGTGTGTGTGTGTGTGTGTGTGTGTGTGTGTGTGTGTGTGTGTTACCAGTGATTGAACTCAGGGGCACTCAACCACTGGGTCACATCCCCAGACCTATTTTGTATTTTATTTAGAGACAGGGTCTCACTGAGTTGCTAAGTGCCTTGCCATTGCTGAGGCTGGCTTTGAACTCTCCATCCTCCTGCCTCAGCCTCCCAAAGTGCTGGGATTACAGGTGTGCGCCACCGCACCTGGCTGTTTAGTTTTTTTATGCAGTGCTAAGGATCGAACCCAGTGCTTCACACATATGCTAGGCAAGCACTCTGCCACTGAGCTATAGTCCCAGCCCACACCCTTGTATTTTTAACATTTGCTAAGTCAATGTCAGAAAATTTGAGTATTTTGGTTTTTAGTGGAGTTTATGAGAGTTTTTTTCCTCCTTTTAAATTCAGTTGCTTTGAATGTATTCTCTTTTTTATTGATTGATTTTTTCATTCTAATCTGTTATATATGGCAGCAGAATGCATTACAATTCATATAACACATATAGAGCATAATTTTTCATATCTCTGGTTGTATCCAAAGTATATTCACACCATTTGTGTCTTCATACATGTTCTTAGGGTAATGATGTCCATCTCATTCCACCATCTTTTTTACCCTCATGCCTCCTCCCTTCCCTTCCCACCCCTTTACTCTATCTAGAGTTCATCTAATTCTCCCATGCTCTCCCTCCCAAACCCACTATGAATCAGCCTCCTTATATCAAAGAAAACATTCAGCATTTGGTGTTTTGGGATTGGCTAACTTCACTTAGTATTATATTCTCCAACTCCATCCATTTACCTGCAAATGCCATGATTTTATTCTCTCATTGCTAAGTAACATTCCATTGTGTATATATACCACATTTTCTCTATCAGCTTTGTTTCACTCTTCAAATCCTCTGTAAGCACAAAGCTGAACTCAGATTTCTCATCACTATCCAGAGCTGCCTTTCTGTATATTGCTAATAATAAAAACCATTGCCCCTGGTTTATTTGGTTAAATATTGTATGCCTGGCTCAGAGCTAGTCTAACAGACAACATTACCTCATGAAGCAGTGGATTGGACAAGTTGTACGATTGATCTTGTAGAGAGAGGGCTACATCATCATTTTCTGCCCTCTGCTTATAGACCTCTTTTTTGGTAGCTTTCGAGGAAAACATTTCCTACTCCTTTCAGAGCTGCCTCAGTTTGCAGGGAGATAGCTGCTAGAGAAGACAACACGGGCTTTGGTGTTGAGCATGACTGGGCCACAGCCACTCCTGTGCTATTGCTGTGGGCATCTCTGCTCTGGCCCTGACTACCCAACTAGGTCTCAGTCATCTCTCTGAAAGACTCACTTAAGGTGGATAAGCAAGGTCCATGGGCCAAAACCAGACTTCCTTCTTAGAGGTGGCCTTTTCTGCCCTCTTCCTATTTTTGCCCCTATTTCAGAAGGATTTTCTTAGGTTGTAGGTAAGGATGAAGTATTTTGAGCGTAAGCTGTGAGGTAAAACTCACCACATCTTCACAGTACAGCCACATAGTTACTTTACTCGCCACTATTTTAAAAACTCCTCAGCTTTAAGTGCCTAGAAACCAAACTTTTCAGAATACCACAACATCTTTTAGATGTATTTCATCCACACCAGACCTGGCAGAAGCCCAGGCCCCTCAAAAGGTGGCATTTCTCTTGTGGTAGGCTGCTGCTGTGGCTTTCTAGTGGCAATCAGTATCGTTTTATTTAACCCTTCAAACAGCCTGGTAAAGTAGATAATATTAACTCTGTTTTGGAGATGAGGAAAGCCAGGTCCTTTTTAACACTTTTCTGGACTGTAAGCAATAATTCTGTAATAAGTCTTCCTTCATAGGGTTTTTGCTTTAAGGATCTTGCCTTCAGGCCATACATAATCTGTAAAACACAAATATAATGATGCTTCTCTAGGAGTAATCTTTGCTTTGCTCCATTAGTTCCCTTGTTGTGTTCTGAACAGAGCCATCCTTATTATTTTAGTGTATTCTTTCCCATTATTCAAATATTGTATGTCTGACCCAAAGCTAGTCTTTCTGTAGTATGGTATTAGTGTGCATTTGAGATTTTTTTATCTTTCTCCTGTGTATGCTCTCAACATATTTAAATCTCTTGGGCCTTAGACATGTTTTTATCAATATTCATAGCGATAGCTAACATGTATTATTCACATACTGTGTACCCACTTTGTGTTCTGTGGTGGATGATAAGGATTCTAAGATTACTAAGCAGAATACCCATCCATAAGAAACTTACGGTTTAGTGGAAATGTAAATAATTATGCTACAATATTAGTTGATGATAGAGTTATGAAAACTGGGAGTGGGACTAACTGGGACAGGAGGTATGCTGTTTATGTCTCCTTTTTATTCTACCTTGAATGACCTTTCCTTGTTTACTTGAGACACTCCTGCTGAAGCCAGATGGCAGTGGATGGGTGGGTAGCTGGATGGATGATCCAGCATAAGAAAAGTGTCATCCTATCATCAAGGAACATGTATTCTAGGTGTGAAAATTCAGAAGGGCACTTTTGTTTTGCTTTGATTTCATAAGCTCTCCTTTCAGTTAAATCATTTTTGCTTTATGTGAGATAGCTTCTTTTTAGTACCAAAAATAAAAATTAGGTGTGTACTCACTTCCCATTTCTGGAATGCAGCTGTATTTGTCTGCTCCATACATTTTCCCTTCAAATATTTGAGAGAAAAAAATAACCTGAATGCCAATCCTGCCTCTGTAACTCACCTGCTCTCAAACTCAAATTCTAGCCAAAGCCTTTCATGCCTCATTTCCCTAAACTTCTAGTCTCCCCTTGTGTAAAGTAGTGATGATAATAATAGACCTGTACCTTACATTGTTGAAAAAAATTAAAGGCCTTTATTCTCTTAAATTGCTTAAGAATGGTTGGCTTGTAGTCAGTATTCAGTAACTAAAGGACGTTATGATTATTCTTTTGGTTATATATGCAGGTAGATATTTCTATCTTAATTATATATGTAGGTAGATAGATATCTTCCCTTTATTTCTATAACAAGACAATAACATTCCTAATATCCATTTGCACCCCCTGTACTCATTAACCATCCTCTCTCCATCCTCCCTTCTTCTGCCCTCTTCCCAGGCTCTGGTAATCATTATTCTATTCTACTTCTTTGAGATCAACTTTTTAAGCTTCCACATATAAGAAAGAATATGTGATATTTATCTTTCTGTGCCTGACATTTCATTTAACATAACAGTTCCATCCATATGGCTGCAAATGACAGAATTTCATTCTTGGGGTGGGAAGGTGGAGTAGCAGGGATTGAACTCAGGGGCACTTACCATTGAGTCGCATCCCCAGCCCTATTTTGTATTTTATTTGGAGACAGGGTCTCACAGAATTGCTTAGTGCCTTGCTTTTGCTTTTTGCTGAGGCTGGCTTTGAACTCTCAATCCTCCTGCCTCAACCTCCCGAGCTATGGGGATTATAGGCATGTGCCACCGTGTCTGGCCAGAATTTCATTCTTTTTATGTCTGAATCATTTTCCATTGTGCTTATACACCATATTTTCTTTATTCATCTTGTAATGGACACCTAGGTTAATTCCATATTTTAGCTATTGTGAACAGTGCTGTAGTAAACATGTAAGTGCAAATGACTCTTTGACATACTGTTATCAGTTCCTTTGAATATATACCCAGTAGTGGGATTGCTGGATCATATGGTAATTTTATATCTAGTTTTCTGAGGAACCTCCATACTGTGGCTTTACTAATTTACATACACACCACCTTTTTTTTTTTTCCTTTCTTGATACTAGTTAATCTAACTGGGGTGAGAAGATACCTCATTGTGATTTACATTTGCATTTCTGAGATGATTAGTGATGTAAGCCAGAACAATTTTGATAATTCTAGAATCTGGGTGATGGAAGCTTGGACTTTATATATTATTCTCTTTTGGATTTTTAAATTTTTTTTCATGATATAATTTTAAATCAGAAATGTGTAAATATAAAAGTTCATTTAACATTTTAAAGTATAGAAATTGGTTAAAATGTAGTATACTATTTCTGTTAACTATTACAATTTTGTACAATACTGTTCTTTCATTTGATGTTGAAATATATGTATGTATCTTATTAATCATTCATACAATCATCTCTCCTGGTTCAGAAAAGTTTTACCTGCTTAAATATTTTTCAAATAAGTTCTCTGATGCTTAAAAATAAATACAACAATAACTAATCTATTTTTACTTTACCTAGAAAATAGAGTTCCTTAGATAAGCAAATTTTTAATCCTAGGTAGAAAGCTTTTATAAAAAAAATTGATTGAACTGGGGGTTGAATTCAAGGCCTCAGGCATGCTCAGTAGGCAATCTGTATCACTGAGCTACATCCTCAGCAAATGTATGTTTTTCTATGACAATGTTTATGATTTATTTTTGTCCAATTTTTGCCACTACAACAAAATACCCAGGATGATTAAAGCTATAACTAGAAAAGATGTATTTTGGCTTGCAGTTTGGAGGTGTCCCATTGCTTTGGGCCTCTGACAAGGCAACATATCATGGCAGAAGCACATGGCAAAACAGGGAACAAAAGGAGAAGGGAAGAGATCTTGGCCCCACAATTCTCCTTCAAGGGCCTGTCCCCAGTGACCTAAGGACCCTCCCCATTTCCTAAAAGTTCTACCACCTCCTCCTAATAGTAGTACCTGGAAACCAAGCCATATACATATGCATCTTGGAAGGACATTCAACATCCAAATTGTAGTATTGGTAAATACACATACCATAAAATTTACCGTCTTGGCCTTTTATTTAAATGTACAGTTTAGAATTTAGTATATTCACATTGTATAACCATCACCACCATTCATTTCTAGAACTCTTTTCATCTTTCTAAACTGAAACTCTATGTCCTTTAAACAATAACTTCACTATTATCCTCTCCCCCTAGTTCCTGGCAGCCACCTTTCTACTTTCTATGAATGACTACTCTAGGGGTATCACATGTAAGTGGTACAGAATCTTACAGTATTTGTCTTTTTGTGACTGGCTTTTTTCAGTTTACATAATGTCTTCAGGGTTCATCCAAGCGGAATCATCTTCCTTTTTAAGACTGAATAACATTCCATTATATGTGTATAGCACATTTTGCTCATCATTCATCTGTTGATGGGTACTTGGGTTGTTTCTACTTTTCAGCTACTGTGAATAATGCTACTATGAACATGGATGTACTGATGCCTCTTCAACTTCCTGCTATGTCAGTTAATCAGCTGTTCATAGAGATTCCAATTTCTCCACATCTCACCAACACTTTTTGTGTGTTTATAATAGCCATCCTAATGGGTATGAAGTGGTATCTCATTTGGATTTTTTTTTTTTTTTTTTAAACCCAGGTCACTTACCCACTGAGCTACATCCCCAGCACTATTTTTATATTTTATTTAGAGACAGGGTTTCCCTAAGTTGCTTAGGGCCTCACTAAGTTGCTGAGGCTGGCTTAGAACTCACGATCCTCTTGCCTCAACCTCCTGAGCTGCTGGAATTACAGGTGTGTTCCACTGCACCTGGCCTCATTTATTTTTGTTTTTGTTTTGTTTTTAATATTTTTTAGTTGTAGATGGACATAATACCTTTATTTATTTATCTTTATGTGGTGCTGAGGATCAAACCCGTGCCTCACTCATGCTAGGCAAGTACTCTACCACTGAGCCACAACCCCAGCCCCCTCATTTGGTTTTTGACTTATATTTCACTAATAATTAGGTTGAGCATCTTTTCAGGTTTTTATTTGGCCATTCATAGATCATCTTTGTAGAAATAACTTCCTAATTTTGAATGGAGTTGTTTATATTGAATTTTAGGAATTCTCTATTCTGGGCATTAATTCCTTATCCCATGTGTGATTTACATATATTTTCTCTCATTTTTCTGTTTAAAATAAGATTGATAATAAGCTTGAAACCTCTTTCTAGTTCCATGATTCTGACTTCCCTACCTTAGTAAATATGTATAGTGGAACATAATTTAGCCTTTCCTTAATGAACTGCCACTATCAGAAGTATTATTATTCTTTGCTATTTTAGGGTTTTATGTGCAGTGTGGAGGTCATTTGCCTCTATATTAAATGCCCCAGAGAGATGTATTAGCCTAGTTGTGGCATTCTAAACTTCCCATTCAATTTCATCTTTTTGAAGATGCCTTCAAAAGGTAAGGGTTTATTGCTGACAGCTTCTGCTTGCTGTTCATGGTCTCTTTTTGTCTTTTGGTCTTGAACCATATCTAAGGATAGAGCTTCTGAAGGTTTACAGAGAAACAAAATAATCCTAGCTCTTTCACAAAACATCTGTGTGCCCTTAGGCAAGTTACTTACCTCTTAGCTTCATCAGTTTAAAAAAAAAAAAAAAAAAAAAAGTTATCAGGAGAATGAAATGAGTTAATATGTGTGGAAGCTTTTAGACAATAATGACACAGTAAACTTCAATAAGTGAGCTGTTACATTAGCTAAAACATGCTTGTATTGAAACTGGAGTTTCTCTACTTCTGTTAGCAGGAGGGGTCTATGTAAGCTACAAGCCTCTATAGCCCAGAAAACCCATTTTAGTGCTAGTAGCTAATCAAGGCAGGGGATACCTGCCAGCATCAACTCCAGTGGTCACAGTGGGCAAAGCTAGAGAGTGTGGCACTTTGTAGTTCTTAATGCCAGACTACGTCGTCCAGTGTTGAAGCAGACCCTATCAGCTCACCACCAATTTCTTCTTTCCTGGTTTTTGTCTCTCAAATCTGAAGAATGAAATACACAGACAATGGAAGGCAAGAGTAAAAGGAGTAAGATTTATTGACGTTAAAAGAGAACTCTTTGACAGGATAAGAGGGGACCTGATAGAAGGTTTCTATTTGAGTGTGCTAGTATAGGGCTTTATATAGCTTTTAGGTCAGCTGTTGGTTCCAAATGTATGCTAATCAGGTATTGGAAAGTACCAACGCTATTGATTGGCCCTTGAGTCTGAACTTTCAGGTCTTTTCACTCAGGGAAGGGGGAGGTTGAGGTCCATGGATCATGAATGCTTAGGCTTCTGGGCTACCTGTGGACCAGGCATCCACACTGGCCCAGACCGAGTTGCTGCTGTGTGACACATCAGAGTGTTTTGGCTCACCTCTGCCCTGTCTTGCTGGTCTTAAGGCCTACACTGGCACAATGGGCTCTGTCCGGCCACAACTCATGTTTGCCACCCCATATCTGGCCCACCAGGTCTGTTGCTCCAGAACAAGGGCTTGGCTTCATTATGGAAGAACATAGGAAGCCATTTTCTTTTAACTTTGGTTTCTGGGTTTTCTTTTCTTTCTTTCTTTCTTTTTTTTTTTTTTTTTTTTTTTTTTTTTTTCTTTAAAGATTTTTTTTAATATGGACACAATATCTTTATTTTATTTATTTTAATGTGGGTTTCCCTTTTTTATATACTTCTATTTCTAACTCATCTGGTAATGTGAGATTTGGCTACAAGTGACTATCCCACTTTGCTTGGTCACACAAGTGCTGGCTTCCCATCTGGTTTGTATGTCTTTTCACTCACATTCATCGTAGTTTGAATGATACATTCATTGTACCATGACCTTAGATTTCACATAAGTGAAATATAAACTATAGTTTTGCATTTCTCTTTCATTATTAATTGCTTTTAATGTTTGCATTTGCTCTACATTCCTATCCTATGCATAATAATCAGACAAAGGGGAAAACATGTTTAAAATACAAAGTTCAAGTGTTGTAATGAAATTACGGTAGTGGTTGAGGTCTTTAACCCTTCGTGACCCGGGGCGAGCCTCCTTTGTCCAACAAAGTAAGCTAGAAGGGCCTACCTCAACGATGAGACTAGACTGGGAAAGTAGAGGCTGCTGGTATTCCCTCCCCCGCCTTCAGAAGACACAGGAACATACCAGGGAGAACAGGGGGCCCGATCAGCACTGGAACTTGTTTATTGAAGAAGGTGGACAACGTTTATAGTGGACATGAGCCAATCAGTAAGCAGATTACAGAAACAGGTAAAGAGCACGGGCACATCTCATTGGCAGAATCCCCTGCCCTATCTTTAGGGCGGTTTCAGTTCTCACGATCCATTGTCAGAGCAACGCCCCCCCCCCAGTGCTCAGGTCATGTCCGTAATAGGGCGTGGAAAGCAGCCAGAGAACCAGAGCTTTCCATCCCCTCGGCTGACGTGTTCTAAATGCCCCGACAAAGTGTCATTTCTTTTCTCCATACACTAACATTTAATATGGAAATAACCTCCATCCCCGTCTTCATTTCCTAAATCACTGAGTTTTAGGAACTCTTTTTCAGCTTCCCTATTTTTATAAATGGGGAAACTGAAGTTCATCAAAGTTAAATGACTTGTTCTACATATATTGTAAATCAGTGACAGAGAACTCAGCCTGATACCTTAATTTCCACTATTCTCTCTACTATATAAAGCAGTAAAAAGTGTTTTATGGCAAAGAGATGCAATTTTTCCAAAGTGTTTTATGTAAGTTTATTCTTTTGGTTTCAGTAGATCATGCACCTTCACACTGTTAAGATGCTAAAAAGTCTTGGGGCTGGAGTTGTGGCTCAGCGGTAGAGCGCTCGCCTAGCATGTGTGCGGCCCAGGTTCAATCCTCAGCACCACGTAAACATAAATGAATTGCATTGTATACAACTAAAGCAAATAAATAAATATTTAAACAAAAATAAAAAGATGCTAAAAAGTCTTAAGGTAAAGAGCTCTATCTGACTTTGTTTAACACTGCTTTTTTCAGAGTTTGGGAAAACTCTTTGGAAGATACTGACCTAGGTTTTGTTTTGTTTTGTTTTGATCTTGGTGGATGCAGAGGAAAGAAGGAGTTGGGGTGTGCATGTGTGTATGTATTTCAGTTTCTCATGGGGTTGTTTATTTTCTTTCCTTTTTTTTTAAATATATTTTTATTTGTAAATAGACACAATATTTTCTTTTTTTGGGGGGGGGGGGTGCGGTGCTGAGGATTGAACCCAGGGCCTTGTGCATGCGAAGCAAGCACTCTACCAACTGAGCTATATCCCCAGCTCTACAATGTCTATATTTTTTATTTATTTATTTTTTTATGTAGTGCTGAGGATTGAACCTCAGTGCCTCATGCATGCTAGGCAAGTGCTCTATCACTAAGCCACAACCCCAGCCCTGGGTTGTTTATTCTTGCTGTTGTGCATTCAACATGATTTTTTCAGTTGGGTTTTCTGCAATTGCTAAAGCACATTTTAAGGTAGTCACGTCATCTGATTGGGGTTGGTCATGCATAGGATTAACAAAGGGTGCTCCCTAGGATGGTGGTTCTGGAAAAGGGATATATCAACCTTCTGGGGCCATTTGCATCCCTTGAGCATCCCTCTTGTCCTGTAAGCCCTCTTTTTCCTTTCCTTTCATATTCCTTTGTTTTGCTTTGCTTTGCTTTTCCTTTCCTGTTACATCATTCAAAGATTGGATTTTATTCTGTTGTCCATAGGAAACAAACCAGACTTCCTGGAAAGAAAACAACCCCTAGAGAGATGAGACTGTTATTTATTCTCCTTTCTATCATCTAAACACATTAGATTAGATTAAGAAATAAATAATATTCTGTACCATTTGCAATAGATCTTTGGTTACCTGAGAAGCAAAGAAATTATTCCCTGGGGATTTTGAGAAGAAACATGGATTTGGAACTGGAACTGCACGGTCAGTCAGGGTTACCCCCAGGATTTGGAACTGGAGGATACAAGGCAGATTTAAGGGTTATAGCTGACCCAGATCCACCCCCACTCCCATATCTTTGTAAGGCCAGTGTTTATTTTAGTATTCGTGCTCACATAGGGGATATGAATGTCACCCAAATCAGTTCATCCTAAAGTGAAGGAGGAGCTACCACAAAGAGACTTTGTCCCTAAATTCCAAAGACTCTTTCATTTTAAGCCACCTCTCCACCTCTCCAGGTTGAAACCCCCAGCTCTTCCCGTACTGCTTATTGGAGTGGTAAATAGCCAAGCATCCTTAGCTCAGCCTCTACTCTCCTAGTGCTTGCTACGTGCTCTTGTTTCTCCTGCAGGGCTGATGTCTTATAACCCTTTATGTTGGCTTTAGAGTGTCTGTCAATACTCATCATAAAATTGAGGGGTTTTTTTTTTTTTTTTTTTTAACCCCCCCCCCCCTTCGGTACTGGGGATTGAACCACAGAGCCACATCCCAAGCCCTTTTTTATTTATTTTTATTTATTTATTTTTTTTTTTTTTTTTTTTTTTTATTTTGAGACAGCATCTTGCTAAATTGTTGAGGCTGGCTTTGAACTTGTAATCCTCCTGCCTCAACCTCCTGAGTCACTGAGATTATTGTACCTGGCCAAAAAGCAATTTTTAAAAATGTGTGTATGTGTGTGTGTGTGTGTTTAAGTTGTAGTTGGACAATAATACCTTGATTTTATTTATTTTTATGTGGTGCTGAGAATTGAACCTAGTGCCTCATATGTGCTAGGCAAGTGCTCTATCACTGAGCCACAACCCCAGCCCCAAAAACTTTTTTGTGTGTGTGAGCTGGGGATTGAACCCAGGGCCTTGTGCATGAATGGCAAGCATTCTACCAACTGAGCTATATCCCCAAAAAGCCATTTTTGATGGTTTAAATCCCAGACAGCAGACCAGTGTAGTAGTGTCTTAAGTCCTTACAAATCATTCAAAATTCTCACTGGAAAATAATTCTGATGTGTGTGCATGCACATATTATGGAATTAATATGCAGTCAAGTCTGTCCACTTCCCTGGACCCTCCTTATATTTCTTCATCTGAAAGCAGCGCTCATTCTTCCTGTGTTTTAGCAAACTTTGTGCCATTGGCATGCTTTGTGGTGGTAGTTAATGAGTTTGATCTATAGTCAGTAGAAACTAAGAAAGCAAAACTAACAAAAATGAAGCAGTATAGAACTTGAAGAATGAGTAAAGGAAGTGAGAAGCAGCCTACCACAGGAGTGACACCATAAATTTGTTTATTCAGAAACTTCTTTGACCCATAATTTTCATGTCTGCCATTAAAGACTTTTATTTTGCATAATGTTTTTATTCTGGATTTTTCTTAATATATTTCATACATTTTGAAAAAGGAATGTGCTGTTTTTGTTTTGAATGTATATTTTTTTAAAATATTTATTTATTTGGGGCTGGGATTGTGGCTCAGCAGTAGAGCGCTCGCCTAGCACGTGGGCGACCCAGGTTCGATCCTCAGCACCACGTACAAATAAAATGCATTGAATAAAACGCATCGTGTACAACTTAAAGCAAATAATTGTATTTGCTTTATTTGCTTTAGTTGTACACGATGCGTGTATTTTTACATGGTGCTGAGGATCGAACCCGGGCTGCGCGCGTGCTAGGCGAGCGCTCTACCACTGAGCCATATCCCCAGCCCTTGAATGTATATTTTTTTAAATATTTTTATTTATTTGCTTTAGTTGTACACAATGTTTTTTATTCAATGCATTTTATTTGTACGTGGTGCTGAGGATTGAGCCCGGGTCGCCCACGTGCTAGGCGAGCGCTCCACCACTGAGCCACAATCCCAGCCCTTGAATGTATATTTTTAATGAGTAAGATTAGGATCTGACCTGTAAGCAAAGCACATATTTGGTTTCTAGGACCCTATTTTATTTGAAAGAGTGGCTAAAAATGCCTGATACAATCTTTTTTCCCCCAGTACCAGAGATTGAACCCAGGGGCACTTAACCACAGAGCCACATTCCCAGTCCTTTTTTTATGTTTTGTTTTGAGACACAGTCTCGCTAAGTTACTTAGGGCCTTGCTGAATTGCTGAGACAGGCTTTGAACTTGTGATTCTCTTGCCTTAGCTTCCGGAGTCGCTGGAATTCTAGGCACCTGTCACAGTGCCTAGCTAGAATCGCCTGAGTCTTCTTTGAGGCTCAACTTGAAAACTAGGATTTATCAGAGTTAGAGTTTAAGTTTGAACTGAAATTGATAGTCTCAATTCCTATTTTACCAAATTGACAGCATTCAAAATTAATTACCCGGGGGGGGGGGGGCAGGGGGGGGAATGGCATTAACTTTTTCTACATTTCTAGTATTCAGGGATGGAAAGCTGTGAGTAACACTCACCATCAGGGGGGGGGGGGGGGGGGGGGGGGGGGGGGGGGGGGGGGGGGGGGGGGGGGGGGGGGGGGGGGGGGGGGGGGGGGGGGGGGGGGGGGGGGGGGGGGGGGGGGGGGGGGGGGGGGGGGGGGGGGGGGGGGGGGGGGGGGGGGGGGGGGGGGGGGGGGGGGGGGGGGGGGGGGGGGGGGGGGGGGGGGGGGGGGGGGGGGGGGGGGGGGGGGGGGGGGGGGGGGGGGGGGGGGGGGGGGGGGGGGGGGGGGGGGGGGGGGGGGGGGGGGGGGGGGGGGGGGGGGGGGGGGGGGGGGGGGGGGGGGGGGGGGGGGGGGGGGGGGGGGGGGGGGGGGGGGGGGGGGGGGGGGGGGGGGGGGGGGGGGGGGGGGGGGGGGGGGGGGGGGGGGGGGGGGGGGGGGGGGGGGGGGGGGGGGGGGGGGGGGGGGGGGGGGGGGGGGGGGGGGGGGGGGGGGGGGGGGGGGGGGGGGGGGGGGGGGGGGGGGGGGGGGGGGGGGGGGGGGGGGGGGGGGGGGGGGGGGGGGGGGGGGGGGGGGGGGGGGGGGGGGGGGGGGGGGGGGGGGGGGGGGGGGGGGGGGGGGGGGGGGGGGGGGGGGGGGGGGGGGGGGGGGGGGGGGGGGGGGGGGGGGGGGGGGGGGGGGGGGGGGGGGGGGGGGGGGGGGGGGGGGGGGGGGGGGGGGGGGGGGGGGGGGGGGGGGGGGGGGGGGGGGGGGGGGGGGGGGGGGGGGGGGGGGGGGGGGGGGGGGGGGGGGGGGGGGGGGGGGGGGGGGGGGGGGGGGGGGGGGGGGGGGGGGGGGGGGGGGGGGGGGGGGGGGGGGGGGGGGGGGGGGGGGGGGGGGGGGGGGGGGGGGGGGGGGGGGGGGGGGGGGGGGGGGGGGGGGGGGGGGGGGGGGGGGGGGGGGGGGGGGGGGGGGGGGGGGGGGGGGGGGGGGGGGGGGGGGGGGGGGGGGGGGGGGGGGGGGGGGGGGGGGGGGGGGGGGGGGGGGGGGGGGGGGGGGGGGGGGGGGGGGGGGGGGGGGGGGGGGGGGGGGGGGGGGGGGGGGGGGGGGGGGGGGGGGGGGGGGGGGGGGGGGGGGGGGGGGGGGGGGGGGGGGGGGGGGGGGGGGGGGGGGGGGGGGGGGGGGGGGGGGGGGGGGGGGGGGGGGGGGGGGGGGGGGGGGGGGGGGGGGGGGGGGGGGGGGGGGGGGGGGGGGGGGGGGGGGGGGGGGGGGGGGGGGGGGGGGGGGGGGGGGGGGGGGGGGGGGGGGGGGGGGGGGGGGGGGGGGGGGGGGGGGGGGGGGGGGGGGGGGGGGGGGGGGGGGGGGGGGGGGGGGGGGGGGGGGGGGGGGGGGGGGGGGGGGGGGGGGGGGGGGGGGGGGGGGGGGGGGGGGGGGGGGGGGGGGGGGGGGGGGGGGGGGGGGGGGGGGGGGGGGGGGGGGGGGGGGGGGGGGGGGGGGGGGGGGGGGGGGGGGGGGGGGGGGGGGGGGGGGGGGGGGGGGGGGGGGGGGGGGGGGGGGGGGGGGGGGGGGGGGGGGGGGGGGGGGGGGGGGGGGGGGGGGGGGGGGGGGGGGGGGGGGGGGGGGGGGGGGGGGGGGGGGGGGGGGGGGGGGGGGGGGGGGGGGGGGGGGGGGGGGGGGGGGGGGGGGGGGGGGGGGGGGGGGGGGGGGGGGGGGGGGGGGGGGGGGGGGGGGGGGGGGGGGGGGGGGGGGGGGGGGGGGGGGGGGGGGGGGGGGGGGGGGGGGGGGGGGGGGGGGGGGGGGGGGGGGGGGGGGGGGGGGGGGGGGGGGGGGGGGGGGGGGGGGGGGGGGGGGGGGGGGGGGGGGGGGGGGGGGGGGGGGGGGGGGGGGGGGGGGGGGGGGGGGGGGGGGGGGGGGGGGGGGGGGGGGGGGGGGGGGGGGGGGGGGGGGGGGGGGGGGGGGGGGGGGGGGGGGGGGGGGGGGGGGGGGGGGGGGGGGGGGGGGGGGGGGGGGGGGGGGGGGGGGGGGGGGGGGGGGGGGGGGGGGGGGGGGGGGGGGGGGGGGGGGGGGGGGGGGGGGGGGGGGGGGGGGGGGGGGGGGGGGGGGGGGGGGGGGGGGGGGGGGGGGGGGGGGGGGGGGGGGGGGGGGGGGGGGGGGGGGGGGGGGGGGGGGGGGGGGGGGGGGGGGGGGGGGGGGGGGGGGGGGGGGGGGGGGGGGGGGGGGGGGGGGGGGGGGGGGGGGGGGGGGGGGGGGGGGGGGGGGGGGGGGGGGGGGGGGGGGGGGGGGGGGGGGGGGGGGGGGGGGGGGGGGGGGGGGGGGGGGGGGGGGGGGGGGGGGGGGGGGGGGGGGGGGGGGGGGGGGGGGGGGGGGGGGGGGGGGGGGGGGGGGGGGGGGGGGGGGGGGGGGGGGGGGGGGGGGGGGGGGGGGGGGGGGGGGGGGGGGGGGGGGGGGGGGGGGGGGGGGGGGGGGGGGGGGGGGGGGGGGGGGGGGGGGGGGGGGGGGGGGGGGGGGGGGGGGGGGGGGGGGGGGGGGGGGGGGGGGGGGGGGGGGGGGGGGGGGGGGGGGGGGGGGGGGGGGGGGGGGGGGGGGGGGGGGGGGGGGGGGGGGGGGGGGGGGGGGGGGGGGGGGGGGGGGGGGGGGGGGGGGGGGGGGGGGGGGGGGGGGGGGGGGGGGGGGGGGGGGGGGGGGGGGGGGGGGGGGGGGGGGGGGGGGGGGGGGGGGGGGGGGGGGGGGGGGGGGGGGGGGGGGGGGGGGGGGGGGGGGGGGGGGACTTTAAAAATTACCTATTTTCAAACAAACTTTGCTGAAAGAATTAATCAATTTATATATGTAGTGCTGTGGATCAAACCCAGAACCTCATGAATGCCAGGAAAGCGAGCACCTTACCACCGAGCTACATCCTCAATCCTGTGGGGTGTTTCTTGTTTGTCTTATACCATTTAATGTATAAAGTAGTATATTAAATTATTTCACTTCCTTGCTATATAGTTCTTTTGAAATGTACTGTAATATGTCTGCCCATAGCCATTCAGATATTCCATAGTGTGCACTGAAGCAAAATTTAGGGGGCATTGTGTTCCCACAGATAGGCAGGTAAGTTTCAATAGGAAATTTGTTCATAAATTATTTAGTTGGAGTTAATTACCATACTGCTACTTTACATTATCTACATCTAGTTACTAGGAAGTTTCCTGGTCTTATTCTGAATACTATAAGTAGGGGTCTACATGCTTAGGTAAATAAATTTATACATATAAATTCATATATATACAAGTGTACATACAAACACATATATCTGTGTGCGTGTATATAATAAGAGAAAACAAATGTTAATAATGATTTTTTTTAAATGTGAGTTTCCCCTACCCCCATTCTGGGATTTAACCCCAGGGGCACCATACCACTGAATGGCCACCCCCAGCCCTTTAAAAAAAAACTTTGTTGAATGTTGAGACAGTATCTCCCTAAGTTTCTGAGGCTGGCCTCAAACTTGAAATCCTCCTGTTTTGGCCTCCCAAGTTGCTGGAATACAGTCATGCATCACCATCTTACCCAGCTTAAATGTGTGTTCTTAAGGTTATGCTATATCAATAGTGGAGATGACAATACATTTCAAGAATCTGGACACAGTTTTGTTTTCCAGAAAGTTTTCTGTGATTATTTGTGTTTATATGTTTACAACTTGTTAAAATACTTTGTTTTCATTTTGAGGCTAGGTTAGCTGCCTGCTGATTCATTTTCCTAACAGTTTCAACAATAGGTTTTAAGTTGTATTTACTCTTCTCAAACTATTATCCCTTTGAGTCAGATAAATTTTATATATCCAGATGGTATAAAGATTTAGAATTTTTTTTTGTTAACCCTGTGTCCTCTCTTAAGAGTCTCTTCTCTTTGCCGGGCGCAATGTAATCCTGTAATCCCAGCACTTGGGAGGCTGAGGTAGGAGGATCGCGAGTTCAAAGCCAGCCTCAGCAATGGTGAGGCACTTAGCAACTCAGTGAGACCCTGTCTCTAGTAAAATATTTGGGTTGGGAATGTGGCCCAGTGGTTGAATGCCCCTGAGTTCAATCCCCGGTACCAAAAAAAAAAAGAGTTTTCTTCTCTTTGAGCATGTATCCCCTACTAGCAGCTCTGAGAGTTGAGATTCTCTGATTCAGAATTCAGTGTGTAATTGCTAAAATTATTTCTAATTCCTTAGATACCCTATCCATGCTAAGTCACAATATCAGATAATAGTAGTATTTTTATTTCAAGGCTTTATGGGAAGTATAGGTAAAAATTTTTTGTTTTTTCTTTATATGTCTCTCCATTTATAATAGCTTCTCTCAAAATTACTATGGAATAAGTAGCCTAAACATATTTAGCTTTGTCCACCTTTACTTCCCCCTTTTAGTAAAATGCCCAGTTACACAGATGAAAGATCAGTTTAAGCAATTTTATCTTAAAGTAGAAAAACAACAAACCAATCATTTAGTTATCCATTCTTTGTATGTCTAGTACTGATATTGACCTGTTAAGTGTTTGTAAATTTTTTAGAATGTTAGATTATGATTACTGGTGATTGCTTCTAAGCATTTTTATAAAAATTAAAAAATGCTTTTCCCTGTGTTTTCAAATACTCTTCCTATAACTATAGTTTAAATTAGTCTGATATGTTTCTTGTTTGCTCTCTTAGAAAGGACATAATTGGTACTTTTCATGGCTCAAAATTGTAGCTAGCATAGTCATAATTCAAGCTTAATGGTTCCTTTACATTTTCTGAAAATTTTATTTGTGAACTTGACAGCATATCATTATTTGCAGTGAAAGCAATTTCAGTAAACTTGCCTTTTTTCTATGTGACTTAAGATACATTTGAAAAATAAATAAAATTATATTTTTTTTTATATCAAGAAATGGATGAAAAGAGGCTGCTGGATCCAGGGTTGAAAGTTCATAAAGGCCACTGGGATTATACTCTGAAGAACCAGCAGATGGAATGCCTGAGTGACTGAAGAAAATGGGTGCTAATGCATCTAACTATCCTCATTCATGTTCCCCGAGGGTAGGGGGAAACTCACAGGCCCAACAGACTTTTATAGGTAAATTTCAGTTTTTCTAACTATATTTTCTTTTGCAACTATAAGTGGAATTGTGTTTTCAGTGGTCTTTGTGCATGAAAAGAGAATTGAGCTATGGGAAAGTTATTGTAGATCATAATTCTACAACATTAGATTTCCCCCAAAACATATAAATCTGATTTGTGTGAGCTTTACATAAACAATCTGCTTATAGCACAATTGACCGTTTCTTTGGTTGTCTTAACCAAAATTGCCAATTAGTTACCTAGGCAAACTAACAATCTCCATTCATGTGTCCTGGTCCGTTTACTTTGCCTATCCAAGTGCAGCCTTAGTGTAGTTAAGAAAAAGAAGCATTTCTCAATCATATACAAGTGATATTCTTAATTTACAGATCTACCTATGTTTCATATCCTAAAAATTCATAATTAAGATCCATAATATCAGCCTTTGATTGTCAGAGAAGCAAAGGCATTTTTTAAAAATTCTGACTGATTCATTCTATTTGTCTCTATTTTTAATGTAAAAATTAGTTGTTCGAGATTTTTATGTTCCCTTAGAAAAATAAAAGATTTATTTGAGTGGTCTGGGAGTGTCTGTGACATTTTTGAGCATTGAAACAGTTTATGTTGAAAATGAATGTTAAATAAAAAGAACCAAATTATCATGTGTTTAATTTTCTTCTTAGGGACATCATCCTATTCTCAACAAGGCTATGGTTGTGAATCAAAATTGTATAGCCTTGACCATGGCCATGAGAAACCACAAGACAAAAAAAAGAGAACCTCTGGCCTTGCCACCCTCAAAAAGAAGTTTATTAAGCGTCGAAAATCTAATAGATCTGCTGATCACGCCAAGCAGATGCGAGAACTCCTCTCTGGATGGGATGTTAGAGATGTCAATGCATTAGTGGAGGAATATGAGGGAACTTCAGCCTTAAAGGAGCTTTCTCTACAAGCCAGTTTGGCTAGACCAGAAGCCCGGACATTGCAGAAAGATATGGCTGATCTTTATGAGTACAAGTATTGTACTGATGTAGACTTAATATTTCAAGAAACTTGTTTTCCTGTTCATCGTGCCATTTTGGCAGCAAGGTGTCCATTTTTTAAAACACTGCTTTCTTCCTCACCCGAGTATGGGGCAGAGATAATAATGGACATCAATACAGCTGGTATTGATATGCCCATGTTTTCTGCTTTGTTACACTACCTTTATACGGGTGAGTTTGGAATGGAGGACTCAAGGTTTCAAAATGTCGATATCCTTGTTCAGCTTAGTGAAGAATTTGGAACACCGAATTCCCTTGATGTAGATATGCGTGGACTTTTTGATTACATGTGTTATTATGATGTCGTCCTTAGTTTTTCTTCAGACTCTGAGCTGGTTGAAGCTTTTGGAGGAAATCAGAACTGCTTAGATGAAGAGCTCAAAGCCCACAAGGCTATTATTTCTGCACGGTCCCCATTTTTTCGAAATTTATTACAAAGGAGGATACGGACTGGAGAAGAAATCACAGACCGAACTTTGAGGACTCCCACAAGAATTATATTAGATGAGTCCATTATACCAAAAAAATATGCTAAAGTGATACTACACTGTATGTACACTGATGTGGTGGACCTCTCCGTTTTGCACTGTAGCCCCTCTGTGGGGAGTCTAAGTGAAGTTCAGGCTCTCGTTGCAGGGAAGCCAAACATGACCAGGGCAGAAGAAGCCATGGAACTTTACCACATAGCACTATTCTTGGAATTTAACATGCTTGCACAAGGTATGAAATCCTGATTTTGAATTTTTATTTTTAAAATTACTTGTCTTCCAAATTGTACACACAACCAATTTCTTTCTTTGATTTCAATGTTTGGTATGTTTAGGGTCAGTTTTGAGCCTACAGTTATGACATCTGTGACAGATGAAGGGTCATTATTAATGTGGCTGTTCATTTAATATTAAAATTAGGCATTCAGTAATAGTGACTAAGAGCGTTAGATGCGATTTGAGGCTCTTTCTTTCCTAATGTAATATGATAGGTGTAGGAATATACCCACCTGTACTCTGTCTAGTATTTATGTTTGTTGCTTTCTTGATCCTTAAATGTTTGGAATTAGAATAAGTTTATTACAAAATGAAGACAACAATATTTGGATATAAATTTATTTGAATCAATTGGGGCTTCTATTTTAAATTTTAAAATATTTAGTATCTTATTTTTAGGCTTAATTTATACATCAAACAACAGCCTGTGGCATGTTAAACACAGTACTGAACTCATGTGCCTTTTTCAGTTACTTTAAACTAAAAAATTTAAATTAGAAGAGCACTTTTTTTGTGTTATAAACAAAAGAAAACATGAAAGTTGCATTAGAAGAAATATATTGGAGCTGGGGGTGTAACTTGGTGGTAGAGTATGTGCTTTAGCATGCTTAGTACTCTGTTTGATCCACAGCACCAAAAGAGAAAAGTATGTATCTGTTGGTAAATGTTACAAATCCTAACATTTCAGAGGTGGAAAGAGATCTTCAGTGCTGGGTACAGTGGTGCACACCTGTATCCCAGCATTTCAGGAGGCTCAGGCAAGATTGCAGATTTGAGGATAGCCTGGGCAACTTGACCAGTGAAACCCTGTATTAAAAGTTTAATAAAGGGCTGGGGATGTGGCTCAATGGTAAAATGCCCCACGTTTACTCCCCAGTACTGCAGGTTGGAGGTACGGAGGCTTTTTATGGGAGAGCGAAAGGAGTTTACTAACCTATGCAAAGAGAGAATACACACTTAGCATGTTCAAGACCCCTAGGTTTCATTCCCAGCACCACAAAAAGAAGAAAGGACGGACTACATATGAATCAATTAATAGGGCTTTAACAATGCCAATCATAAGATGGGAATAGTTGTATAGAAGGCACTGATAAACATAAGTACAAAAAAATGCTAAGGTTTCTTTTATGTGAATGATCTTTTTAAATTTTTTATTTCACCATTATATTTTTAATAATAGTTAATTTTTTGCTGCAATCAAAATGTCATTAAAATACATTTTTACTAATTTAAAATAAGAATTATTATGTTAGTAAGACAAAAAAAATGTTTTCAGAAAAAAAGCTGGCAGCTTGACCTACCATTTCTTTCTTGTATAAAATCAAATTTGTCAGAAGTTTTGAATGAGAACTGGATGTAGTGATGCATACCTATAAGCCCAGTGGCTCAGAAGGCTGAGGCAGTAGAGTGGCAAGTTCAAGGTCAGCCTTAGTAACTTGGCAAAGCCCTAAGCAATTTAATGAGACCCTGTCTCAAAATATAAAAGGGCTGGGATATAGTCTAGTGATAAATTACCCCTGGGTTAAAGCCCAATACCAGAAAGAGAAGAAGAAGAAGTTCTGAATAAAAAGTAAAATTGTGAGCCAATTTTTGGATCTTTGAGAGATACTGATTACTTATCTTTTTGTAAACAAGAGGGGTTTTTTGGCTTTTTGTTTTATTTGTCATTTAGATAGAAATTGTATTCTAAATGTCATATAAATCAAATGTTGTATTAATCTGGTTACTTTAAACAAAAACAGTATTATACATGCTTCTGTTTCCTCCCATTATTCAAAATACAGTTTGGACCTTTTTTTAGTCTGCTGTTTTATTGTGTTCCATGTGGGACATATCTTTCCCCCCATACCTATGATAATATTCACATTAGAGCTTATAATGCACCATAATTTTGCTTAACTTTTACCTCATTTCCATGGGAAGTAGAATATTGTGTCACTTGGGGAGTGATTTCATACCATAAAACTTAAGAGTTCAGGTTCTGGAACCAGACAGGCTGGGTTTGAATCCTTTTCCATCATGTCTTGTTTCTCCTTAAGCAAGTTGCACAACCTCTCTAAGGCCATTTTCTCATTTGTAAAATAATAATAATAATAAACTGCAAGGGTTTATGAGGATTAAAGGAAATGATAAATGGTGCCTGATAAATTCAATAATTGTTAGCTGCCAAGTGATAATCATTATGACAACATAAATCTTTCAGTACCACTTTGTCTTGTCTTTTCCTTTTTCTTTTTGCGATGCTAGGCATTGAACACAGGACCTTGTACATGCTAGGCAAACACTACCACTGAGCTACACCTCTGGCCCCACGTAGTCTTTTCTGAAAATAAATTTACTAATCAAACACATACTAAACATATTTCATAGATTTTTACTAGGCAATTTTTTATTAATTTTTTCCCTATAGGGTGTTGGTATGTGCCTCTTATCATTGCACTTAGAAAACTATTGTTAAGTATCAGGTTGCTTGTCACTCTGCAATCAGCTTCTCTCAACAAGGGCTCTGTAATCTGGTTGAGCTTATAATATGCTGAGGCATTTATTGTGTATAATGAATTACTGTCTTTCTCATGCATCTAGCATGGTACTAGTTATATACCATTTTGCAGAGAATTGAGGAGTCATTTTGTTCTTGTTGTTTTGTGATTCAAATGAGAAAGGCTCATTTACAAAAATGAAAAGAATTCATGGAGATGGATGATGGTAATGTTTGCACATCCCACTGTATTGAATAACACTGAACTAAACACTTAAAAATAGAATGATACATTTAATGTTATATGTATTTTACCTTTAATTAATTAATTAATTTTGGTACTGGGGATAGAACCCAGGGGCCCTCTACCACTGAACCACATCCCTAGTCCCCTTTTTTTATTTTTTTTTTTTTTTAAAATATTTATTTACTTTAGTTGTACACAATGCAATGCATTTATGTTTACGTGGTGCTGAGGATTGAACCCGGGCCGCACATGTGCGAGGCGAGCGCTCTGCCGCTGAGCCACAACCCCAGCCCCTAGTCCCCTTTTTTTTTTTTTTTTTTTAACAGAGTCTCAGTTGCTCAGGGTCTCACTACCTGGCCTTGAGCTTGTCATCCTCCTGCCTCAGCCTCCTGAGTTACTGGGATTATAAATGGGTGCCACTGTGCCTGGCTTACCACAATTTTAAGAGTTGAAAAATAAAAATAAAGCCGAGTTTGAAAATGATACAAATTCTAACAAGGGAGGCTGGCTGGGACTTTGAGACTAAATACACTCTTGAAGGTAGAAAAAGAAACTTAATAGCTATAAGAGCATCATTTAAAACAAGCAGCAGAGGCAGACACAGAGTGGTTTGGCAAGGGGGTAAAAGAGAATCTTGGTGCCCTACACAGAATATGTTTTATGCAGTGGCAAGAGCAGCCAGTAGGCAATCTCAAGTAAGTAAGGGGGCCTCAACTACAAGCTCTATGCCTGGTATTTTAGGACCAGATTTAACTTCACTTGATTTCCATGTATACATCACACATTGAACTTGAATTTATTTTTGTTTCCTTCAAAGCCCTGGCATTCTACTAAAGGAATAAAACAAGTATAAATCCTCAACGAAAAGGATGTCTAGAAGAACATAGCAGTGGGTAAAGGAATATTGAAAATTTTAGAAGATAAAAAGTATATAGAAAATAATGACTAACAGAACAGAGATCAGAGGCCTGTAATTTTAGAGCCTAAGGGGGCTACTTCAGAGAAGGGAGGCCATTTGTCCCCAGAACTCTGTAGTGGCCTAGACCAATTGGTACTAAGTACTCTAGAAAGAAGAGAGAATCATGGTATATAACTAGAGAGGGATTCAGATTTAAGTCTCAGTATGGAGTGTTTAGGCCCTTTCCTGTGCCCTGGAATTCACCTTTGTATTATGCTATTAGAAAGGGATGCAGATTTTGCTTTGCTCTATATACTGAGATGAGTATTCTCTTTATTTTTTGGCAGTGCTGGGGGGGTAGTACCAAGGATTAAACTCAGGGGCACTTGACCATGAGCCACATCCCCAGCCCATTTTGTATTTTATTTAGAGACAGGTCTCACTGAGTTGCTTAGCACCTCGCTTTTGCTGAGGCTGGCTTTGAATTTGTGATCTTCCTGCCTCAGCCTCCCGAGCCTCTGGGATTACATGTGTGCACCACTGCACCTGGCGAGTACCCTCTATTAAACAAGCCATTCCCCCTGAATTTGTGCTACCCTTAAAGTTCCCGTGTGTACATAAATTCTATACATAGGTCAGTACTCATTCTTTGTAATCCATTTACCTGTTTTTGTTTTAATAACACTCTAACCAAGTGATAAACCCTGTTCTTCTCCTTCACTTACCCTATCAGTTGTCCTCTCCAACCAAACATAAAAACAGACCTGAAATTCTCTAAAATTTTCTGAACTTTATAAAGAAAGTGAGCTAGAGAGGTTCTGAATTTGGAAATACCTGTAGAGGAGTATTGGGATGAGCCACAAAATTGAAATTGGGAATTATGTGAAAGCCTACAAACTAGATGGTAAAATCACCCACTCCTTTCCCCTGCTCTAGTACTGGCCAGGCAAGTACAAGAAGGAATTGGAGCTCTGGAAATGGTGAACAGCCCAAAACTATACACACTTACAGGTACTGATGTTTTGGGTTTCCACAATGAGATTAGACTCATTGTACAATGAAAATTCCAGTTTGCTTCTATTTGTTCTACAGGTAAGACTACAATCAGCAGTGCTTCTTATTCAGCAGCACTTCCAGCTATTTATTATTTCCGTAAACTTATATATGAAAACCTATCCAAGGATTACTAGACATTTGAGGAAATCTAACTAATTGAGGCAGATCAGAACAAAAATAACAAATTAATAGCAGAATCATAATGGAGAAGAAAATTTCCATGGAATTAAAGTTATCCATGTATAAAAAAGAACATTTAATGGAATCAGTGAATCATATGTGGGATGCTATCAAAGTAAAAACACAGCTCAGGGTATAGTTCAGTTTGTAGAGCACTTGCCTACCATACGCAAAGCCCTTTATTTCATCCCCAGCACTGCAAAATAAATATTGAAATTAAAAAACAAAAAAGCAAAAACAGGAGCTCTTGGAAATAGCGGAAATGAAAAGTGTAATAGAAGGATTGAAAAATAAAGCTAAATCTAGAAAGTAACTAATAACAAAAATGGTCAACAAGGGCTGGGGTCATAGCTCAGCGGTAGAATGCTCGTCTAGCATGTGCATGGCCCAGGTTCTATCCTCAGCACGACGTAAAAATAAAGGCATTGTGTACAACTACAGCAAATAAATAAATATTTTTTTAAATGGTCAACAAAGATGATATGCAGGAAAACTAGAGTATTTATCTGGAAGGTCTGACATCTTAGCAAATAGTAATTTTAGAATTTTATGTACCAGAGAAAAGCAAAGAGAAGATGGTATCTAAGGAGTAATGTAAGAAATATGGCCCATACTAAAGGAATTTCCGTGTTAAAAAGTTCTGTCCTTTTCAGAACACCAAACCAGAAGAAATTATTCTAAAATTATTATATATAGAGAAAAAAAATAGGTTTTATAACAGAGAGATAGGAACCAGATGGTTTTAAACTTTACCATAGCAGCTACTGAATACTACAATACACAGGTGTAGTGCCTTCAAAGAGCTGATGGAAAATTCTGTATTTAGCCAAGCCACCAATCAAATGTAAGACTAAATGGGGGCATTTTCAGTCATGCCTCAAAAAATCTCTCTCTCTTGCTTCCATACTCAGGAAGCTATGAGTATGTGTTCCACCAAACTAAGAACAAAGAAATGTGAGATCCAGAAGACTGGGGTTCCAACACGGGAGAGAAGCAAAGGGAAACCTTAGGTATGAACTGAGCAGTTGCTCTAATGAGTATCCAGTCCATACTGGACTAGGCGGGTAAAAAGCTTCAGGAAGGAGGTGTCTGGGAGGAAATCTGATACTTATATGTTTCAACATTTAAGTAGCGCTGAAAGATTTTACAAATCTTTTGCATTCATGAAGAATTAGTAGTAAATTCATAGACAAGCAAATGGTTAAGAGAAAATACCTCTAAGTAATTTAAAATTGCATGTGAAAGAAAATATAATTCTAGTATACCGCTTTAGAACAATAATCAATATTTAATCATGAACACAGAATACTACTTTAGTAAAACTTGTAATATGGAGGTACATATCAGAAGAAAAAGCCAAGGAATTACCTCTGGGGAGGAAGACTAAGAGTGGAAGAGATAAAGGACTGGGGAGGGAATGTTTTGGGGGTGTTTCAGTGCTACTAGACTTAAAATTATAAGAATATACCACTTTGATTCAAAATTAATTTTTTAAAAATACTTATTTATTTGTTCTAGTTGTACACAATGCCTTTATTTTTATGTGGTGCTGAGGATCGTACTCGGGCCGCGCATGTGCTAGGCGAGCAATCTACCTCTGAGCCACAACCCCAGCCCTCAAAATGAATTTTTTAATGAAGAAAAAAGATGTGACATCAGTGCCTGCTATAGACCCAGAGAGATCTAGAGAAGGCCACAGTCCTAAAGGACTGAAGAATTTATCATATCTATGAAGATTGTTAACAAATGAGATCATGCTTATAATTTTAGTTCACACAGGGCTTTTTTTTTTTTTTTTTTTTTTTTTTAATGGACATTCTGACAGTGAGTATTGTGGGGCTCAGAGATTAATAACTAGTCTTTGTGATGAAGTTGTGACTCCAACCAGTTCTGGCTCAAATCTGAGGTCAGGAATTTGGCACGGTTGGAGAAAGGGGCATTTGAGGAAAGATTCCAGGGTTGAGGGTGGGAGGCTGTGGTCTCATCATAGAAACGAAATAGCAGACTACAGTAATGATTGAGCATCAACTTGGAAGAATCTCAGTCCTAAGCCCAACTTTTTGCTGAACTGTTTGGGGTGTGGGTAATGTAGGCCTGGGAGGTGGTTTAAAAACTCTGAGGACAGGGACCTGCGTGGGTCACCATTCAGGCTGCTCCAGAACAGTTAGAGGACAGAGAGCTTTGTTCTGTTCTTTGCCATTCTTTTTTCCATTTGTATATGAGTTGTTGACTTGTTTGGCTGCCCAGCATTAGAACCTTCTTCCCAGTTTGGAGATTTCTTCATGGTATAGGTCTTAATAGAGGGCCGAACCCACCTCATGTAGAAAAGTCTAAAGGTCCAAAGACTTGCTTCCCAATTCTCTACAGGTAGGGCTTCAGCATGTAAACTAGGCTTTTTGAATTAAGATCTAATGACAAAGAAAAGCAGAGTATTATAGAGCATTATTTCTGGAAACAGAGTTGGGCATCAACATCTAATGGAAAAGGAAAGAAGGCCACTACATGATGTGGTAGTGACATTCACTGTCCAGGCAGAGCAGGAGTCCTTGTGGCCAGGGTCCCATGGTGACTCATTGGCCACGCTGGGCTCCCATTTGGTGGAGTTGCCACTCCGCAGCCCTCTATCTTATTTCCAGCTTTTCTAGCAGTGTTGTGAAGGAACAGTGTCCTTTCAGACAAACCTTTTTCTCTTTAAGCTAACT